>JAPQNM010000037.1:6869056-6881556 GCA_029783475.1 Metacarcinus magister | reverse complement strand
CTCTAATACTCCGATTCTGGGGGGGGTTATGTGGCGGATTGAGCCACTACCTTGGTCTCGAATCATCGTTTACCAGCTCGAGCCACCACCTTGGTCTCGAGTCATCATTCACCAGCTCGACCCACTACCTTGGTCTCGAGTCATCGTTCGCCAGCTCGAAGCATTCGAGTGAGCAGGATGTGATGTGGGTCGACCAATCAACGACGACTAGGAGTTGAGCTCGTTGTGCGTAGCAGCAGAGGAAGCAGAACACACCAGACAGTCAACCCGACAACATATACTCCCTGTATCCACTGTTGACTTGTCATACTATATTAGTAAAGAGTGTTATCTACCAGCCTGTTTATATAACACTCCCACTGCTACAAGTGTTTGTGTTGATGGTTATGTTTAGTGTGTACAGAGTAGGTATGAGCACAGTGTAGATAATAAGGGGTGGTGCGGCGGCCTTGCCTAGCGCTTTTAACCCATTCAGTTCTTGCGGCACACCATATGTGCCAGCAGCGTCTCCCTCTCCTGTGTTTGCGGTACGACGTCTGTGACAAGATCTTTATATCATTCCCATGCATATACATATGATGTATAGGCCAGTGTAACAACTTTTATCATTATTTACAAATTTCTATTGTCTTATGTATCAGAATTACCGTTCTTATGAGTATTTATGTGATATTCAATAGATAATTTTACGGTACGATAACTGCGGTTTGGCAACACCGCCGGCAGCAATATATAACCGTCGCTCCGTCGGCCGTCAGCGACGGGCTCTTCTAGCTAGCATTAGATATTGGATATTGAAAATATTGGAAATATTGGAAATATCATTGCAGCATCTGATACACCTAATTAAACTGTACAACTGTCATTATGAATATTTGTTTTATGACTAATAATTACGCAGTAAAATTAAACTTAATATTTATATAAAAACATGACTTTCCTCCTCATTTTCCCGAAAGCTATTAAAGATATTGGAAATATCATTGCAGCATCTGATAGACCTAATTAAACTGTACAACTGTCATTATGACTATTTGTTCTATGACTAATAATTACGCAGTAAAATGAAACTTAATATATATATATATAAACATGACTTTCCTCCTCATTTTCCCGAAAGCTATTAGAGATATTGGAAATATCATTGCAGCATCTGATACACCTAATTAAACTGTAAAACTGATATTATGAATATTTGTTCTATGACTAATAATTACGCAGTAAAATTAAACTTAATATTTATTTAAAAACATGACTTTCCTCCTCATTTTCTCGAAAGCTATTAGAGATATTGGAAATATCATTGCAGCATCTGATACACCTAATTAAACTGTACAACTGATATTATGAATATTTGTTCTATGGCTAATAATTACGCAGTAAAATGAAACTTAATATTTATATAAAAACATGACTATCCTCCTCATTTTCTCGAAAGCTATTAGAGATATTGGAAATATCATTGCAGCATCTGATACACCTAATTAAACTGTACAACTCATTATGAATATTTGTTCTATGACTAATAATTACGCAGTAAAATGAAACTTAATATTTATATAAAAACATGATTTTCCTCCTCATTTTCTCGAAAGCTATTAGAGATATTGGAAATATCACTGCAGCATCTGATAGACCTAATTAAACTGTAAAACTGACATTATGAATATTTGTTCTATGACTAATAATTACGCAGTAAAATGAAACTATATATTTATATAAAAACATGACATTCCTCCTCATTTTCTCGAAAGCTATTAGAGATATTGGAAATATCATTGCAGCATCTGATAGACCTGATTAAAATCTACTACTGTCATTATGAATATTTTCACTAGTACTAATAAATACTGAATTTTACTTTTTTTTAAATTACTTTCTTCTTCGTTTTCTCGAAAGCTATTAGAGATATTGGAAATATCATTGCATCATCTGATACACCTAATTCAACTGTACAACTGATATTATGAATATTTGTTCTATGACTAATAATTACGCAGTAAAATAAAACCGTATTTTTATATAAAAACATGATTTTCCTCGTCATTTTCTCGAAAGCTATTAGAGATATTGGAAATATAATTGCAGCATCTGATAGACCTAATTAAACTGTACAACTGATATTATGAATATTTGTTCTATGACTAATAATTACGCAGTAAAATGAAACTTAATATTTATTTAAAAACATGACTTTCCTCCTCATTTTCTCGAAAGCTATTAGAGATATTGGAAATATCATTGCAACAGCTGATACACCTAATTAAACTGTACAACTGATATTATGAATATTTTTTCTATGACTAATAATTACGCAGTAAAATGAAACTTAATATTTATTTAAAAACATGAACTTCCTCCTCATTTTCTCGAAAGCTATTAGAGATATTGAAAATATCATTGCAGCATCTGATACACCTAATTAAACTGTACAACTGTGATTATGAATATTTGTTCTATGACTAATAATTACGCAGTAAAATGAAACTTAATATTTATATAAAAACATGAATTTCCTACTCATTTTCCCGAAAGCTATTAGAGATATTGGAAATATGATTGCAGCATCTGATACACCTAATTAAACTGTACAATTGTCATTATGAATATTTGTTCTATGACTAATAATTACGCAGTAAAATGAAACTTAATATTTATATAAAAACATGAATTTCCTCCTCATTTTCTCGAAAGCTATTAGAGATATTGGAAATATCACTGCAGCATCTGATAGACCTAATTAAACTGTAAAACTGAAATTATGAATATTTGTTCTATGACTAATAATTACGCAGTAAAATTAAACTTTATATTTATATAAAAACATGACTTTCCTCCTAATTTTCTCGAAAGCTATTAGAGATATTGGAAATATCATTACAGCATCTGATACACCTAATTAAACTGTACAACTGTCATTATGAATATTTGTTCTATGACTAATAATTACTCAGTAAAATGAAACTTAATATTTCTATATAAACATATTGGAAATATCATTGAAGATTCTGATACACCTAATTAAACTGTAAAACTGTCATTATGAATATTTGTTCTATGACTAATAATTACGCAGTAAAATGAAACTTAATATTTATTTAAAAACATGAATTTCCTCCTCATTTTCTCGAAAGCTATTAAATATATTGGAAATATCATTGCAGCATCTGATACACCTAATTAAACTGTACAACTGATATTATGAATATTGGTTCTATGACTAATAATAACGCAGTAAAATGAAACTTTATATTTATATAAAAACATGACTTTCCTCCTCATTTTCCCGAAAGCTATTAGAAATATTTGAAATATCATTGCAGCATCTGATACACCTAATTAAACTGTACAACTGTCATTTTAAATATTTGTTTTATGACTAATAATTACGCAGTAAAATGAAACTTAATATTTATATAAAAACATGACTTTCCTCCTCATTTTCCCGAAAGCTATTAGAGATATTGGAAATATCATTGAGGCATCTTATACACCTAATTAAACTGTACCACTGTCATTATGAATATTTGTTTAATGACTAATAATTACGCAGTAAAATGAAACTTAATATTTATATAAAAACATGACTATCCTCCTCATTTTCCCGAAAGCTATTAGAAATATTGGAAATATAATTGCAGCATCTGATACACCTAATTAAACTGTACAACTGTCATTATGAATATTTGTTCTATGACTAATAATTGCGCAGTAAAATGAAACTTAATATTTATATAAAAACATGACTTTCCTCCTCATTTTCTCGAAAGCTATTAGAGATATTGGAAATATCATTGCAGCATCTGATGCACCTAATTAAACTGTACAACTGATATTATGAATATTTGTTCTATGACTAATAATTACGCAGTAAAATGAAACTTAATATATATATAAAAACATGACTTTCCTCCTCATTTTCTCGAAAGCTATTAGAGATATTGGAAATATCATTGCAACATCTGATACACCTAATTAAACTGTACAACTCTCATTATGAATATTTGTTCTATGACTAATAATTACGCAGTAAAATGAAACTTAATATTTATATAAAAACATGACTTTCCTCCTCATTTTCTCGAAAGCTATTAGAAATATTGGAAATATCACTGCAGCATCTGATAGACCTAATTAAACTGTAAAATTGACATTATGAATATTTGTTCTATGACTAATAATTACGCAGTAAAATGAAACTATATATTTATATAAAAACATGACATTCCTCCTCATTTTCTCGAAAGCTATTAGAGATATTGGAAATATCATTGCAGCATCTGATAGACCTGATTAAAATCTACTACTGTCATTATGAATATTCTCACTAGTACTAATAAATACTGAATTTTACTTTTTTTTTAATTACTTTTTTCCTCGTTTTCTCGAAAGCTATTAGAGATATTGGAAATATCATTGCAGCATCTGATACACCTAATTCAACTGTACAACTGATATTATGAATATTTGTTCTATGACTAATAATTACGCAGTAAAATAAAACCGTATTTTTATATAAAAACATGATTTTCCTCGTCATTTTCTCGAAAGCTATTAGAGATATTGGAAATATAATTGCAGCATCTGATAGACCTAATTAAACTGTACAACTGTTATTATGAATATTTGTTCTATGACTAATAATTACTCAGTAAAATTAAACTTAATATTTATTTAAAAACATGACTTTCCTCCTCATTTTCTCGAAAGCTAATAGAGATATTGGAAATATCATTGCAGCATCTGATACAACTAATTAAACTGTACAACTATGATTATGAATATTTGTTCTATGACTAATAATTACGCAGTAAAATGAAACTTAATATTTATATAAAAACATGACTTTCCTACTCATTTTCCCGAAAGCTATTAGAGATATTGGAAATATGATTGCACCATCTGATACACCTAATTAAACTGTACAACTGTCATTATGAATATTTGTTCTATGACTAATAATTACGCAGTAAAATTAAACTTAATATTTATATAAAAACATGAATTTCCTCCTCATTTTCTCAAAAGCTATTAGAGATATTGGAAATATCATTGCAGCATCTGATAGACCTAATTAAACTGTACCACTGTCATTATGAATATTTGTTCTATGACTAATAATTACGCATTAAAATTAAACTTTATATTTATATAAAAACATGACTTTCCTCCTAATTTTCTCGAAAGCTATTAGAGATATTGGAAATATCATTGCAGCATCTGATACACCTAATTCAACTGTACAACTGATATTATGAATATTTGTTCTATGACTAATAATTACGCAGTAAAATAAAACCGTATTTTTATATAAAAACATGATTTTCCTCGTCATTTTCTCGAAAGCTATTAGAGATATTGGAAATATAATTGCAGCATCTGATAGACCTAATTAAACTGTACAACTGTTATTATGAATATTTGTTCTATGACTAATAATTACTCAGTAAAATTAAACTTAATATTTATTTAAAAACATGACTTTCCTCCTCATTTTCTCGAAAGCTATTAGAGATAGTGGAAATATCATTGCAACAGCTGATACACCTAATTAAACTCTACAACTGATATTATGAATATTTTTTCTATGACTAATAATTACGCAGTAAAATGAAACTTAATATTTATTTTAAAACATGAATTTCCTCCTCATTTTCCTGAAAGCTATTAGAGATATTGGAAATATCATTGCAGCATCTGATACACCTAATTAAACTGTACAACTCTCATTATGAATATTTGTTCTATGACTAATAATTACGCAGTAAAATGAAACTTAATATTTATATAAAAACATGACTTTCCTCCTCATTTTCTCGAAAGCTATTAGAGATATTGGAAATATCATTGCAGCATCTGATACAACTAATTAAACTGTACAACTATGATTATGAATATTTGTTCTATGACTAATAATTACGCAGTAAAATGAAACTTAATATTTATATAAAAACATGACTTTCGTACTCATTTTCCCGAAAGCTATTAGAGATATTGGAAATATCATTGCAGCATCTGATACACCTAATTAAACTGTACAACTGTCATTATGAATATTTGTTCTATGACTAATAATTACGCAGCAAAATGAAACTTAATATTTATATAAAAACATGAATTTCCTCCTCATTTTCTCAAAAGCTATTAGAGATATTGGAAATATCACTGCAGCATCTGATAGACCTAATTAAACTGTACCACTGTCATTATGAATATTTGTTCTATGACTAATAATTATGCATTAAAATTAAACTTTATATTTATATAAAAACATGACTTTCCTCCTAATTTTCTCGAAAGCTATTAAAGATATTGGAAATATCACTACAGCATCTGATACACCTAATTAAACTGTACAACTGTCATTATTAATATTTGTTCTATGACTAATAATTACTCAGTAAAATGAAACTTAATATTTATATAAAAACATGACTTTCCTCCTCATTTTCCCGAAAGCTATTAGAGATATTGGAAATATCATTGCAGCATCTGATACATCTAATTAAACTGTACAACTGTCATTATGAATATTTGTTCTATGACTAATAATTTCGCAGTAAAATGAAACTTAATATTTATATATAAACATGACTTTCCTCCTCATTTTCCCGAAAGCTATTAGAGATATTGGAAATATCATTGCAGCATCTGATACACCTAATTAAACTGTAAAACTGATATTATGAATATTTGTTCTATGACTAATAATTACGCAGTAAAATTAAACTTAATATTTATTTAAAAACATGACTTTCCTCCTCATTTTCTCGAAAGCTAATAGAGATATTGGAAATATCATTGCAGCATCTGATACAACTAATTAAACTGTACAACTATGATTATGAATATTTGTTCTATGACTAATAATTACGCAGTAAAATGAAACTTAATATTTATATAAAAACATGACTTTCCTACTCATTTTCCCGAAAGCTATTAGAGATATTGGAAATATGATTGCACCATCTGATACACCTAATTAAACTGTACAACTGTCATTATGAATATTTGTTCTATGACTAATAATTACGCAGTAAAATTAAACTTAATATTTATATAAAAACATGAATTTCCTCCTCATTTTCTCAAAAGCTATTAGAGATATTGGAAATATCACTGCAGCATCTGATAGACCTAATTAAACTGTACCACTGTCATTATGAATATTTGTTCTATGACTAATAATTATGCATTAAAATTAAACTTTATATTTATATAAAAACATGACTTTCCTCCTAATTTTCTCGAAAGCTATTAGAGATATTGGAAATATCACTACAGCATCTGATACACCTAATTAAACTGTACAACTGTCATTATGAATATTTGTTCTATGACTAATAATTACTCAGTAAAATGAAACTTAATATTTATATAAAAACATGACTTTCCTCCTCATTTTCCCGAAAGCTATTAGAGATATTGGAAATATCATTGCAGCATCTGATACATCTAATTAAACTGTACATCTCTCATTATGAATATTTGTTCTATGACTAATAATTTCGCAGTAAAATGAAACTTAATATTTATATATAAACATGACTTTCCTCCTCATTTTCCCGAAAGCTATTAGAGATATTGGAAATATCATTGCAGCATCTGATACACCTAATTAAACTGTAAAACTGATATTACGAATATTTGTTCTATGACTAATAATTACACAGTAAAATTAAACTTAATATTTATTTAAAAACATGACTTTCCTCCTCATTTTCTCGAAAGCTAATAGAGATATTGGAAATATCATTGCAGCATCTGATACAACTAATTAAACTGTACAACTATGATTATGAATATTTGTTCTATGACTAATAATTACGCAGTAAAATGAAACTTAATATTTATATAAAAACATGACTTTCCTACTCATTTTCCCGAAAGCTATTAGAGATATTGGAAATATGATTGCACCATCTGATACACCTAATTAAACTGTACAACTGTCATTATGAATATTTGTTCTATGACTAATAATTACGCAGTAAAATTAAACTTAATATTTATATAAAAACATGAATTTCCTCCTCATTTTCTCAAAAGCTATTAGAGATATTGGAAATATCACTGCAGCATCTGATAGACCTAATTAAACTGTACCACTGTCATTATGAATATTTGTTCTATGACTAATAATTACGCATTAAAATTAAACTATATTTATATAAAAACATGATTTTCCTCCTAATTAACTCGAAAGCTATTAGAGATATTGGAAATATCACTACAGCATCTGATACACCTAATTAAGCTGTACAACTGTCATTATGAATATTTGTTCTATGACTAATAATTACTCAGTAAAATGAAACTTAATATTTATATAAAAACATGACTTTCCTCCTCATTTTCCCGAAAGCTATTAGAGATATTGGAAATATCATTGCAGCATCTGATACACCTAATTAAACTGTACAACTCTCATTATGAATATTTGTTCTATGACTAATAATTACGCAGTAAAATGAAACTTAATACTTATATAAAAACATGATTTTCCTCCTCATTTTCTCGAAAGCTATTAGAGATATTGGAAATATCAATGCAGCATCTGATAGACCTAATTAAACTGTAAAACTGACATTATGAATATTTGTTCTATGACTAATAATTACGCAGTAAAATGAAACTATATATTTATATAAAAACATGACATTCCTCCTCATTTTCTCGAAAGCTATTAGAGATATTGGAAATATCATTGCAGCATCTGATAGACCTGATTAAAATCTACTACTGTCATTATGAATATTTTCACTAGTACTAATAAATACTGAATTTTACTTTTTTTTTAATTACTTTTTTCCTCGTTTTCTCGAAAGCTATTAGAGATATTGGAAATATCATTGCAGCATCTGATACACCTAATTCAACTGTACAACTGATATTATGAATATTTGTTCTATGACTAATAATTACGCAGTAAAATAAAACCGTATTTTTATATAAAAACATGATTTTCCTCGTCATTTTCTCGAAAGCTATTAGAGATATTGGAAATATAATTGCAGCATCTGATAGACCTAATTAAACTGTACAACTGTTATTATGAATATTTGTTCTATGACTAATAATTACTCAGTAAAATTAAACTTAATATTTATTTAAAAACATGACTTTCCTCCTCATTTTCTCGAAAGCTATTAGAGATAGTGGAAATATCATTGCAACAGCTGATACACCTAATTAAACTCTACAACTGATATTATGAATATTTTTTCTATGACTAATAATTACGCAGTAAAATGAAACTTAATATTTATTTTAAAACATGAATTTCCTCCTCATTTTCCTGAAAGCTATTAGAGATATTGGAAATATCATTGCAGCATCTGATACACCTAATTAAACTGTACAACTCTCATTATGAATATTTGTTCTATGACTAATAATTACGCAGTAAAATGAAACTTAATATTTATATAAAAACATGACTTTCCTCCTCATTTTCTCGAAAGCTATTAGAGATATTGGAAATATCATTGCAGCATCTGATACAACTAATTAAACTGTACAACTATGATTATGAATATTTGTTCTATGACTAATAATTACGCAGTAAAATGAAACTTAATATTTATATAAAAACATGACTTTCGTACTCATTTTCCCGAAAGCTATTAGAGATATTGGAAATATCATTGCAGCATCTGATACACCTAATTAAACTGTACAACTGTCATTATGAATATTTGTTCTATGACTAATAATTACGCAGCAAAATGAAACTTAATATTTATATAAAAACATGAATTTCCTCCTCATTTTCTCAAAAGCTATTAGAGATATTGGAAATATCACTGCAGCATCTGATAGACCTAATTAAACTGTACCACTGTCATTATGAATATTTGTTCTATGACTAATAATTATGCATTAAAATTAAACTTTATATTTATATAAAAACATGACTTTCCTCCTAATTTTCTCGAAAGCTATTAAAGATATTGGAAATATCACTACAGCATCTGATACACCTAATTAAACTGTACAACTGTCATTATTAATATTTGTTCTATGACTAATAATTACTCAGTAAAATGAAACTTAATATTTATATAAAAACATGACTTTCCTCCTCATTTTCCCGAAAGCTATTAGAGATATTGGAAATATCATTGCAGCATCTGATACATCTAATTAAACTGTACAACTGTCATTATGAATATTTGTTCTATGACTAATAATTTCGCAGTAAAATGAAACTTAATATTTATATATAAACATGACTTTCCTCCTCATTTTCCCGAAAGCTATTAGAGATATTGGAAATATCATTGCAGCATCTGATACACCTAATTAAACTGTAAAACTGATATTATGAATATTTGTTCTATGACTAATAATTACGCAGTAAAATTAAACTTAATATTTATTTAAAAACATGACTTTCCTCCTCATTTTCTCGAAAGCTAATAGAGATATTGGAAATATCATTGCAGCATCTGATACAACTAATTAAACTGTACAACTATGATTATGAATATTTGTTCTATGACTAATAATTACGCAGTAAAATGAAACTTAATATTTATATAAAAACATGACTTTCCTACTCATTTTCCCGAAAGCTATTAGAGATATTGGAAATATGATTGCACCATCTGATACACCTAATTAAACTGTACAACTGTCATTATGAATATTTGTTCTATGACTAATAATTACGCAGTAAAATTAAACTTAATATTTATATAAAAACATGAATTTCCTCCTCATTTTCTCAAAAGCTATTAGAGATATTGGAAATATCACTGCAGCATCTGATAGACCTAATTAAACTGTACCACTGTCATTATGAATATTTGTTCTATGACTAATAATTATGCATTAAAATTAAACTTTATATTTATATAAAAACATGACTTTCCTCCTAATTTTCTCGAAAGCTATTAAAGATATTGGAAATATCACTACAGCATCTGATACACCTAATTAAACTGTACAACTGTCATTATGAATATTTGTTCTATGACTAATAATTACTCAGTAAAATGAAACTTAATATTTATATAAAAACATGACTTTCCTCATTTTCCCGAAAGCTATTAGAGATATTGGAAATATCATTGCAGCATCTGATACACCTAATTAAACTGTACAACTGTCATTATGAATATTTGTTCTATGACTAATAATTACGCAGTAAAATGAAACTTAATATTTATATATAAACATGACTTTCCTCCTCATTTTCCCGAAAGCTATTAGAGATATTGGAAATATCATTGCAGCATCTGATACACCTAATTAAACTGTAAAACTGATATTACGAATATTTGTTCTATGACTAATAATTACACAGTAAAATTAAACTTAATATTTATTTAAAAACATGACTTTCCTCCTCATTTTCTCGAAAGCTAATAGAGATATTGGAAATATCATTGCAGCATCTGATACAACTAATTAAACTGTACAACTATGATTATGAATATTTGTTCTATGACTAATAATTACGCAGTAAAATGAAACTTAATATTTATATAAAAACATGACTTTCCTACTCATTTTCCCGAAAGCTATTAGAGATATTGGAAATATGATTGCACCATCTGATACACCTAATTAAACTGTACAACTGTCATTATGAATATTTGTTCTATTACTAATAATTACGCAGTAAAATTAAACTTAATATTTATATAAAAACATGAATTTCCTCCTCATTTTCTCAAAAGCTATTAGAGATATTGGAATTATCACTGCAGCATCTGATAGACCTAATTAAACTGTACCACTGTCATTATGAATATTTGTTCTATGACTAATAATTACGCATTAAAATTAAACTTTATATTTATATAAAAACATGACTTTCCTCCTAATTTTCTCGAAAGCTATTAGAGATATTGGAAATATCACTACAGCATCTGATACACCTAATTAAGCTGTACAACTGTCATTATGAATATTTGTTCTATGACTAATAATTACTCAGTAAAATGAAACTTAATATTTATATAAAAACATGACTTTCCTCCTCATTTTCCCGAAAGCTATTAGAGATATTGGAAATATCATTGCAGCATCTGATACACCTAATTAAACTGTACAACTCTCATTATGAATATTTGTTCTATGACTAATAATTACGCAGTAAAATGAAACTTAATACTTATATAAAAACATGATTTTCCTCCTCATTTTCTCGAAAGTTATTAGAGATATTGGAAATATCACTGCAGCATCTGATAGACCTAATTTAACTGTAAAACTGACATTATGAATATTTGTTCTATGACTAATAATTACGCAGTAAAATGAAACTATATATTTATATAAAAACATGACATTTCTCCTCATTTTCTCGAAAGCTATTAGAGATATTGGAAATATCATTGCAGCATCTGATAGACCTAATTAAAATTTACTACTGTCATTATGAATATTTTCACTAGTACTAATAAATACTGAATTTTACTTTTTTAAAAAAATTACTTTCTTCCTCGTTTTCTCGAAAGCTATTAGAGATATTGGAAATATCATTGCAT
>JAPQNM010000037.1:6861556-6866556 GCA_029783475.1 Metacarcinus magister | reverse complement strand
TCGGTTCCATCCACTTTGGTGTGCAGGACGCTGTGCACTGTTTCACCCCTGTAGCAGTGACCCCTGGTACCTTAAATCCTGAAGGTGGTCACACACTATCAGGGTCTTAGGGTATCCACAGCCCGTCACAGGTCGAGAGTAGTAGTGGTGACCGTTCACTGAGGGCTATCTGTGTGTGTTGGCATAGTATATTGTAGTGTAGGTGTAGACACTGTGAGGAAGACTTAGGGTGGTGCCGTAGCCTTGCCTGGCGCTTTCTAGGAAGGCAGCAGTCAATCAGGCCCCAGCTCCGTACAATCCACTGTGGAAGTGTACTTTCCTTTACAGGACGCCGTACACTAAAGGAGGAGGAGGAGGAAGATAAATAAAAGAAGAAAAAAAATAGAATAAAGGAGAGGAGAAAGAAGAACAGAGTGATGATGTTAATGCTTAGGAAGAAGGAGAAGAAAAAGAATATAAGAGATAAATTATCAGAAAATTATAAAGGAAAGTAGGAAAATAGAGAGGAGGATTATTATTATTAGGAGGACGAGGCAGACAGACAGCCTTGAGGGGATAAACATTTGTTCTTTCAAGGTTAAGCAAGAATGTTTTTCTATTCTTTTTTTCTATATTGTCTGACTTTCACTTCGGATCAGCAACGAAATATATTATTATTAATGTTATTATTATTATTATTATTATTATTGTTATTATTGTTATTATTGATATTATTATTATTATTATTATTATTATTTTTATTATTGTTATTACTATTGTTATTATTGTTAATGTTATTAGCTTTTGTTTCTCTTGTCTTGTTTTTCTTCTTGTGTTTTCTTCCTTCTAAACTTCTCTTCTTTCTTATTCTCCTCCCTTCCTTTGTTACTCGATCACTGTATCTTTATATTACATACCTATTCATTCTATTATCTCTCTCTCTAATCCTCCTCCTCCTCCTCCTCCTCCTCCTCCTCCTCCTCCTCCTCCTCCTCCTCCTCCTCCTCCTCCTCTCCTCCTCCTTACCATCTGTTAACTACTCCCTCCATCTGTTCACACTCTGGTACTGTTACTAAATTGAGTCAGTCACTCCCCTGTCAGTCACTCCCCTGTCAGTCACTCCCCTGTCAGTCACTCCCCTGTCAGTCACTCCCCTGTCAGTCACTCCCCTGTCAGTCACTCCCCTGTCAGTCACTCCCCTGTCAGTCACTCCCCTGTCAGTCACTCCCCTGTCAGTCACCCCTGTCAGTCACTCTCCTGTCAGTCACTCCCCTGTCAGTCACTCCCCTGTCAATCACTCCCTTGTCAGTCACTCCCCTGTCAGTCACCCCTGTCAGTCACTCCCCTGTCAGTCACTCCCCTGTCAGTCACTCCCCTGTCAGTCACTCCCCTGTCAGTCACTCTCCTGTCAGTCACTCCCCTGTCAGTCACTCCCCTGTCAGTCACTCCCCTGTCAGTCACTCCCCTGTCAGTCACTCCCCTGTCAGTCACTCCCCTGTCAGTCACTCCCCTGTCAGTCACTCTCCTGTCAGTCACTCCCCTGTCAGTCACTCCCCTGTCAGTCACTCTCCTGTCAGTCACTCCCCTGTCAGTCACTCCCCTGTCAGTCACTCCCCTGTCAGTCACTCCCCTGTCAGTCACTCCCCTGTCAGTCACTCCCCTGTCAGTCACTCTCCTGTCAGTCACTCCCCTGTCAGTCACTCCCCTGTCAGTCACTCCCCTGTCAATCACTCCCTTGTCAGTCACTCCCCTGTCAGTCACCCCTGTCAGTCACTCCCCTGTCAGTCACTCCCCTGTCAATCACTCCCTTGTCAGTCACTCCCCTGTCAGTCACCCCTGTCAGTCACTCCCCTGTCAGTCACTCCCCTGTCAATCACTCCCTTGTCAGTCACTCCCCTGTCAGTCACTCCCCTGTCAATCACTCCCTTGTCAGTCACTCCCCTGTCAGTCACCCCTGTCAGTCACTCCCCTGTCAGTCACTCCCCTGTCAGTCACTCCCCTGTCAGTCACTCCCCTGTCAGTCACTCCCCTGTCAGTCACCCCTGTCAGTCACTCCCCTGTCAGTCACTCCCCTGTCAGTCACTCCCATCAGTCATCCTATCATTTCAGATGACTTACAGGTATTGTATAGGAAGGTAAGTCATCTGCATAACATATTTTAGGTTAAGTACATTCCTTTCCTCCCTCTCTTCCTTTCATCCCTCCCTCCCTCCCTCCCCTCCCCTCCCCTCCCCTCCCTTCCTCTCTTCTCTGTATAAAGAGGAAGTACTCTCTCCACATTGTTTTCTCTCCCTCCTTTCACATTTTTGGTGTTTCTTTTCTTTATTCTATTTATTTTTGTTATTTGTACTATGTGTTCCCATGATTTGTAGATTGGTTGAGATCTACAAAATTTCACTTTATAAATGCACTTGATTGCCAATCCTTCAAAAAAAAAGAAGAATAAAAAAGAATTGAGTGTCCATATGAAAGATTTAAGTCATAGGAAGGTGATAGCGTAAGATTGTGTTCAAGAGTTTATCAGAGAAATGAGTGACAGAATAACAACATTTCATAACTCTTACTTTAATAACATATATATATAGTCAAGAGTTTAGGTGAGAGTAATAGATAGAAAGTCTTAAAACACTTAGAAGAATTCCTTTTCCTTCTTTCCTTCCTTCCTCCCTCCCTCCCTCCCTCCCTCCCTTCCTCCATCCATTCATTCCTTCCTTCCTTTCTTCCTCCCATCGCAGTACTTTTCCCTTCCCTTATACCATTGTTTCCCCTTTTTTTTCTTTCCCTTTTTTTCCCTTTCCCTTGTTTTCCCTTTCCCTTTTTTTCCCTTTCCCTTTGCAACTCAACACTCCCCCTTAGAGGAGACAAAGATGGAGATAGATGTGTGTGGTACTTATACTTACTTGTTCCTCGCGCTGTCATTACAAACCATCTTGGATCTCATTGAAAGAGGATCGGGTGGTTAAGGTTGGTAGTGGTTGTCTCTTACGGTTGACTTCGACTACTATTGTTTATTTATTTTATTGAGTATTGTTATTTCTTCATCGTCCTCAACCCCCACTCCTGCCATCCTCCCCACACCCTTCCCCATCCCCTCCCCACCCTTCCCCACACCTGCAGGACACCATTTCAGGGGAAGAATGGCCGTGCGGACGTGCAGCCAGTCACGTGTGTGGTGCTTACAAAGGGGAAGGGAAGGGGGAAGGGACAGGGGGAGGCGGGCACTTACATATGTACAGGTTCAAACCCCAGCTGTTGGGGAGGGATGGGGAAATAGGTACTTTAGGGGCGGTATCTGGGAGGATTTGGGGATTTGAAATAGTATTGTTAGGGAAGGAAAATTTGTGGGGAGTTTTTACAAAGGATTACTAAACAACAGCAACAGACCTCCAGGAACCTACTTGGCTGTTTGATTTCTCTAATTACAAAATGAATAATTAATTAGCCTGAAGTGAACAGTGCCAGCCGGGGATTTGATGTAAAGTAATTATTGAGGCGGATTTTTTATTTTTAAAGTTTCAACGGTAGCTGAGTTGACGACGTTTGAGGGTAGTCCGTTCCAAAGACTGACAGCACGATTAAAAGAAAAAGTATTTAGCTTCGTTAGGATGAGACTTAATTCATTTTCCACTCGCACGGGACTTAGCCGAGAGTTAGTGATATATTTAATAGGACGGAAAGTAGTTTGACAATTTCTTTTTATGCTTTCTTTAAGTATTCTGGGTGAAGCTTTGTCTGGGCCTGGAGTTTTATTTATTTTCATATTACTGATCACAAGCAGAATATCTTTATGATGGAATACACACGTGTTAAGGTAGGCACCGTTGTTCTGATGTTGTAGGTTTACTGTAGTATTCTCCACTGTGAACATTGATGCAAAAAAAATGAATTTAGACTATCTACCAAAAGGATTTAGTCGGCGGTGTGATTTCCATTTTTTTTTATGTAACAAGAATTCTTTAGGATTTGATTTACTAATAATCACAATATGAACTTTAAAAAATGATCCTACTCTGTTTTATAAGTTTCTTGCTATTTTGCCGAATTGTATCAGGTTCGATCTTGTCGGTTTCACTCTTTGACATTTTATATTTAACACAGGCACGTTTGTTGGCTCTGATATCGTTGTTCCACCATTTTGGTTGATTGTTTTGAAAAGAACACCTATTTCGTAATGGTATACAAGATTCTACAGCTGGGTTTAGTTTACTGGTGAAGAGTAGCCATGCTTTATTGATGTCTTCCAATCGGTGTTTAGTTTATTGAAGTCTGCCTTTCGATAGTCCAACATTTTTTCTTTACTCTCCTTTTTGTGTATTTCATTAAACTGGATATGAAAAGTTATTACCCAATGGTTACTGGTACTGAATTAGGTCCGATATTCACGGCTTTCTTCTGTCGTAAGGATAATATTTAGGATGTTGATTCCCCTTGTACGTCGTTCAACATGTTGGAAGAGAGCGCTTTCTTGAAGGTTCGTGTAGATATCATGTCCCGAGAGTAAATGTAATGGTTATTCAACGAAGGGGAGGCAGGGAGGGTGTCTGGGGGAGGGAAGAGGGAAATGTAGGTTAGCAGCAGGAGGAGGCGCGTGTGTGTGTGTGTGTGTGTGTGTGAGTGAGTGAGGCGAGGACTTCAGTTTATATAGAGACGCGCTGCTGACAAGACCTGCCTAACGGTGTGTGTGTGTGTGTGTGTGTGTGTTGGGATGTTGAAAAGGTGGCACTTGTGTGTTTACGTGCAAGACCTTATGTGTTACTGTAGAAATTGTCTGTAGAAAGATTGGCACCTTTGTTGTATGTGTACATAGGACTTGTGATTTATGGAACTGTGTGTGTGTGTGTGTGTGTGTGTGTGTGTGTGTGTGTGTGTGTGTGTGTGTGTGTGACTACGGTTCAATTACTAGGTCACATACACATACACACACACACACACACGTACATACACACACAAACACAATCACACACACACACACACACACACACACACTCACACTCACTCACACGGGCGCGCGTGCACACACA
>JAPQNM010000037.1:6829056-6841556 GCA_029783475.1 Metacarcinus magister | reverse complement strand
CCCCCCCTCCACCTGCGCTCTAGAAAAAAATGTGTGGATTAGCAAGTATTTTCTTCCCCATTGATAGACATTTTTTCTCTATTTATCTATCTATTTATTTATCTATCACTCATTTGCTCATCGTGACACACCTGTTGAGAGAGAGAGAGAGAGAGAGAGAGAGAGAGAGAGAGAGAGAGAGAGAGAGAGAGAGAGAGAGAGAGAGAGTACTTCGATACAAGCAGTTAGGCGCCAAAACTACGTAAAATGACGCTTGACACGCAAAATGAGAGAGAGAGAGAGAGAGAGAGAGAGAGAGAGAGAGAGAGAGAGAGAGAAAAAAAAAAATTAATGAATGAATGTACCTCTTACTCATCTCCTCTCCTCACTCTTATCCCAGCCAACGTAAACACACACACACACACACACACACACACACACACACACACACACACACACACACACACACACACACACACACACACACACACACACAGATGATTAAATTGTATAATTACCACTGTGTTTAATTTCCCTTCAATCATCAATCCTTTAAACATACTAATATACTAATCTAATCTAATCTAATTTAATCTTTCCAATCTAATATAACCTAATCCAATATGATATAACATGGTATAATATAATATTTTCCAATCTATTCTAATCTAATCTACTAATCAACAGAGCAGGATAATTATAGGAATGATGGAAGACTAATGAAACAGGTAAGGTGGTAATGACAGGTGAGGTCAATTAACTTCTCATACCCTCGATCAATGCGAATTCAATAACACTTTTGGTTTTTTTTCCCCCCACAAGTATCAATCTTCAAATCTACTTCTTGCAACTCAATGAACTTATAAGATTGAGGGAGGATTAATTAAACACAATGAAGGTGGGATCGACAGGCTCATTGACTTCTGATCCCCTTGTGTACATTTATTTATTTATTTATTATTATTATTATTATTATTATTATTGTTATTGTATGTTACGTGTATGCCTTCTTGGGGTGACTTTATATACTAGGACAGTGTGTATACGTGTGTGTATCAGTAACTGTGTCATGTAGCATATCATTGTTCTCTTGCAGATTGTGATTTTTATACTTATTATATTTTGATCTATAGACTTGCGTTTTGGAATTAATTATTACCTATATACATGTCTTTTAGTTGTATACACACACACACACACCTTCACCTGTATACTTATTAATATACACCTGTACCTTTCTGTATATTTCCCTCTTCTAGCAGTACACACACACACCTGTATATTCTCACCTGTACACACACTATCATTTACCTGTACGTGCAGCGGTGTAACTGGCCCCGCGGTAAAGTGATGGGCGGTTCCTCAGTCTTGAACTACATGCTTTACGTGCGAGGAAACAGACGGGACTACGACCACTGGGAGGCCCTTGGGAACACCGGCTGGAGCTACGACAACGTGCTGCACTACTTCAAGAAATCCGAAGACAACAGGAACCCTTACATAGCGAAGAATGGTGTGTGTGTGTGTGTGTGTGTGTGTGTGTGTGTGTGTGTGTGTGTGTGTGTTGAGTATTGTTTTGAAGTATGTGTGTTTTGTTAGGTGGGTTTGAAAATATATATATAGTTCTCTTTCTTTTTCTCTTTTATTATCTCTCTCTCTCTCTCTCTCTCTCTCTCTCTCTCTCTCTCTCTCTCTCTCTCTCTCTCTCTCTCTCTCTCTCTCTCTCTCTCTCTCTCTCTCTCCTCTTCTCTCTGCTTGAGTGCATATGTCCTTGTCTTCCTTTCTCCTTCACTCTCACTGTCTCTTTGATATAATAATCACTGCCAATTGTTTCACACACACACACACACACACACACACACACACACACACACACACGTTTACTTTTTATCATAACAACACTTTCATCTATTTTTTCTTTCTTTCTTTAATATTCCTTCTATCGTCTGTCTCTCTTCCTCTCCTCCTCCCCTCCTCCTCCTCCTCCTCCTCCTCCTCCTCCTCCTCCTCCTCCTCCTCCTCCTGTACCTGTGTTCTGCCCTACAGTTTATTACCACGGGACGGGTGGTTACCTGACGGTGCAGGAGGCTCCCTGGAGGACGCCCCTCGCCACTGCGTTCATCGAGGCCGGGGTGGAGATGGGCTACGAGAACAGAGACTATAATGCAGAGTTTCAGACAGGTGAGAGACCGTCCTCGTGGTGGTGGTGGTGGTGGTGGTGGTGATAATTAATGTTTCATCTTCTTTTTATTATTATTATTTAGGTGTTTTTTTTAACGTACTCTATCTATTTATAACTAACTCTTTTTTTTTTTTTCTTTCATTCCTTCCCTTCTTCTCTTCCTTTCCTTGCCTTGCCTTTCCTTTCTTTTTTTTCTTCCTTACCTCCATCCCTCCCTTGCCTCCTTCCATTTTCCTTATTTCCTCCCCTTTTCCCTTCCTTCCTCCTCTCTGTCTCCTCCCTGGCTTCCCTTTTCTCCTTTCCCTTCACACCCATCCTCCCTCTCCCCCTCCTTCCTTCCCTTCGTCCTCCTCTCACACATCCTCTTCTCCCCTTCCTTCCTTTCCTCCTCTCACACACCATTCCTCCCTTCTTCCCCCTCCTCCTCTCACACCCATTCCCCCTTCCCCCTCCCCTTCCTTCCCCCTCCCCTTCCTTCCCTTCCTGCCTTGCCCATCTTCCCTTCCCCAACAGGGTTCATGATCCCGCAAGGCACGCTACGTCGAGGGTCTCGTTGTTCCACTAGCAAGGCATTCATCCGACCCGTCAGACTGCGGCCCAACCTGCACGTAGCCATGCACGCCTTTGTTACCCAGGTGTGTGTGTGTGTGTGTGTGTCTGTGTGTGTGTGTGTCTGTGTGTGTGTGGGGGGGGGGGGTCAGGTAGAACTCCAAACAAACTGGGATTCATGACAAACCATTACATTTATGACTAATATATTAACAAAAAAACACTAATAACTTCTCCCCCCAAACCGCCCCCGCCGCCCCCCGCCCCCCAGATCATGATTGACCCCCACACCAGACGTACCCAGGGCGTGAGGTTCCTGCGTGGTGGTCGTAGCCAGGTAGTGCACGCTAGGAAGGAGGTGGTGCTGTGTGCCGGGGCCATCAACACACCCCAGCTCATGATGTTGAGTGGCCTGGGACCCAAAGAACACCTGGAGTCCCTCGGGGTGGGTGTACACAGTCTCACCCACGCAGTTCTATGTTGTGGGTTTGCATGTGAGTGAGTGAGTGAGTCATTGATCCTCATAAGTGCACATCATCTTCTCCTTCCATCCTTACACACACTCACACACACTCATTCTCTCCTTCCATCCTTACACACACACTCATTCTCTCCTTCCATCCTTACCACACACACACTCACACTCATTCTCTCCTTTCATCCTTACACACACTTATTCCTCCCTCCTGACGGTGTTCTCCTGACGCTACAGATACCAGTGCTTCAGGATCTGCCGGTGGGACACAACCTGCAGGACCACATTGGCACCGGCGGCCTAGTCTTCCTCATTGATCAGAAGGTGTCACTGGTACAAACACGTTATGAGAACCTGCCTTCCGTGCTTAAATATGCGATGTTTGGGTCAGGTGAGTGTTCGTGTGTGTGTGTGTGTGTGTGTGTGTGTGTGTGTGGGTGTTATTTTCAGACCTCCATTCCTCGTCTCTCAATTGTCTTCTTTCTACATCATCCATAACCACATTTTATTTTATCTATTATTTCCTCGTCCCCATCCTCGTCCCCTTCCCTTCCTCGTCCCCTTCCCTTCCTCGTCCCCTTCCCTTTCCTCGTCACCTCTTCCGTTCGTTTAATTTGGAAGTGTTCTTAACTCTGCACCGTGTTAATACCAGCCAATCACACGTCCTATTAGTTATGTCGTCACCTGTATCAGCAAATTATAGGAAAGAATAAGGAATGTAATCAAATGGAACTAGATAGATAAATAGATGAATGAATAATGATGAAAGATGGAGTAAGATGAGTCCATGAAGTGATAATACAGATGTTATAGCGGGTGGTGATGGTGGTGGTGATGGTGGTGGTGGTGGTGGTGGTGGTGGTGGTGGTGGTGGTGGTGGTGGTGGTGGTGATGGTGGTGGTGGTGGTGGTGGTGGTGGTGGTGGTGGGGTGAATATGTACATTAACACCACATCTTATCACTCCACCTTCCCTTAACGGATTAATAACCACACCAATCAACACACTTACACCCTCCCATTGCACTTCATTACACTTATTTATAAATATCTATTTTTTATTTATGTATTCAGTTCATTTACACCGCCACTATCTGCACCAGTAACAAGAAGACGGGAAAGAAAAAAAAAAAGAAAAAAAAACAACTGCTACAACACACTACGTACATATATATAAAAAAAAATAAATGAAGATTGTTAAAAGCTATCAATAAAGAAATGAGTTATTATTACCCACCACTTACACGTAATTGGCTGATATGATTACATGGTGCTAAGTTTAGGACCAGCTCAAACAACCCCCTTCCCGTGCGTCCCCAGGTCCCCTCACCGTGCTGGGCGGCGTGGAGGGGCTGGCCTTCGTCAAGACTAAGTTCGCCAATATGAGTGACGACTGGCCAGACATTGAGTTCCACTTCATCTCGGGTTCACCAGCATCCGACGGCGGCAGGCAGATACGGAAGGTGCACGGCCTCTCCGACAGGGTGCGTGGTGGCGTGTTTTGTATCACACACACACACACACACACACACACACACACACACACACACACACACACACACACACACACACACACACACACACACACACCTGTCATCACTCCCCTTCTTATTCTTTTTTCCAGACGTGGGATCAAATGTTTAAGCCAATATCGTTCCGGGACAGCTGGTCCGTGTACCCGATGCTGCTGCGGCCCAAGTCTCGAGGCTACATCACCTTGCGGTCCTCCAGCCCCTTCGACAAGCCTTACATCACCCACAACTACCTCACGCATCCTCAAGACATCAAGGTTATGGTGGAAGGTAAATCATGTCTCACACACTCACTTTTATACCTCCTCCTCCTCCTCCTCCTCCTCCTCCTCCTCCTCCTCCTCCTCCTCCTCCTCCTCCTCCTCCTCCTCCTTCGACGCTCGTGACAATAGTACTCAACTCACATAATACCAATCTGTACCACACCTTGCACACCACCTCCATCACCTTCCTATTCCCTTCCCACACACAGGCATCAAGATAGGACTCGCCATTACGGAGACTCGCGCGTTCAAGAAGTTTGGGTCCCGTTTCTACGCCCGTCCCATGCCCGGCTGTGAGCACGCCCCTCTCTGGACGGACGGCTACTGGGAGTGTCTCGCCCGCCACTACACCTCCACCATCTACCACCCGGTCGGAACCTGTAAAATGGGACCGTACTGGGACCCTACCGCTGTGGTGGACCCCGAGCTGAAGTAAGTGTGTGTGTGTGTGTGTGTGTGTGTGTGTCGTCTATTATTTATGTTGATGCTATTGTTATTATTATTATTATTATTATTGTTATTGTTATTATTATTATTATTATTATTATTATTATTATTATTATCAGTATTGTCATTATTATTTATAGTAGTAGTAGTAATAGTAGTAGTAGTAGTAGTATCAATATCATTATTTTATACATATATATTTTTCATTCAGGCACTTGAAAGAACAGGAATATCGATAAGTAATTAATAATATATCAACATTATAATATAGATCAATATTAGTGTGCATGTGTGTAGTAAGTAATACCTAGACTGATTAAACATGTATAGTAATTTGAATGCAAGTAGTAGTAGTAGTAGTTGTAGTAGTAGTCGTAGTGTTGTAGTAGTAGTAGTGGTAGTAGTAGTAGTAGTAGTTGTAGTTGTAGTAATAAACACACACGCACACACACACACACATAACAGCGTGCATCGTGTTTCAGGGTGTACGGTGTGTCGGGTCTGCGCGTGGCCGATGCGTCCATCATGCCAACGTTAGTCTCAGGCAACACCAACGCGCCCGTCATCATGATTGGGGAGAAGGTGAGCGAGATGATCAAGAAGTACTGGATTGGAAGATGATGAAGGGCGTGTGTGATGAATAGTGATGCTGATGTGTTGTTATGTGTGTTAGTGTGCTCTGTGTTGCTACTGATGGTGTGCTATCTGAGAAGACAGTCCGTGTTGGTGTTGTGTGGTGTTGTGTTGTGTTGTGTTGTGTTGTTATTGTAGTGTAAATTGTAAATGACAGGATACATGGAGGAAATATTGGAAAAGATGGAATTATTATTATTTATATATTTATTCATTTATTTTTTATTTATTTATTTATTTATTTAATCTTTTTTTTTGTGTGTGTGTGTGTTTATATTGTGTTGTGTTGTTGTTGTTGTTGTTGTGTTTAGCTGTGTATCGTGTTTTGTGTGTGTGTGTGTGTGTGTGTGTGTGTGTGTGTGTGTGTGTGTGTGTGTGTGTGTGTCCAAGATAAGTTACAATACAGGCATTACTTTTATAATGACATAATAATATAGATGAAAGCTTAAGCATTACTTACTTATTGGGCTTTTATTTGACAAACTTTTTTTAGATTACTTTTTTTATTATTTATTTATTTTTTACTTCTCTATCTTGGCGTCACGTTGTAGGGGTGTCATGTGTGTGTGTGTGTGTGTGTGTGTGTGTGTGTGTGTGTGTGTGTGTGTGTGTGTGTGTCCAAACAGAATCGCCAAAACACTTGCTCAAAAGGGACGTGCCTCACTTATATAAGAAGGAGGAGGAAGAAAAAACATGAAAACTGAGGAAATAATAATATCACTGTTTTCGTTTTGGCGCCAAGTATCATGAATCAATGAATTAATCTTTCCTTACATTAACTTACCATTATGTTGTCTGTTCCTCATTTGCTTTCCTCTGAGCCTCCCCCTGGCGCCTTCCCCAGAGCTGCTGCTGCTGCTGCTGCTGCTGCTGCTACATTTACCGTAAGCCAAAGTAGAATAGAGTGGAGTGCAAAGCCTAACTTATTATTATTATTATTATTATTATTATTATTATTATTATTATTGTTATTATTATTATTGTGTTACTCTGTTAAAGTATGTTCTTGTTATTAATGATGATGATGATGTTTGTGTTTGTGTTTGTTTGTGTTGTCTCATTAAAACATGATCTTTACCTTGTGTTGGTTTGGCTTTCACATACACGCATGCATACACACACACACACACACACACACACACACACACACACACACACACACACACACACACACACACACGTCGTTACTGCCCAATCCGTTTGCTAGATTAGTAAAGGATGGAAGGGAGGAGAGTAGAGAGGAAATAGGTGAGGGGAAACCAGAAGAGTGCTGGAAGGAAATGGGAGAAAGGGAGTAGAAGGAAAGGGAAGAATGAAAAGGTGGAGAGAAAGCGTGGAATTTGATGGAAGCAGCGAAAGGAGGGAAGGTATAGTGTGCCTGGCAAAGGAGTGGTCAGAGGGAAGTGAGGGGAAAGTAGTCGTAGTAGTACAAAGGAAGAACAGACAGCAACACTCCTACTGTACCTAACGAGGCTGTCTGTTTAGCTATACTACTACTATAATATTTACTTAATAGAGACAAAAGGACAGCAAAGTGGAAGGTTCCTCCCCACCCATCCTTCCCTCCAGCCGAAGCTGGCCGGAAGAGGAAGTGATACCATGTAGCTTGGACAAACTATCATGGAATTTGTATTGGAAAGTGAGATAACAGGAGTAATCAAGGTTTCTGGTATCCACTTAGTGTCCCTGTAGTGTAATCTGGGCTGAATGGCTGCATGGGCTCACACACTCCATCCTCCTGCTCAAGGAGGACAGTAAGTGTTCGATAATCAGTGAAAACTTTGCATCTTGAGCGAAGCGCGAATATCAGCCTGCCAAGTGACAGGCTCAAACACTTCCATTGAGCTATCAAGTAGTATGTGTGTGTCCTCTTTCCTACTACAAGTGTTAGCAATGCATAAATCAAACATTTATATTTCTATACACAATTCTTAACGGTTTATTGACATGAACGTTGCAGTAATAACATAACAGTAACTTTGGTCATGCCTCTGAACACATGGAAAGAAGTAAAAACACTCACCCTTACCATCACTCCTTTCCTCTCATTATCACCTTCATCATCATCTGTTCTTCCTTATCATCCTCTTTCTCATGCACCGACCCGTCCACTCACTGACACACTGACTCGAAGCTTCAGGAGGCGAATGAAGCAGTGAAGCAGAAGACTAAAGATGTAGTTGTGGCGAGGGATTCGAACACAGCAATGGCGGGGGGAGGGTCGAGGGAATGTAATGCTGTGATTGGGGGAAATTTCGACCAATTAACAGCCAGTTCTCGCCTCCTTTTCCGATGTGGGTGTTGGGGTGTGTGGTAAACTTGGGGTGTGGTGGGGTCGTAGTAGTAGTAGTGATAATAATAACAGTAACAATAGTACTAGCAGTAATAGTAATAGTAGTAGTTGTAGTAGTAGTAGTAGTAGTATAGAGGTAAATAGTGGTGTTGGAAAATGTTTGTTTCAAAGTAAAGTATCCTGCCTAGCAACCTTGATTAGTTACCTGCAACACTTCCTTCCCATCACCTGAACACCTGTAATTACCTTTCCCTTCACCTGAACACCTGTACTTACCTCGCCCTTCACCTGATCACCTGAATCATTAAAAAAAAAAAGAGAGAGTCTTCCTTGATATATTTTAATACAACATCAACATGATTATAATATTGCATTTTTAAATTGATTGGCCAAAAAAATAGTTAATATCATAATAGTTAATATATTTATGTATGATACTTTTTTTTATGTTTTATTGTATTGATCACTTTTTCGTACGTGGTGAAAATGGCATTCACGTGAAAACTGTTTGAATTTTAAGAGCCTGTCCCACGCTTTGTGAATGAACAAAAACAACAATAATAATAATAATAATAATAATAATAATAATAATAATAATAATAAATACGTAGATGAATAAATGAATAAAACAAGATGAAATAAAGTAAAGTAAAGTAGAAAATATAGAAATTACCGTAACTCCTGGGACGCCATCTAGGAGTCAGTTCAGTTACTAAGTCACTCCACATATCAGTTCACGTATGTACATTTTACATCATTTATGGAACATCCTTCATGCAAGTTAACTTCACACATACAGTACATCATCACCTTCAAATAAATTCACGTTAATGTGTAAGAATTACTAAATACATAATTAAAAAAAATATATATATAAAAATTCCAAATAACAATGAAATATAAAAAATTAAAAAATCAACACTATTTTTTTTTTTCTTTTTGGTTCATATTTCAGAAAAACAAAAGATAGTGACGAAAAAGAAGAAGAAAAAAAAAAACTAAGAAAACCAAACGAGTAATATACCTGTGAATAAAAAGTACATAATTACCTCTAGTGTGTACCTGTTTACATATTGTTTGCATTCAGGTGTTGCCAAGGTGTGTGTGTGTGTGTGTGCGTGTGTGTGTGTGTAGGTGAAAGATAGGAGCCAGGTCAAGTACGTAAGCAATGGAAGAAAAAAAATGTATGTGGATAGAGAGAGAAAAAATATATATTAAAAAGATGGAATAATGACCTTACCTGACCTGACCTGACTTGACCTCACCTGACCTTAGTTTCCTGTGCACTTTTATGAAGAGTATTTTACAGTTGCAATCATTGTGTGTTTCAGGAAAATGTTATTATTATTATTATTATTATTATTATTATTATTATTATGTTTGTGTTGAGGGTACAAACGCTTGTCTTTGTTTGTTTGTTTGTTTGTTTGTGTGTGCTGATCATTGTACTTTTATCTAGTATCCTAAACACACTTGATAGTAATGACAATAATAATGATGATGATGATGATAGTAATGATTGTAGTAGTTGTAGTAATAGTAGTAGTAGTAGTGATTGTAGTTGTAATGATAATAGTAGTAGTAGTAGTAGTAGTAGTAATGATGGTAATAGTAATAGTAGTAATGATAGTAGTAGTAGAAGTAATGATTGTAGTAACAGTAGTAGTTGGAGTGGATGTGATATAACCACCCAACGACCACTACCTCCTCCTCCTCCTCCTCCTCCTCCTCCTCCTCCTCCTCCTCCTCCTCCTCCTCCTCCTCCTCCTCCTCCTCCTCCTCTACATGTCCTCCCCGAAGTAGGTGTTGAGTAGGTAGTGTGACATCTTAGCCACCTGTCCTTCCTGGTGCTGACGAAGGCCACGAAGACGCTCCAGGCCTCCTGAAGACTGCACCGCCTGCGTCACCTTGCGTCTCTCTGGGGATTTCTAGAAGGGCGAGGGTTAGTGTGTGTGTGTGTGTGTGTGTGTGTACTTTTTTTTTTCTTTATTCATTCGTTAGTTAGTGTTTTTGTTGTTGTTTTTTCCATTACATATTTTGATTTCACACTGACTGGATAAACAAATCTAAGTCAAACAAGTTTTCTATATCATTAACTATATATATATATATACATCGAAGAACATTTCCCATAAAAAAACACTACTTTCCTAACATCATTAACCTCCTTACCAGTCAACGTATTACCCTCACAAGAAACATTTCCTTCCTAACGATACACCTTTACCTCCCAACCCTCCCTTACTCCCTCAGTGTTACCAATACCTTGAGTAAGTTGTTGAGAGCATCGAGGGTCACCAGCAGCATGCCAGCCTCATCCCCTTCCAAGAGGCGAGAGAGGCAAGGCACCAAGCCATTCCCAGCCAGCCACGTCGCCTGCTCCGCTGTGCAACCCGACGTAAGGTTTGCCAAGGCCCACGTTGCCTCTTTGCGCAGCTCTGTATCATTCTGTTCAGTGAGTGAGTGAGTGTGAGAGAGTGAGTGAATGAGTGAGAGGTGTGTAAGTACTCTGTATAATCACACACACACACACACACACCTCCGTTTACCTCACCTCCAACAACTTCCTTCTCTCCCTTTCCTTTCTATACCCCTTTACTCCTCCAACTCTTAATCCTTCCCTCCCTCCCTCCCTCCCTCCCTCCTCCCTCCCTCCCTTACCTCCTCCACTGCCACAATCAAGCTGGGCACCACCTGCGCATCCATAACTACTTGGATCTGATCTGGTGTCCCCGCCGTCACGTTAGACAGGATCCAAGCAGCTTCACGCGCCACGCCGGGACTCGGGTGGCGTAGAAGATCACGATAGATGGGCACTGCGCCAGCCTGTACCAACGCCTCAGTCTGCGCAAGATAACAAGTGTGTAATGTTTGTATGCCCAGCCACCTACCTGTACAGTAATTGATCCAGTTTCAGAGTGTCAGGTTAGGTTAGTTATGATTAAGTTAAGTTTGTTATGGTTAAGTTAGGTTAGGTTAGTTTAGGTTAGGTTAGGATAGGCTGATTAGGTTCGGTTCAGTTAGGTTTGTTTAGGCTAGATTAGGTTAGGTTAGGTTAGGTTAGGTCAGGTCAGGTCAGGTCAGCGTTACCTGTTCGTTAGTGCCCGCCGCTACGCTTCCGGTGGCTCGTAGGGCGGCTGCAATGACTCTCTCTTCCTCGGAGTAGAGTCGCTGCACCACCTCCCGCACCAGCCCCGCCTCCAGCACGGCGTCCACACCCTCAGGTCCCAAGTCAGCAAGGTACGCCGCCCCCCACAGAGCGTCAGCTGATGTGGTGGTGGTGGTGGTGGTGGTGGTTGAATTAATCATTGTTAGGCTTTATTTCAATGTGTGGATGATGTGTAAAATGGTTTCTCCAACACACACACACACACACACACACACACACACACACACACACACACACACACACACACACACACCTTACCTTGCACCTCAGGGTCGAGTGAGGCCACCAGCAGCAGGAAGGCCTCAGCACACTCCATTCGCTGCTGATCGGTGAGAGGCATACCAGTCACCCTCAGCAAGTTAGTCAGCACCCAACACACCTGTCGCCTCAAGGATGTCTGTGGAGGGTGGAGGAACACACAGGTGACTTCAGGTGTGTGGTGGTGTGTTGTGGTGTGTTTTGGTGTGTGGTGGTGTGTTTTGGTGTGTGTTGTGGTGTGTTGTGGTGTGTTTTGGTGTGTGTTGGTGACGATGTGTAGTTTGTGTTTGGTATATATGCACTTTTTGTTATTGTTTGTGTGTTTATGTTTGTGTGTGTGTGTGTGTGTGTGTGTGTGTGTGTGTGTGTGTGTGTGTGTGTGTGTGTGTTTGTTTATTGTTGAGGCTGACTGTTGTTTTTGTATGTGTTTATTGGTGTTTGGGAAGTGTTTTGATTGTATTGTCATCACACAGCTGTCCACACACACACACACACACACACACACACACACACACACACACACACACACCTTACCGTTGCGTTCACGTGTAGTAGGTTCATCAGAGCAGTAATCGCCCCGTGCTTCACTACCATATCTCGGCAGCTCGTACCATCACCCACAATGTTACCCAACGCCCACACTGCCTGCTCCTTCACGCCCGCCCCGCCCGTGCCCACCACACGAACCAGCACGCCCACTGCACCCGCCTCTGTAGTGGTAG
>JAPQNM010000037.1:6814056-6819056 GCA_029783475.1 Metacarcinus magister | reverse complement strand
ACCAGCTGCTACACATACGTTCCCCAAAGACCCATTCAACAATATCCTCGTTACAGGTAGTTAGTTAGACTGTTACTGTGTTCATGTAGTTTTTTTTAGTTAAGTGACTGTCAAATCTAATTAATTCATATTTTTATTATTTGTTATTATTTTGCTTATCCCGCCTCACCTGTGTTTAGATGCAGGTAATTGTATGGTTAACTGTATTGGTTTTGTTTAGGAAATAGAATTGTTTTGTTGATATGTTATCTGTTTGTTTTGATTTATTTAGTTCGATATTTTTTTACTTTTGTCATTTAAAGTTGTATAATTTTTTTGGTGTATAATATATGATTTTTTTTTTATGTATAATTTTTGTATTTAATGTTTTAATAGCTTTTTTTATGTTCTATTCTTTTCTTTTTTTTTCTTATATAATTTTTTTCTTTTTTTGTTATTACTTAATGTTTTGATTTGTATAATATTTTTTTCTTTCTTTTTTAATGTATATTCAAGGTTTTGTTTATTAGTTAGTTTTAAGGTTTATTGTAAACTTATGCAGAGACAAACAAAGGAAAACATACATAGGAATACAATGGTGGCACCAGCCCGCCAGTGTGGAGGTTGTCCTTGTCTTGGTGAGTGGCGCGTGTTGGTGTGGCGACGGTGAGGTGCCTGCGTCGCTTGTGACCCGGGTGGCTGCGGGAGGTGTGGTGAGTCAGCGGGGGATGGGGGCGGGGGTGCTGCTCTAAGCACCTCCAGCAGTCTATTCCTCTGGGTGTGGCGGATCATGAGGGCGGCCGTGACTTCCCGGTTGCTCAGCAGTCCACCATCTGCAGGCTCGGCTGGTGGTGGTGGTGGTGGTGGTCTTAGTGCTGCTGTGGCGGGGTAAGACAGGAGGTAGTGCAGCAGGGGACGACGGGTGTGCCTGCCGCAGTGGTCGCACACTTGCCCCTGGAATCTGTCCTGAAGCTCCTCCCTGGTACAGAAGCCCAGCCTTACACGCTGCAGGAGTGTACCGTCTCCCCGCGGCTGCTGCTGTGCGGCGTCATGTGGGAGGTATGCCGTGGCTGCAGCGTACCAGCACGCCTGCCTCTTGTTTCCAGCTCCCGATGCCTCTGGTGCGTGTTGCGGGCTGCAGCGCGTCTCGCTTGGGCTTTCGTCTGTTGCAAGGTGGGAGGCACGCGCTTGGTTACTCTGAGTCCTCTGGCAGCTCCCTTGGCAGCCTGGTCAGCAGCCTCGTTGCCTCGTATTCTCACGTGGCTGGGTATCCAGTGGACCCTGACCCACCTTCCCTGCGCGGCCAGGCTCTGTATGGTGCCCAGGATGGTGGTGATGAGGCTCACGTTGTCCTTGGGGTGCAGCTGTTGAAGGGCGTGCATGCAGCCCCGACCGGGAGTCAGTGTGTATGACGACAGTGACCTCCCGGCGGTGGTGTGCGTGCTCCAGGGCTTGTAAGATGGCCACCAGCTCAGTTTGGAGGGTGGAGCAGTGGTCTGACGTCCTCCATGACACCACCTGGGACGAGCGCTGCGCCCGTCCTGCCACTCTCTGGGTCGACTGAGCCGTCAGTGAAGTAGGTGCGCTGTCAGGCTCGGTGACCTGTGTCATGGCCATGAGAGCGTGCTGCCGCAGCTCCTGGGTGGTGCACAGGGCTTTGCTGGCAGGCAACTGTGTGGCAGTGAACTCTGCAGCTGGGGGCTTCCATGGGGGCGGGGCACTATAGGTGGGGGCGGGGACGTCAGCCTTGCGCCACAGCCCGTTCCCGTCCTATATGAGGCTGTGCGTGGCTCGTGAGGTGTTGCTGAGCCACGTGTTGTTGTTGAGGCACTCAGATCACTGTGTCATGGCCAGCCGGAGTCTCTTCTGCGCCACGCCTTCCACGTCGCGCTGGAGAACTCTGTCCACGCGACACACGGTGATGTACTCCACCCTGGTGGTGACGGGCACTAGTCTGGTTTGAGTCTGCATTACGCAGGCATTGCACCATCTCGGTGCCCCCAGCATGGTCCTCATGGCGTGGTTCTGGAGGACTTCCAGACGTTCCTGCTGGTTGTTGGAGAGTGTGATGAGGACCGGTGCACTGTAGTCCACCAAGGGACGTACAGCATTCCCCATAAAATAGGTCACATTTATTTGATATAGTTCCCCTTAAAATAAATAATGTATTCTGTGTATAGTCATCCCTTAAAAAGAGGTCACCTATTCTTTGTATAGACTCCCTTACAATAAATCACGTTTTCTGTTTTGTAGTCCGCCTTGTGGTGCCATCTAGCGGGAAGTACGTGAGGGAGGACAGGTGAGTGGCGGCAGGAGTCAGTGTGTGTTGAACGCGTGTGTGGCGATGACCGGCGCTGTTGGTCGGTCGTGTGTTTCCATGTGTTAAGTGTTGCATTTTTTTTATTTATTCGTTGATTTTAACGTGATTTTTATTTTTATTTCCTATGAATTAGTATCAGAAGAGGATTGACTGATGGCTCCTCGCTTAGTATTAGGTAAGTGTGAGTTAATTACGTTTACCTGTGCCTCTAGCCAGGTAAGGTGAAGGTGGTGGTGGTGGTGGTGGTGGTGCAGGTGGTTGTAAGGGAGGAGGAGGAGGAGGAAGAAGAGGGAGGAGGAGGAGGAGGAGGAGGAGGGATGACGAAGAAGAAGAAAAGAAGTAATCAGTTATTTGTATGTTGTGTATATAATGATAATAATAATGATGATAATAATGATGATAATAATGTTACGAATATAATACAAAGTGGAAATTCTGTTGAAAAGAAAGAAAAGTAGGAAAGTTTGAAGTGCGTGTGTGTGTGTGTGTGAGAGAGAGAGAGAGAGAGAGAGAGAGAGAGAGAGAGAGAGAGAGAGAGAGAGAGAGAGAGAGAGAGAGAGAGAGAGGTTATCGCTTTCAGCCAGGGTGATTCATTTGTGTGTGGGTGTATGTATGTATGTATGTATGTATGTATGTGTGTGTGTATATCTGTCTGTATGTCTTCCAAAATTAGCACAAGACAAAATCACGAATATATTTCTTTATTTACTTGTATTTATTTACTTACCTGTCGAGTTATATAATTAGTTAGTGGATTCTCAGGTGTGTTAAATTACCTTTGTGTTTTGTGAAGAGGGGAAGGAAATTGAGATGTTAGGGGAGGAGGAGGAAGAAGAGGAGGAGGAGGAGAGGAAGGAAGGTAGGAGGAGGAGGAGGAGGAGAGACAATGGTAGGAAAGGAAGAGAGCGATTTAGAAACAGGTGAGAGGAAATTACTGAGAGAGAGAGAGAGAGAGAGAGAGAGAGAGAGAGAGAGAGAGAGAGAGAGACTGTGTGTGTAAACATTATATTGGTTTATAGAGATTAATATTTTTTTTCTCTATAGTGTCCTTTAAATTCCTCTTCCTCCTCCTCCTCCTCCTCCTCCTCCTCCTCCTCCTCCTCCTCCGTTATTCTGACACGCTCTCTTCCAACCGTCACTCCTCTCTCTCTCTCTCTCTCTCTCTCTCTCTCTCTCTCTCTCTCTCTCTCTCTCTCTCTCTCTCTCTCTCTCTCTCTCTCTCTCTCTCTCTCTCTCTCTCTCTCAAATCAAATATATATTGAGAGAAAAAAAAAAGTAAAAAAACCACGAAAATTATGTAAATAGAAAAATGAAAGAATATAAAACGAATTTAATGAATAAGAAAAACAAGGTTGATCATGTTTTGTTTATTTGTTTATTAAATTATTTATTCATTCATTCATTGGTTAATAATAATGATAATAATAATAATAATGATAACAATAATAATAACAACAAACAAGAACAGCACACGCACACACACACACACACACATACTACCAAAAAAAAATAAATAATAATAATAATAAAAACTCGAGGAAGAAAAAAAATATATAAATAGAACCGCTATACAAATTTTTCTTTTCCTTTCATATATACATTTCATTTTATTCGATTTTTTTTTCTTTATATATTAACACAAAGGAAGGGAATTGGTGCCTGATTTCATCGTTCAATATAACCTTTTGTTGACGGACGCGAAAGTATTAGGTTTAGGGAAGGAATACGGGGGGGGGGGTGAGGGGGAAGAGGAGGAGGGAAGAAGAGAAGGAGGAAAGGAAGAGAAAGGTTTTAGATTACCTGTGTGTGTGTGTGTGTGTGTGTGTGTGTGTGTGTGTGTGTGTGTGTCTATCTATATCTATCTATCTATTCATTTATTTATCCATCTCCTTTTTATCAGGAATTTTCTCATTATTTCTCATCAACTTAAATAAATAATCTATCTGTCTGTCTGTCAATGATTAGGTTAAGTTAGATTTGGTTTTGTTAAGTTAGGTTTGGTTAGGTTAAGTTTGGTTTGGTTAAGTTAAGTTAAGTTTGGTTTGGTTTGGTTAAGTTAAGTTTGGTTAAGTTAAGTTTGGTTTCTTTAAGTTAGGTTTGGTAAGTTAGACAAGGCTAGGTTTGGTTAAGTAAGGCTTGGTTAGGTTAAGTTTGGTAAGGTTAGGTTTGGTTTGGTAATTAAGTTAGATAAGGTTAGGTTTGGTTTGGTAAGGTTCAGTTAAATAAGGTTAGGTTAAGTTAGGTAAGGTTTGATAAAGTTAGATTAGGTTCGGATAGATAAGGCTTGGTTAGGCTAAGTTAGGTTAGGTTTGAATTTGTCAATTTATATTAGGTTTGGTAAGGTTAAGTTAGTAAAGATTGGAAAAGTCAGGTTAGGTTAGACTAAGTTAAGTTAGGTTAGGTTAGACTAAGTTAGGTTAGGTTAGGTTAGGTTTAGGTTAGGTTAGGTAGGGTAGGTTAGGTTAGGTTAGGTTAGGTAACTTCGTGCCAAAATTACCGTAAAAATGTTTGCTTTCTAATTAAAACATTACACACACTATGATTTGTCCTTAATGTCATTGTAGTCATTGTTGTATTAATGGATAATTTTGTAGAATGGTTAGTTAAGGAAAGTTAATTAAAAGTGTGTGATTGTATTAAAATGTGTGTGTGTGTGTGTGTGTGTGTGTGTGTGTGTGTGTGTGTGTGTGTGTGTAAGGGA
>JAPQNM010000037.1:6799056-6801556 GCA_029783475.1 Metacarcinus magister | reverse complement strand
ACACACACACACACACACACACACACACACACACACACACACACACACACACACACACACACGTGGCAGCGGAAGTGTTGAAGCTCGTGTGAGAAATTTTTCCTTTGTCTTCTAAATTTCTTCTCATAAAGCAAGAAAAGAGAAAACAAAAAGGTCAACAATGTCACTATTATCTCTATATTCTTACCTCTTTTTTTTCACTTATATATTCACACACTTAACTTACTCATCTTTTTTTTATATATATATTTTCCTTCCTGTTACTAAAATTCATTCCATCTCAGGAAATAAAACACCATTAGGCAACTCCATCCCAAAGTGTTCCGATCCGTATATTAATTGTGCAAAAAGGTAATAAATAATATACAATAATGGTAAAGACAACTGTATTTATTAAGCGACCACTTTTCAACATTTGATATCACCGCCGAGTGGCCAAACACTACCCAAATTGCTGCCATACTGTCCTCAGACGGGACTTACAACGTTAATATGCATCTGAGGCTGTAGCAGCAATAAGCCTCACACGTTCTCAACATATTCAAGAGAGAACGTAAACATTTGAGGCGTCACTGTAAAAATTCTAAAACCTACACCAAATAACAGGCGAGGCAAGTCCATCTGTGCCTCCATAAGCCTACTGGTGCCAACGGTTAATGATATAGAGAAAAAAAAAGAAAGAAAACGTAACAAGTATTAATTGTGTCCTGATAAGTTATACAAATGATAATAGAGAAAGTTTTAACGTACGCGTAGATAAGTAGTGCATTATTATTATTATTATTATTATTATTATTATTATTATTATTATTATTATTATTTTTCACTATAAAGGAATTTGTCACTCGCCGAGGTCAATCACGTTTATTTATTTCATCAACAGACCGATAATAATTTTTACATGTACTTATATGTCTTGAAGAAATGTTAATACGATGTCATGTGTTGGGTTGGAATGAATCAGTGAATTACGTTGTGTTTAGTATTATTGTATTTCAATAATCTATTTCTTGGGTCAAAGGAATGCACGGATTGAAACGATTTGAGAATGGGTTACCGAACGCCATTTTATTTTAGAAGATGGAACATTATATAGTTAAAAAAAAATGTGTTCGTATATACTTATTTACATTTTTCATTAATTCTCAAAGTTTTCCAGACATTTAGAAACTACTACTTAGAATAAATATCTCTTTCCTTCCTTCTTTCTTTCTTACTTACCTAACCGAACCTAACATTTACAAACGAATACTAAAAATAAACTCTCTCTCTCTCTCTCTCTCATTGGGCTTCCTTCGTCACGCCCTGAAGCCTGTCTCTACTTTCTTCAGCCATACAGACTCTGCCCTCAATCCTCTTTATCTTTTTATCTCAGTGTATGGGGGGGTGTAGGTGGGTTAAGGGGGGGGTGTATGGGGGTTAGGGAGGTAGTGTATTGGGGTGGTGTAAGGGGGGGTGGGGGTTGCGGTAAGTAGTGTATGGGGGTGTTCAACGTTCAACATTCTCCCCTCACCCAATCACAAACGCTCCTGCCTGCTCTTTGTGCCCCTCTTCCCCTCACCTTTCCCCTCACCTTTCCCCTCTGAATGGGTGCGATTTCAGGCGTCAAAAGGGCGTGACCTATCTCTTTTGGGAGTGTGTGTACCTTATAAACATCTGTGTACGTATTGTGTGTGTGTGTGTGTGTGTGTGTGTGTGTACTTTGAGTACTGTACTGTATCGTTTTCCTGTCTTCTGTGTTTGCTCTTTCTTTTTTTTCTCTCTTTTTTTTCTCTCTCTTTCTCTCTCTTTCTCTCTCTTTCTCTCTCTCTCTCTCTTTCTCTCTTTTTCCTGACGCATCGACTTCCGCATATATGTGTGTGTTCTTCCTCTTCTTCTTCTTCTTCTTCCTCCTCCTCCTCCTCCTCCTCCTCCTCCTCCTCCTCCTCCTCCTCCTCCTCCTCCTCCTCCTGCAGCTTCACCTTCATCATCAGTCTTCTTTGTCCCTCCTTTTCATCTCTCTCTCTCTCTCTCTCTCTCTCTCTCTCTCTCTCTCTCTCTCTCTCTCTCTCTCTCTCTCTCTCTCTCTCTCTCTCTCTCTCTCTCTCTCTCTCTCTCTCTCTGCAATACTTGGGTGAAGATGAACGGAGTTGCGTGTGTTTTGACCCTAAAAGGAAAGGAGAAAGCGAGGAAACACACACACACACACACACACACACACACACACACACACACACACACACACACACACACACACACACACACACACACACACACACACACTCATTTACCCAGACACCTAATAACCGGTCAGCCAGCCAACCGCACACACACACACACACACACACACACACACACACACACACACACACACACACACACACACGCACACACGACACAACCTCACCCTCCTCGTCTGTCTCTTCTTCAGCGCCGAGCAAACAGAAGGCAATGCATACCTCTCTCTCTCTCTCTCTCTCTCTCTCTCTCTCTCTCTCTCTCTCCTCTCTCTCTCTCTCTC
>JAPQNM010000037.1:6777515-6787515 GCA_029783475.1 Metacarcinus magister | reverse complement strand
TTGTGTATATTTTTTGTCTGTTTGCCTGTGTATGTGTTTTTTCTGTCTGTCTATTGTATGTCTGTCTATCTGTCTATTTTTCTAACTGTGTCTATCTGTCTATTTTTCTAACTGTGTGTCTATCTGTCTATTTTTATGTCTGTCTATCTGTATTTTTCTAACTGTCTGTCTGTCTGTCTATTCTGTCAGCTTATACCATGTTCAATCTACACGTTTTACAGTCCACTTTTTAGCTGCATCTATCATCTGTTCTACCCACCTGTCTTTTTCCTCTTATTTCCTTCTACATTATTTCTAGCATGAATACACACATACATTACTCTTTGTGGAACTCTTAACTCAACCTGCATTTGTTTTCTTGATATATACATGTTACATTCACAGGAAATTAGTCACAAGTACTACACGTTACCTATTCACAAATCTTGATGTATATTTGTACTGTTTACTGATGCTAACTGATTACTTTCTAGTCTGTATCAACGTGTTTCATCACTGGGGTTAAATTATGTTCATTCATTAAGTTTTTGTTGTTCTTGTTATAATTAGTTAGGTTCATCAAATTCTTCAAGTGTTTCATCTTCGGTGTTAATGATGGTGATTCATACAATAAGATTACATATTAATTTAATAACACAACACATTCATACAGTAACACAACACATTAATACAATAACACAACACATTAATACAGTAACACAACACATTAATACAATAACACAACACATTAATACAGTAACACAACACATTAATACAATAACACAACACATTAATACAGTAACACAACACATTAATACAATAACACAACACATTAATACAATAACACAACACATTAATACAATAACACAACACATTAATACAGTAACACAACACATTCATACAATAACACAACACATTAATACAATAACACAACACATTAATACAGTAACACAACACATTAATACAGTAACACAACACATTAGTTTAGTGTAGTTTGGTTTTTGTTGAGTTAGTTTTCAATTGAGTTATTTCAGTTAATTCTAAGACCTACATTAGTTTCATTAAGTTGTTTGTGTTGGTTTAGTTTCGTTCATTTCATTTTTAGACTTACATTACTTAGTTTAGTTACATTCACTGTCACAATTACATTACTTAGTTTAGTTACGTTCACTGTCACACTTACATTACTTAGTTTAGTTACGTTCACTGTCACACTTACATTACTTAGTTTGGTTTAGTTAGGTTTTAGTCAAGATTAATTGAGTCAATTCTTAGTCCTACATTAGTTAGTATAGTTTATTTAGTATTTAGCTTAATTTCAGTTAAGTTTAGTTCATTCTTATGTGATGCCACGACATAAGCCCCTTTCAGGATTCTTCTTTCTTTTGTTTTGTTTATACATTTTTTTTTATCTGGCGCGTTACACGACTCCCGCCAAAAATTGGAAAATGCCACAATCTATAGCAGCTAGTCATGTGGTTGTAATATTCTTCGCAACCCACACTGTACGCCTTCCCAAATGTTTTTACTCACATTAACCATAAATTCTCTCTGTAGTGTTTAGTTAAGGGATTTGTTTTGTAGAGAGGTAAGAGAGAGAAAAGGGGGGATAGGTAAATACTAGTTGACAATTCGTCAGGCAGGACGCGCATTTTGGTACGAGACAGCCACGCACCCTCTCTCTCTCCTCGCTCAGTTGTCAGGAAGGAAACGTGTATCATCATGGTGTCTGGTTACAGGTGAGGTATTCACGTTCCCTAATATCAAAATTCCCCTAGAATATTAGTATTATCACTCTGAAGGGAAGGTTGTCAATAATATATAGAAAAAATGGAATAATAGTTATCAGTATAGGTGAAATAAGGTAGTGAAATATGGCCTCATGGTCGCTCTCTCTCCTCACTCAGTTGTCAGGAAGGAAACGTGTATCATCATGGTGTCTGGTTACAGATGAGCGGTTTCCACGACAGCACAAATACACGGTGAACACTATCACACAATGTAACAGTGAGAGTTAAAAGCCAAAGTGGGGATGACGCCCAACATAATATATTGTCCTTTGTCAGGAACTGTGACCACGTGTGTCCATGGTAACCAGTGAGTACAATGAATAGAAGAGCCTTCGGGGCCTGTAGCCATCCCATGTGGGAACATAGAAAATAAACAGTATGCTAATAGTGGGCAGCTCTTAATAAGTTCAATTAAGTATGATGTGAGATCCTTTGATCAACATCCTAAGAGACGGTTGGTTAACCACTCCTAGTAATTATCCAAATTTCAAATACTATGCCCGGGAAAATATGTTCAAAGGGGGGAGGGGGGAAAAGTTATGGAGTCTGAGATAGGAGGGATATAAAGTGTGTGATATGTATGAACCTAGGGAAGTGATCGGACCTAGTTTGTACTGTGTTATTCAGTTCGGGTGACTTTTTCACCTATTAATCAGGCCTAATAATAGTGGGAGGAGGTAAATTGAAAAGTATGAAATATATTTGTTATCAGAATTTAACTGGTCAAATTCTTTAAAATAACCTCTGACTCAAAAGTGGTAAGGTAAGTACTTTGGAGGTGCTCAACACTCTTGAAATAAGGATATGAAAAACGTCCAACGTTCTCACGTGTCCTGGGGAGGACTCAGCTTACTCTACCAAAGGTGTTAAATATATATTCTAATGTTGAGATTTGATGATATTAAATAATTTCACTTAAAGTAAAATACATTCTTATAAAGGGCCCCCATGCCCCTTTACAAAAAAACCGTGGGTGGTGGCAGCAGGAATAATAAGAGATAAGGAGTTAAAGTAAAGAATTATTAAAGGAGAATCGCCGGCACCACACTGGTGTCTAATAAAAGTCGACAAAGACCCAGAAACCTTGGACCACGGCACCACACTTAGATCTTAAGTCTTGAGTTGGTTTCGTTTAGTTAGTTTTGAAACCTACATTAGTTAGCTTAGGTTTGTTAGGTTAGGTTAAGTTAGTATATTTTAGTTCATTATTAGACCAGATAATGGCAAAGAAAAAGAAAGAGGAAGAGGGAGATAGAGATAGATAGATAAGTATAAAAAAAAAATTAAAAAAAAGAGAGAGAGAGAGAGAGGGAAAGATGTAGCTAGGTTAAATATATAGAGAATGAGAGAGAGAAAAAAAGAGAGGTAGAGAGAGGTAGGTAGATAGAAGGAGTAGACTGACTAACTCTACTTTCTCATTTACTTTGACGCTCGATATGTAGTATTAGTGGATGAGGGAGGGGAAGGGTGTTAGGGGAAGAAGAAGAAGAGGTGGTGATGGATGACGGGTGGATGACGGGTGGAATGTAAGGTGGAAGAGGCGTGAATGTGGATTATATAAGTAATAAGAAGGATTAAGCAAGGATACAAGAAGAAAGATGTGAAGAGGAAGGTGTAGATGGAATGTAAGGTGTGGGTGGGGTGGGTGGAGTGGGTGGGGGTGTACGTGGGGGTGTACGTAGGGGTGTAGTACGTAACAGTGGGTGGAGGAGGAGGGGAGGAAAGGTGGGGAGGGTAAAATAACAACACATTTGGTTTCCTTGGTGATGATAATGTCCAATTACTCATTAATGTACTCTCTTCAATGCACTCTTACCTCCACTCTTACCTCCACTCTTACTTCCACTCTTACTTCCACTCTTACCTCCACCTTACTTCCACCTTACCTCCACTTTTACCTCCACAACACAAATAATTTTCACTCACCTTTCTTCTCTTTCCCTCTCCCTTCATTCCTTACTCGTCTTACTCTTTCCCTCTCCCCTCTTTCCTCACTCATTTTTTACTCATTTCTTACTCATTTCTTACTCATTCCCTTCTCCCTTCATTCCTTACTCAGCCTTACCTATAACCTACAAGATGAATCATGAAACCTTCCATTGATTGAAAAAAATACAATAGTCTCGCCTTTATGGTTTCACTGGAAGAAAATGGGAATCGAATACAGGAAAGATAAAAGCATGCACATGGTAAACAGTAGAAAATAATTATAATGGAAATAAAAAATATTAAAACTAAATCTGGAAGAAAGATAGAAGTAAAAAAAACAAGGAAAGAAATCAGAAAACTATAGCACATAAATACCTAGCTTTTGTTATCGAAGGGAATAGAAACCAAGTATGGGAAGGCAGTAGAAGTAAGTAAATACAGAAGAAAACTAACATATAGCTACCCATTTCATGAAAGAAAAAGGACTAATAATTGTTACCTATTTACTTGGCAGGGAACAGAGTAGTGAGTCTGGGGGAGGCAGGCGGCGGGGAGGGTGACATCGAGGGGGCCTTACCTGAGGCCCTCCCTCCCGCCCAGCACACTCCGGCAGGTGGGGAGCAGCGACCCCGCCCGCCACGACACCTGAACGAAGCAGGGAAAAGGTGGAACTCAACTGACGAAAATGTAGGCTGTGTGTGTGTGTGTGTGTGTGTCTGTGTCTATCTATCTATGTATTTATCAATCTATTCATCTCCATTTTTTTTTATTCTTTTATTTATCTACATATCTATATATTTATTTTCTTTCTCCCTTTGCTTATTTTGTACTTCTATTTCCTTTCCGTATTTAGTTTTACCTTTGCATTCTTTTTTTTTTTTCTGTTCTATCACATCGCCCAAGATTCCCATTCCCATTCCCTTCCATTGAAATCCATTGTTTGCTTCGTGTCCATATTAGTTAACTTTATAATATCATCCATTTTTTTTTGTTGACTTTAATCTGCGTGTGAGAATGATGATAATAGTAATAATAATGATAATAATAATAATAGTAATAATAATGATAATAATAATAATAGTAATAATAATGATAATAATAATAATAGTAATAATAATGATAATAATAATAATAGTAATAATAATGATAATAATAATGATAAACTATAAGACTTGAAAGTTTAATTACTAGAAAAGAACAATTTAGTAACATATTTTTCTTTCTATTTTATTACAAAGCATTTCCATTCCACTCTCTTTTTCTTCTTCTTCCATTTATTTAAACTTCACATCAATAATAATAATAATTTCCCTTCGTAACGCCAATTCCTCTTAATATTTCCCAGATTTGGTCAACAAGAATACCAACATCAGATCCTTTCCCAAGAATAGAGATAAATTCTGATGAAGGAGTGAGAGATACCGTGGATAACTCACAGATAGAAGCAGGAAGTGGAGGAAGAGAAGAGGGAGGAGGAGGAGGAGGAGGAGGAGGAGGAGGAGGAGGAGGAGGAGGAGGAGGAGGAGGAAGTGGAGGAGGAGGGAGAAGGGAGCAGTTACCGTGTCTCTCTACTCCACCTTCAGTAACATCCGCCTCCAGATTGCCTCAGGTTCACGTGTTTGAGGATGGGTTGGTGACTCCTCCCTCACCTTCCCTGGATGTGATGAGGAATTCTACTGACAGCATCCCCTCCGGCACTCTCAAGATGGCGCAGGTGTGTGTGTGTGTGTGTGTGTGTGTGTGTGTGTGTGTATTGATGGTTATTTTGTTTCCTGTAATATCTGTCTTTCTTCTTCTTTATCTACTTTTTTCTAGTTATTTTTTTATTCTTTTATTCTTCTCTCTGTCTCCCTTTTTCCCTCCCTATCCCCTTTCTCTCTCTCTCTCTCTCTCTCTCTCCTCTCTCTCTCTCTCCTCTCTCTCTCTCTCTCTCTCTCTCTCTCTCTCTCTCTCTCTCTCTCTCTCTCTCTCTCTCTCTCTCTCTCTCTCTCTCTCTCTGTGTGTGTGTGTGTGTGTGTGTGTGTGTGTGTAACGACCCCATCCTTCCATCCTGCAGGACCTCCGTAGCTACACGTCCTACGAGAGCGTGCAGTTGCCAGGGAGTATCATGGACGACACACGACCCTTGGCAAGCTCAGACGCCCTGCAGGCTAAGTACGACAAATACCACGGACACTTCAAGCTGCAAAAAGGCTCTGATGACTCTAAGGTACGAGGGCAGGAAGTGAGTGAGTGAGTGGGTGGGTGAGTGTGTAAGGTTGGTGAGTGAGTGGGTGGGTTGGCGAGTGAGTGAGTGAGTGAGTGAGTGAGTGAGTGAGTGAGTGAGTGAGTGAGTGAGTGAGTGAGTGAGTAAGTGAGTAAGTGAGTGAGTGAGTGAGTGAATGAGTGAATGAGTGAGTAAGTGAGCCCTGGAGCTATCAGTTTCTTGTTTACAGTATCAACTACTTTGAAACATTCACCAACCTCTTCCTACATGTGCCGCAACACTTCATCTGAGGTTTCCGCTCCATGTGCCTCCTTGCATATATTAACCTTCCTGGTGAACCTCAGGTAAGTGTTGCGGCACATGTATGAAGAGGTTGGTGAAGGCTTCAAAGTAGTTGATACTGTAAACGAGGAACTGGTGGCTCTACTTAAGGAGTCGGAATATTGTGACGAGTATGAACGGTACATAACGGACCTTGAAATTGTGAAACACGAAGTTTACAGTATTTTAGTACCTGATGAAGGGAAGGTAAAGCTGCAACCAACCCTGGCCATAAAGAAATTGGAACCTCCTAAATGTTGTGGTTCTATTAGAGCATTTCCCACTTTTATTAAGGATTATGAAAGGTTAGTTGTGTCTCGGCAAGGAACGGACCAATATGTGCTGAGAAATTCCTTGGAAGATGAACCTAGAAAGTTGGTGGAAGATTTAGATGACTACCATCGTATGTAGGCTCGTTTGAAAGAGACTTATGGTAATCCAGCTAAAATGATAGCCTCTATTTTAGGTGATATCAATGCAACTAAGCCAGTGATTGAAGGTGACAATAAAAAGTTTATTGTCATGATTAACACGGTGGAGAAAGTTTGGTTGGATAATGATAATTTAGGTCAGGCGCAGGAGCTTGAAAACACTACTGTACTTACTCAGGTGGAGAGATTGTTGCCAACCACTTTGAGAAGAGAATGGGCAATGAAGGTCCAGTCTATAAGTTCTGATAGATTTAAGAGCTTGGTAACATTCTTGACTGAACATCGTAAGGCTGTAGAGTATTTACAAGATGAGTCTAGGACCACGAGTACTAAGGCAACAGTTCATGTGCTCGAACAAGATTCTTCCAAGAAGTCTGAAATGGCAGACACTGTTATACAGTTAGCTATAAGACAGGAAACTTTTCAAAACCAAATGTTAAAATGTTTAGCTAATATGTCCCTAGCTAGTAATCAAAGGTTTCGGAGACTCACGATTACATCAGCATGGCATTGGTTTCCTTCAATACGTTTGTGTAACAAACGCTCCATAATTATACATATAAATATCTTTTGTGACACACACACACACACACACACACACACACACACACACACACACACACACACACACACACACACACACACACACACACACACACGCACACGCACGCACGCACACACGCACACGCACGCACACACACACCAAAATAGCAGAGCGTGTGATACGTAGTATACTACATATCACACGCTCTGCTATTTTGCTGAAGCAAGGTAAAACAGAAATTGGTCTGTAGTTATTGGGATCATTGGGTGGACCTTTGCCACTTTCAACGCATCGGGGAAAAGTCCTGTTCTAAGAATAAGGTTTATCAAATATTTTAACGGGGTTGCAATAGCATCGATGCAGCGTTTGACAGCAACAGCGGGTACACCACCATGCCCGGGAGCAGAACATCTCAGGCTGGACACTATGGATTGGATTTCTTCCTCGTCCGTCGGGTGCAAATAGAGGGAGTGAGGGAGTGGGGCGGGAAGGAAGTGGGAGTAAGGGGTGTGGGAGCGGCAAGGGAGGGGCCGACCTGTGAGAAATGCTGGTTGAGGGTGCTAGCTACAGTGACGGGGTCGTGCGTGTCTTGGTCACCTACCTGTAAAATTATTGTGTTACTCTTGTGTTTCTTACCTAAAATAGAGTTAATTGTTTTGTAATATTGCTTTGAGTTGGTTTCTTTCAATTCATTTTTAAAATATTGTTTCCTTGCCTCATTAATGGTTTTATTTAACAAATTTCTATATTTTTTGTACCGATCCCCTTAAGTGAATGTGCATTTAGCGTAAAGTGTGTGTAATCGGTGCCTTTCCTTTATGGACACTTGAATGGCTGGTGTTATGCACGGTTTGTTTAGGTGTCTGTGCTTGATTACCACTTGGCGCTGAGGGCACTGGTCGGCAAAATGGTGCTGAAAAATAGTGTTGAAACGGGCGAAGCAAGTGTTAGGGTCTGTGTGAGTGTATGTACCGGACCTGTCGCTGTTTTGAAGTGCATTGTTTAGCTCTGTTAATGAGTTATCAGTTAATTTGCGGGAAATTATCTGAACCTTACCGTGCCATGAGGGGACAACGGGGTATGATGCAGCAACGGGAAAATGGTCTGAGATGGATGTATGAATGATGTTTGTCTGGGTGAGTGAAAGGTTGTTGGAGAAGATATTGTCTATGAGAGTGGCTGACGTGGCAGTGACCCGAGTGGGTTTGCGTGTGGAAGGAAACATGGAGAATGAATACATGAGATGTAATAATTGTTTTACCTTGACATTTTGTTCGGATTTTAATAGGTTTAGGTTCCAGTCACCCATTAGATATACGTTGCACCTGTTCACCGTAATAATGTGTAACACTTCTTCCATTGTAGATGGGTGCTTGAGTGAGTGAGTGAGTGGTTGAATGAGTGACTGAGTGAGTGAGTGGTTGAATGAGTGACTGAGTGAGTGAGTGAGTGAGTGAGTGAATGAGTGAATGAGTGAGTGAGTGGTTGTTATTATTTCATCTATTGATCTGATTGATTGATTCACTTTTAAATGTTGTTAGGTTTTGTTTTTCCGCATTTTGTTGTGAGTTTTTATTATCTGTTTATTATTCTTAAGTTGTTATTCATATTCTTAGTCATTATTCTTATCTGTTGATCGGACTTTTATTTATTTTTTTTATTTATTTATTTATTTTTTATTTTTTTTATACATGTTTTATGGTTTATACGTTTTTTCGTTTCGTTATGATTCTTTATTATTTATTTATTTATTTATTTTTTTAAAGTTTTTATTCTTGTTCTTTATTCTCTTGTGTTATTTGAGGTTGAATTCAAAAACTGAGCGTGTATGTTTTTTGTGGCTAAGTATAGACTCATTTATTTCCCTTACAACCTTTGATAATAACTAACAGAAAGGACGATTTATAATAAAAAAAAAATAATAAATAATACTTCTGATGCCTTATATCATACAATTGAAGTGATATTGATGAGAAAAATCATATACTTTTCCAAAATATAGGCCTTACGTGAATGTAGGAGAGCGGAGCATGACTGTGGTGTGGTAGGAACAGTTATATGTATGGTAGAGAAGGAAGGAAAAAAGTCTACGGGAATCGACAACCACATTTAACTTACTGTGGTTGATAATGTTACTTGTGGTGGTGTGGAGCTTGTATTATTGTTGTAGTTTATATTTACTTTTTTTTTTTTTATATTACTGGATTTTTTTTTATATTGTTACTATTATTACTATTATTATTACTATTACTATTGTCATTATTATCATTTCATCGTGTTTCAGTCTGCATGTCTGTTTATACATAAGTGTGTGTGTGTGTGTGTGTGTGTGTGTGTGTGTGTGTGTGTGTGTGTGTGGGGGGTGTGTGGGGGGTGTGTGTGTGTGTGCGTGTGTGTGGGGGGGGTGGGGGGGGGTGTAAAACCTTTAGCTAACCAGGAAGGGGAAGTGACTTTACAAGGTTGAAGCATAAATAAAACTTTGATTTGCTGAGTGACCCGCCTCCCCCCCCTCACACACACACACACACACTCTCTCTCTCTCTCTCTCTCTCTCTCTCTCTCTCTCTCTCTCTCTCTCTCTCTCTCTCTCTCTCTCTCTCTCTCTCTCTCTCTCTCTCTCTCTCCTCTTTCTCTCTCTCTCTCTCTCTCTCTCTCTCTCTCTCTCTCTCTCTCTCTCTCTCTCTCTCTCTCTCTCTCTCTCTCTCTCTCTCTCTCTCTCTCTCTCTCAGTACTGTGTTAGGTTCAAAACTGCCTCACCAAGGTATATCAATGACTAGCATGACTATTTAACGTGTGTATG
>JAPQNM010000037.1:6765015-6772515 GCA_029783475.1 Metacarcinus magister | reverse complement strand
CTTGCGCTCACCTTTCCAGCCAATGAACGCGCGGGTTTGTCCATTGAGCGTACTAGTAGTTACGTCACGGGCGGGGGAAGGGGCGTGGTGCTGCAAGACTTCAGTAGGTGCCCGGTGAGGGTCGGGGCGTGGTGGTGTGACTCTACGCCGGACTGTCTTGTGATCGTCCGGCCTCACCTGACAGTGCAGTGGTGGTGGTGGTGGTGGTGGGCACGGATGGGCATGTGCGGCGGAGTGAATGACTGGAGTGTTTGTGTCACTTAAACAACTCCTAAACGTGGATTTCCCTTGAGTGCCTCGCTTGATTGGTCTGAACGAGATTGAATTAAGTGAAGAAAGTTTATTTGGCAAAAGGTATTACTTTACGTCGAAATAACACCAAGATTACGACTGGATTACACGTGCGTGAAGCAATTACGTGTGTGTGTGTGTGTGTGTGTGTGTGTGTGTGTGTGTGTGTGTGTGTGTGTGTGTGTGTGTGTGTGTGTGTGTGTGTGTGTGTGTGTGTGAAGGTCCCGTGAGACAGGCCACTTACTGCAATGAAGGGAGCGAGGCGGGTCGTGGTTCAGTGATTTGAACAGTAAGTACAGCGTTACGGACACGAACCCGACACGATAACGACACTCAAGAGGAACAAGTTAACAAGTCGTAAAGAGAAGAAAAAAAGAGAAAAAAAAGGACAAACTCTGTAGTAGAATGACGCGCACTAATTTCCCTCGTATTCTCAATAGTTTCCTTTGAGTTGAACATTTGTCACGCACGCACACACGCACGCGACTCTTCATCTCCAGTACCGTTAAGAGAGAAAAAAACAAGCCATACAACCATGAAACGTTATGATCCTCTCATGAACTATATAAAACCCATGAACGCAGACATATCCCTCCCTCGCTACTCCCCAAATACACCCACGTACCGCCGCCCAATTTTCTCCCCCATCACCCCAAGCATCTACCCATCCACTCGCTACCCTTCCAGCCAACGACCCGCAGAAGTTAGACAAGTTACAAAGGTCCAGGTAATTATAGTGTTACCTGTTACCTGACGTCTGATTAGGAAGGCAAATTGTGTTATATACATACTCGTTTTTTTCTTTTCTTTTCCGTTTTTTTCCGTTATTTTCTTCCAACCGAGTAAGGGAAAGGTGTCGTCTTGGGTGTATTGTAATGTTATACTGTTTAATCGTGTCTAGTGTTCAGGTAGAACATCACACTTTGTTCTGCTCCTGTTGTTCGTGAATGGTTGTTATTTTGAAGGAGTTAATGTGATTGGTTGGTTGGTTTTCACTTCTATAGAAACTCTTATTTTTTTCAGAAACTTATTTTTTTCAGAAACTTTTTTTTTTCAGAAATTCTAATTTTTTTCAGAAACTCTTATTTATCTGGAAACTTTTGCTTGTCTAGAAAATCTTACTTATTCAAAAACTCTTCTTATCTAGAAACTTACTTATCATGAAACTCTTACTTATTTACAAACTTTTACTTATCTAGAAACTCTTAATTGTTCAGCAACTCTTACTTTTCCAGCAACTCTTACTTTTCCAGAAACTTACTTTTTTCCAGAAACTTACTTTTCCAGAAACTTACTTTTCCAGAAACTTACTTTTCCAGAAATTTACTTTTCCAGAAACTCTTATTTTTCCAGAAAGTTACTTCTCCAGAAAGTTACTTTTCCAGAAACTCTTACTTATCTTGAAACTCACTTGTCTATGAACTCTTAATTATTCAAATACTCCTACTTTCCAGAAACTTACTTTTCTTTCTTTCCTTCTCTTGCACTTTATTGGGGAATATTTGTCTTTCTTTTCCTTCCTTTTTAACTTTCTTTCCTTCCACTGGTAAATATTCGACTTTCTTTCCTTCCAATGGTAAATATTCGACTTTCTTTCCTTCCACTGGTAAATATTCAACTTTCTTTCCTTCCAATGGTAAATATTCAACTTTCTTTCCTTCCAATGGTAAATATTCAACTTTCTTTCCTTCCAATGGTAAATATTCAACTTTCTTTCCTTCCAATGGTAAATATTCAACTTTCTTTCCTTCCAATGGTAAATATTCAACTTTCTTTCCTTCCAATGGTAAATATTCAACTTTCTTTCCTTCCAATGGTAAATATTCGACTTTCTTTCCTTCCAATGGTAAATATTCAACTTTCTTTCCTTCCAATGGTAAATATTCGACTTTCTTTCCTTCCAATGGTAAATATTCGACTTTCTTTCCTTCCACTTTTCTTCACTTCCTTCACGAATACTTAACCTTCCTTTACATCCTTCCTTCACCTTCCTTCACCATCCATCCTTCACCTTCCTTCCTTCACTTTTCATCATCTACCGACCTTTCCCTCACCTTCCCTCACCTTCCATCACCTTCCTTCACCCTCTCCCTTCCTTCACCATTCTTCCCTCACCTTTCCTCACCTTCCCTCACCTTCCTTCACCTTCTCCCTTCCTTCACCATTCTTCCCTCACCTTTCCTCACCTTCCCTCACCTTCCCTCACCTTCCTTCACCTTCTCCCTTCCTTCGCCCTGCACAGGTAAGGAAGACTGTTGAGACGCTGTTTTTCCGCGACAACAAGCGCCGCATTGACTTCATCTTGGTGTTCAGAGATGACGGAGACGAGCAGCTGACGGAGTGGCGTAGGCTCTTCCAGGAAAACCTCATGGAAGAAGGACTGGAACTGGAAACGGAGGACAAGACGGTAAGGAGAAAAAGCCGTGTTGTAATGGTGGTGGTGGTGGTGGTGGTGGTAGATATGAGAGTAAATGGAGAGGTTGTAGTAGTAGTTGTATTATTATTATTATTATTATTATTATTATTAGTAGTAGTAGTAGTAGTAAAGAAATAGAAAATAATACGAAATATAGAAGAAATTCAAAGCAATATTTGTCAAGAGGTAAGAGTATAGGGTTGGGGTTGGAGTTAAGGGGGGAAGGGGAGGGTGCAAGGGAGGGAGGTGAAGGGGGAGGAACAACACGCAAAGATACATGATGACGTCAGAAATAGTGATGACGTCATGAATATCTGTCACCTGATTGGCGCCTGGCAGTGATGACGTTATGGTGACGTCACTTGTGGTACGTTTAGTAAAGGATTAAAGCTTGATCAATGGATGTCAATATTTGGGAGAAAGATTATATATTATTCTTCCTTGGATGTTGATTGAGGTTGAAATATTGAGTGTTATCAATTTTTCTTTAACATTTGATTTGGTTTGATTTATGGGGGTAACACACACACACACACACACACACACACACACACACACACACCACACACACACACACACACACACACACACCCACACCCACACACACACACACACACACACACACACACACACACACACACACACACAGTTAACGTACATGATCTTTCTATGTCACCAGCAATCACAAGACGGCGAGACATACTTCGTCAAGATTCACGTACCCTGGGACCTGTTGGCGCGTTATGCCGAGGTGATGAAGCTGAAGAAACCAATTAAGGTACGCGTGTGTGTGTGTGTGTGTGTGTGTGTGTGTGTGTGTGTGTGTGTGTGTGTGTGTGTGTGTTTATTCCACTTTTGTTTTTCCTCTTTCTTATGTGCGTGATGATTTTCAATGATAGGTAATGAGGAGGAAGTGTTTTTATTTTATAGTGTTTGTAATGTTTTTGTTTATGTGTTTATAGTGTTTATAGTCTTTATATAGTGTGTTTTATGATACTGAGGAGGCAAGGAAGAGGCAGAGGAGGAGATAAGGAGGAGTAATAGGATGTAAGGAGGAGTGGAGGAGGAGGAGGAGGAGGAGGAAGACTATTTCTCATGACATTTTTTTTCAAGTAATGAGAAACAAGAAAGAAGAAAAAAAGTCCTCTGTAGAATAAACTATTATAGATAACTACAATTTTTTTTTTTAGTGAATTTATATTATTTTTTTTTATAGATGAATCCAATTATATCGAGTTTATAGATATAATTCAGGAGGAAAAAATAATAATGATTTTTGAAAATTTATTATATAATTTATTTTCCAGTGTGATTTTACTTTTACTTTTACTTTTGAATTTTAAACGATTTTTTAAAAATATATATTTTTGAAAAGTGATATTTTTTTTTTCGAATGGACTATTTTTGTGTGTTGAATTTTATCTATCAACTTCACCGCGACCGAAGTTGTGTGTATATATATAAATTTTTGGTCTGTTTTTGTGTAATGCATGACCGTTCATTGTTAGAACCACGCACACACACACACACACACACACACACACACACACACACACACACACACACACACACACACACCCACACACACCCACACACACACCCACACACACACACACACACACACACACACACACACACACACACACACACACACACTTAACTACACATTTTTGCACTTTTCGATAGTTTATGTATAGTAAAGTATTGTATATTTGTAGATATTTTAAGCTACTCTTCCTGTCTGCAAGAAGTGCAAATAGAAAAAAAGCACAGTTTCACTCCTACTTAATTAGCTCTTACCTATAGATAATTAGAGTTAATTAAGAACAGGTGGAAAGACCCAAAATGAAGTCAGGTAAGAAGGTTAACTAACACTAAGACATAATTTCTATCTTTTATTAATGACATTTTTTTTTTAATGACTTCGTTTGAACTTTTGTATAAATTTCGAAAAGAATATGAATTTTTTTTTGGAGGGTGGAACCATAATGAATGTTTTTTTTTATTTAGTTTATATATACATTTTTTTTTTTACTATTAGTTATTCTCGTTGTTCATGTGAGACTGATTGTGTTTTTTCGTGGTTTTTTTTTCATCCATATTTTAATTATTATATATTTTAATTACCTAATTCTAATTAACTAAGCATTGTTCCCTTGAAATAAATCACTTGCAGATAAATATATTACTTAATAATAGCATCACTAACTAAGTCAAAGAAGTTTAATTGTACAAATAAGCAGATGATTTGCATATAATTTAAAAAAAAAGGGTTAATGGAAATAATTTATTTAATCATGTATGTTAATTGTCAAGTTTAAATTATCTTAAATAACATACTAAGGTGTGTTTATCTTTTACTTCCTTCCTTCCTTCCTTCATTACTGCCTTCATTCATTCATTTCTTATTTTCTTCCTTTCCTTCTCTCCTTCCTTCCTTCCTTCCTTCCTTCCTTCCTTCCTTCCTTCCTTCCTTCCTTCATTACTGCCTTCATTCATTCATTTCTTGTTTTCTTCCTTTCCTTCTCTCCTTCCTTCCTTCCTTCCTTCCTTCCTTCCTTCCTTCCTTCCTTCATTACTGCCTTCATTCATTCCTTCTCCTTCCTTCCTTCTTTCGTTTTTTCTTTTCCTGTTTTTTCTTTCTCCTTTTCTTCATTTCTTTTCTTTTTTCCTTTCTTTTTCTTTATTCATTTATTTCTTCCTTCCTTCCTTCCTTCCTTTTCTTTTTCCTTTCTTCCAATACCTATCTATCTATTCCTCTATCTATCTGTCTATCTATCTATCTATCTATCTCTCTTCTTATATTTCGTAATGTATTTCTTCTTTCTTTTCTTTTTTCTATTAATCTCTTTCTTTTTCTTTCTTTTACTTGCTTTCTCTATTATTGTTTTCCTTTTGCTTCCTTCCTTCCTTTCTTTGGAGAGTAAGAAAATATACTTTCTCTCTCTCTCTCTCTCTCTCTCTCTCTCTCTCTCTCTCTCTCTCTCTCTCTCTCTCTCTCTCTCTCTCTCTCTCTCTCTCTCTCTCTCTCTCTCTCTCTCTCATGTTGTTTTATTTCTCCCGCTAAACAGAGATTTATTGTGATACGAGGAGGTGAAGTTTGGGTAAGTGGAGTGTGGACAGACATGCGCGCCATCTAGTGCTCGCTTCCTTAATGTTGTTATGTTTGCATCGTTCAACGTCCCTTGCCACTTAACTATTATTATTATTATTATTATTATTATTACTCTGATGATGATGATGATGATGATGTTGGTTTAATGCTTGTTGCCCGTCAAGAACTTTAAACTATCTCTCTATCTCTATCTCTCTCTATTCTCTCTCTATTCTCTCTCTCTCTCTTGATTCTCTCTCTCTCTCTCTCTCTCTCTCTCTCTCTCTCTCTCTCTCTCTCTCTCTCTCTCTCTCTCTCTCTCTCTCTCTCTCTCTATCTCTTTTATATACTTAAATCATAAACAGATGAAATAAATAAACGTGATGATTATTCGTGTTTTTTCTTTTGTTTTTTATTTATTTATTATGTGTGTGTGTGTGTGTGTGTTTATGTATGTACGTGTGTGTATGTCTGTTGTGTCTCCCGGTGTACAGGTTGTCTTGTACTTTTTTTTTCTTTTTTTTTCTTCTTGTGTTTTTTCTTCTATTGCTACTATTTCTTCTACTTTTATCTATACTTCCTCTACTACTACTACTACTACTACTACTACTATCATTATTTCTACCTTTACTACTTTTACTATTACTTCTACTTTTTTCTACTTTTATATTTATTTCTTCTTTTTTGTAAACTTGTTGATTTTTCTAAGTTTTGTACTTTTAACTCCTTGATATTTTTTTTTTGTGTGTGCTTCTTTATTTTTTTTTGTGATAAAACTAATTAATTTTGATTCATGAAATGTGGTTTTCATACCTTTATTTTTTCTTAAAGATATTATTTTATGCCTGAAATCTGTGTACATAAATATATATGTATAAAAATAAACAAGTAAAGTCTATTGATGTATTTTTTTTTTGGTTAAAATGATGTTGCTTTGCTTATTTAAAATTCTCCCACGTTGTTTTTTTTTCTTTCTTTTCGTGTTTAATTTATTTTCTCTTTGATTTTTTTTTTTTTTTTTTTGCTTGTTTTATTCTTATTATATTTCCAGTTTTCTATTCAATTTTTTTTATCGTTTCCTTTTCTGCATTTATCTATCTATCTATTTATTTATATATTTTCATTGATCTATCTATCGAGATGTTATATTTTTATTCTTATTCAATTTATTCTGTATTTTCTATTTTTTCTTATTTCATTTTAATTTTTATATCTTATTTTTCATTACATTTATTTTTGATTTTCACTTTTCATTTTCATTCACTGTTTCCATTTTGTACATTATTCATCTTTTTTTTTCTATCTTCTCTTCCATTAAATTATTGGATTATTAATTTTTCACTTGTTCTTCTTTTTCATTTCTTTATTTTCTCTCTTTATCACATATTTGCTACTTTGTTTACATTTATTTTTTATTTTTTTGTAATTATTCATTCTTTACCTGCTTTTTTTTTTTGATTTCCTCGTTTCGTTAAGTGTTATTGTTCCTTTTCGTTATTGTTTGTCATTCGTCATTGTCTGTGTTCCAGGTGTGTGGTCGTCACTATCAGTCACTCTCACACTCACTATCACTCCTCGATGTTGTACTCTTAACACCTTCCTCACCATTGTTCAATCACACTCACTCCTTGTTCATTTAATGGTGAACTAATAGACACTGTAACATTTATAACACTGTATAACCATTCACTCACCATTC
>JAPQNM010000037.1:6725015-6760015 GCA_029783475.1 Metacarcinus magister | reverse complement strand
TGTTTGGCTTGGTTTTGAAGGCACATCTGTTCATTAGCAGGTAACACAAAGGTGAGTGTTACCTGTGTGGCGGAGGGCGACTGTTACCTGCTGTTCCTTGAGGGTAAGTCACGTTGAAGTATCACTCAGCACGTACTGTAGTAGCTTGTGGTGACGGTGGTGGTGGTGGTGGTGGTGGTGGTGACGGTGGTGGTGGTGGTAAAGAAACGGAGATGAGCATTGAGGTAAAGCGCCGCAAAGTGAATCATTATATAGAGACTGAAAAAATAATGTCTGAAAGCTTAAAAGCTATGTCCACTTTTTCGCTTCTATGGTTGGTATCCTTCGCTGTTTGTGTTCCTTCGGTCCTGTGTTCGTCCTTGGGTGAGAGTCCTTGGTGTAGGGGGTCCTATGGGGGGGAGGAGAAGGGGCGTAGTGATGTAAGAACGTGAAAGAATACCTCCTTTGTTTTATGCGAGTGAAAAATTGAGCGTGTCTGAGCGACTCTCTTTTGTTATGTGTGTGTGTGTGTCTGTGTGTGTGTGTGTGTGTGTCGTGTGTGTGTCTGTGTGTGTGTGTGTGTGTGTGTGTGTGTTTGTGTTCCCTTAATGGCGGTATTGAATCCTTTCCTTCACTACTCTTGGTTATAGACACAGTTCCTGCACCGAAAGGCAAGGATCAAGTGTGTTCCAGCGACTGTCTTTTATCCTTCCTGCTCAGTGTTCGATACTCTTAATGGAGGGATTGAATCTTTTACTTCTCTCTCTCTCTCTCTCTCTCTCTCTCTCTCTCTCTCTCTCTCTCTCTCTCGCTCTCGCTCTCGCTCTCGCTCTCTCTCTCTCTCTCTCTCTCTCTCTCTCTCTCTCTCTCTCTCTCTCTCTCTCTCTCTCTCTCTCTCTCTCTCTCTCTCTCTCTTTTTTTCTTTTCACACGATTAAAAGATAAGTTGAAAATACTGTTATTGTGGTATTTAACGGCGAAAACATACATTTCTGTTTTATTTTGATCTAAAAAAAACTAGCCGATCTAGAATTGTCAGTAGTTATTAGTGAACCTTCAACGTTTATTCTTTACTTAATTAAACATTACACAGCGTTCTTATAAAAGTAAACACAAGGAATACTTACTTGACATACTGATTAAAACAGTGATTAGTGATCCGGTTGTATTCCGTTAATCATCCTCAATGGTCGTATACGTTTCATCCCTATAACCCAACGATGAAACAAAAATGGCTGAAAGGTGTTTTCCATACCACTTAAAAAGATTAATATATTTTTCTTAGCGTAATCGTAGTAAGAAATAAGTAGTGCCGTCCCAGCCATGTACTAGCACTGGCAGAACACACATGACCGACGCACGCTAAATAATGCAAGTCTTCGAACCACAACACACAGCAACTTGAGTGTACCGAAGTGTTACAAGGATCCATGTGTGTGGGTGTGTGTGTGTGGGTGGGTGTGGGTGTGGGTGTTGGGTGGAAGGTATCAAAATGGGACACACACACACACACATGATTCATAATAGCAGAGAATAAGGGTTTTCGATCCTGTAGTAGCAGTGCATAAGCGATCTGATCCGAAGTTCTGTTAGGAATGTATAGGAGACTTAAGTAGAAGCGTGTGCCACTGTGTTAGGAATGTTATGAATGTTACGTAAGGTGGATGGGATGGTTATAGTGTTATGTAACGTCATTAGGTGCTACTAGTACAGTCTTCACCACCGTCCACTGTAACACCCCTTCACTCCCCCTTCACTACCCCTTCACTACCCCTTCAGTACCAGCCCTTCACTACCCCTTCACTTTAGTAGCCTCACCCACCCGAGTATTTCCTTAAGTGTTGTATAAGTAGGGCAATAGTGTGTGTGTGTGTGTGTGTGTGTGAGTGTGTGTGTGTGGGTGTGTGTGTGTGTGTGTGTGTGTGTGTGTGTGTGTGTGTGTGTGTGTACTTTAATGTAGTCTTCCCTGCAGTGCCGCACATTTTCTCTTAATCTTTCATCGTATTGACGTTCTCTATTATTCAAGAGTAATTGGCAAGTGGTCAGAGGAAGTAGATTATTCATACTAGTTTTCTCTCTCTCTCTCCTCTCTCTCTCTCCTCTCTCGCTCTCTCGCTCTCGCTCTCGCTCTCTCGCTCTCGCTCTCTCTCGCTCTCTCTCGCTCTCTTCGCTCTCTCTCGCTCTCGCTCTCGCTCTCGCTCTTCTCTCCTCTCGCTCTCTCTCTCTCTCTCCCTCTCTCGCTCTCGCTCTCTCGCTCTCCTCGCTCTCTCGCTCTCTCGCTCTCTCGCTCTCTCGCTCTCCTCGCTCTCTCGCTCTCTCTCTCTCTCTCTCTCTCTCTCTCTCTCTCTCCTCGCTCTCTCCTCTCCTCTCGCTCTCGCTCTCTCTCTCGCTCTCGCTCTCTCTCGCTCTCTCTCTCTCTCTCTCTCTCTCTCTCTCCTCTCTCTCTCTCTCTCTCTCTCTCTCTCTCTCTCTCGTCTCTCTCCTCTCTCTCTCTCTCTCTCTCTCCTCTCTCTCCTCATCTCTCTCCTCTCTCTCTCTCTCTCTCTCTCTCTTCATATATACTTCGTCTCTGTATCTGCTTTCTGATTGGCTGACCGAGGAAGTGTTATGTTAACGTTCTTTTTTTTTTTTTCTCTCGATTATATTTATTGTTATCATTATTATTCTTATCATTATGATCATTATTATCATCATCATCCTTATCATTGGTATTTCACTTTTTTTCTACTACAATTACTACTACTACTACTACTACTACTACTACTACTACTACTACAATTACTACTACTACTACTACTACTACTACTACTACAATTACTACTACTACTACTACTACTACTACTACTACTACTACTACTACTACTACTACTACTACTACTACTACTACTACTACTACTACTACTACTACTACTACTACTACTACTACTACTACTACTACTCACTTATTAATGTTGGTATAACTGTTTGGTCTCAGAAACTCCAGTCAGCCTGAAACTCCATCCAGCTGGCAAGTATTAAACAAACACACACACACACACACACACACACACACACACACACACACACACACACACACACACACACACACACACACACACACACACACACACACACACACACACACACACACACACACATACACACACACGTTATGTAAATACAAAAATTGGTGTTGTGTGTTTGTTTGTTTGTATGTTCGCCTTTTCAGAAACAGATGCAAGACGCACCTTCATTACCATCACCATTCATCATCACCACAATCATCATCATCATCATCATCATCACCATCACCATCACCATCATCATCACCACCACCACCAACACCATGCCATGTGCTAGGTCACCATCCCCGTCACGATACTCAATACTATACTGTACATACATAAAATAGTGAAGATGATGTTTTGTCACTATAACAACAATATGGTGAAGATGATTGTGCATTCTTTCCATCCATTAAACTTTTTCACCTCGTCTAGTGTTATGCATAGACCGTTCCCTGTAACTTGGCGAATCAAGATAGCAAGCCCCGCCCCCTTTTTGCTTCCCCACCAATCAGATCCTTCATGCACGGAGTCTCCACCAATGAGAAGGCAGGAAGGAGGAAAGGGGGAGTGAGCTTCTTCGCCAAGTTATAAAGAATGAGTCTGTAGTTATACATCTTTCCTAAATTTCTTGTGTATTGTCTGTCTAATTTCCTTGTTAATTAATGTCATTATAATATGCAGTAGTTTTTTTTTTTTTATAATATAGGAATTGTATATTTTATTTGTGATATATAATGTTTTTTTATTTTTTATTTATTTATTTATTTATTTTATATCTGCAAACTTAAAACGAATGTGATGTTTATTTTTATCTATATCGTTTTGACTCATTTGTTTATTTATTTATTTATTCGTGTATTCATGTATTTATTGATCTGTTTATTTATTTATTTATTATCTATATAGTTGGTGTTCCTTGTCCTCACCACGTTGAAGTATAAGATTTTTTTTTTATTATCCTATATAATCTATTCATGTGTTATTTCTATTAATTTATTTATCAGCTAATTCTCTTTACGTTTTCGGTTCAAATATATTATCTTTAATTAAGTATTGTTGTTTTTTATTAAAGTACTAGCTAATTAATTCTCTTTACGTGTTCTGTTTTAATATATTCTCTTGACTTTCATTCATTTATTTATTTATTTACTTATTTAATTTATTTTACAGAGGTAATGTATGGTGAGTTTGGTCACCATACCTCACTGTATTGATGGATAAAACACCCTCCTTGTATTATACTAACGTGTGTGTGTGTGTGTGTGTGTGTGATGTGTGTGTGTGTGTGGTGACGGTAATAGTGATGATAGTGATGATAGTGACGGTGATAGTGATGATGGTGACAATGATAGTGCTGATGGTTTTGATAGTGATGATGGTGACAATGAAGTGATGCTAGTGACAATGATAGTGATGATAGTAACAATGATAGTGATGATGGTGACAATGATAGTGATGATAGCAACAATGATAGTGATGATAGTAACAATGATAGTGATGATGGTGACAATGATAGTGATGATGGTGACAATGATAGTGCTGACGGTGACAATGATAGTGATGATAGTAACAATGATAGTGATGATAGTGATGATGGTGACAATGATAGTGATGATAGCAACAATGATAGTGATGATAGTAACAATGATAGTGATGATGGTGACAATGATAGTGCTGACGGTGACAATGATAGTGATGATAGTAACAATGATAGTGATGATGGTGACAATGATAGTGATGATGGTGACAATGATAGTGATGATAGTGACAATAATAGTGCTGATGATGACAATGATAGTGATGATGGTGACGATGATAGTGATGATGGTGACAATAAAGTGATGACGGTGACAATGATAGTGAAGACGGTGACAATGATAGTGAAGACGGTGATAGTGTTGATAGTGACGGTGATAGTGTTGATAGTGACGGTGATAGTGTTGATAGTGATGTCGTTCCAGGTTCATCATCAAGGATCGAGAGACTTTCTTCTCCCCGGCACAACGAAGCCAAATTGCCTGGGAGATTCTACTTCGAGTCCGATATTCAAGCGCAGAGCTGGGTAAGACACACACACACACACACACACACACACACACACACACACACACACACACACACACACTCACACTCACACTCACTCTCTCTCTCTCTCTCTCTCTCTCTCTCTCTCTCTCTCTCTCTCTCTCTCTCTCTCTCTCTCTCTCTCTCTCTCTCTCTCTCTCTCTCTCTCTCTCTCTCTCTCTCTCTCTCTTTAAATCAAATTAAACTAAATCGTTAGAAAGTCGATGTGGTGAAATGTGTGTGTGTGTGTGTGTGTGTGGACAGTTGTGTGTATGCGTATGGACAAGTGTGTGTGTGTGTGTGTGTGTGTGTGTGTGTGTGTGTGTGTGTGTGTGTGTAGACAGGTGTGTGTGTGTGTGTGCGTATGGACAAGTGTGTGTGTGTGTGTGGACAGGTGTGTGTGTGTGTGCGTATGGACAAGTGTGTGTGTGTGTGTGTGTGTGTGTGGACAGGTGTGTGTGTGTGTGCGTATGGACAAGTGTGTGTGTGTGTGTGTGTGGACAGGTGTGTGTGTGCGTATAGACAAGTGTGTGTGTGTGTGTGTGTTTGTGTGTGTGGACAGGTGTGTGTATGGACAGTTGTGTGTGGGACAAGTGTGTGTGTGTGTGTGTGGACAGGTGTATAGACAGGCGTGTGTGTGTGTGTGTGTGTATGTGTATGTGTATGGATAGGTGTGTGTGGACAGGTGTATAGACAGGCGTGTGTGTGTGTGTGTGTGACAGTTGTGTGTGTTGGACAGGTGTGTGTATGAACAGTGTATGGACAGGTGTGTATGTGTGTGTGTGTGAAAGGTGTGTGTAGACAGGTGTATGAACAGGTGTGGGTGTGTGACAGGTGTGTGTTGGACAGGTGTTGTACCGTTGCTATGGTCACCTTAATTGTGTTTGCCGTGCAGGGCGTAACTACCAAGGCATTGTTATCATTATTGTTATTCTTATTACTACCATTATTATTTCCACTACTACAACTACTACTTCTATTATCATTATCATTATTATTGTAGTAGTAGTAATAGTAGTAGCAGTAATAGTAATAGTCACACCTGGTTCAACACACCTGTCATTCTTCAGGTGTGGGCATCACTCGGCTCCTCTCCAGTGACACGTACGTGGCCGCCTTCCCCCTGCACGACGGACGCTACGACAAGGACGGCGCCGACGGATCCCTCTGCGACAGGCGGGTGAGGCCGGACTCTCTAAAATTAACATACACCCACAAAACATTAAAACTAATATATATATAGTCTCTAAAATAACAAATTTATATTATGACCTTCCTTGACCTCCCTTGACCTTTTGTTTTACCTTCCTTGACCTCTTTGAATCTCCCTTGACCTCCTTTAACCTCTCTTAACCTTCCTTGACCTCCTTTAACCTCTTGACCTTCCTTGACCTCTCTTAACCTTCCCTGACCTTCCTTGACCTCCTTTAACCTCCCTTGACCTCCCTTGACCTCTCCTTGGCAGCTGTTGTACCTGGAATGGGCTCACTACACCAAGTGGTACAAGAAACAGCCGCTCCACGTGGTGCGCCGCTACTTCGGGGACAAGATGGCACTCTACTTCGCTTGGCTCGGGTTCTACACTGAGATGCTCATTCCTGCAGCTGTACTCGGGACCTTCACCTTCATCTCTGGCCTTTTTATCATGTTCTCAGACTTTAATCAACCCAGGTAAGGTCATGTTCTCTCTGGTAAGGTCATGTTCTCTTTGGTAAGGTCATGTTCTCTTTGGTAAGGTCATGTTCTCTCTGGTAAGGTCATGTTCTCTTTGGTAAGGTCATGTTCTCTCTGGTAAGGTCATGTTCTCTTTGGTAAGGTCATGTTCTCTTTGGTAAGGTCATGTTCTCTTTGGTAAGGTCATGTTCTCTTTGGTAAGATCATGTTCTCTTTGGTAAGGTCATGTTCTCTTTGGTAAGGTCATGTTCTCTTTGGTAAGGTCATGTTCTCTTTGGTAAGGTCATGTTCTCTCTGGTAAGGTCATGTTCTCTTTGGTAAGGTCATGTTCTCTCTGGTAAGGTCATGTTCTCTTTGGTAAGGTCATGTTCTCTCTGGTAAGGTCATGTTCTCTTTGGTAAGGTCATGTTCTCTTTGGTAAGATCAGTTCTCTTTGGTAAGGTCATGTTCTCTTTGGTAAGGTCATGTTCTCTTTGGTAAGGTCATGTTCTCTTTGGTAAGGTCATGTTCTCTCTGGTAAGGTCATGTTCTCTTTGGTAAGGTCATGTTCTCTTTGGTAAGGTCATGTTCTCTCTGGTAAGGTCATGTTCTCTCTGGTAAGGTCATGTTCTCTTTGGTAAGGTCATGTTCTCTTTGGTAAGGTCATGTTCCGTCAGTCTCTTGGTAAGGTCATGTTCTCTTTGGTAAGGTCATGTTCTCTCTGGTAAGGTCATGTTCTCTCTGGTAAGGTCATGTTCTCTTTGGTAAGGTCATGTTCTCTCTGGTAAGGTCATGTTCTCTTTGGTAAGGTCATCCTCTCTTTGGTAAGGTCATGTTCTCTTTGGTAAGGTCATGTTCTCTTTGGTAAGGCATTTTCGTAAGGTCATGTTCTCTCTGGTAAGGTCATCCTCTCTTTGGTAAGGTCATGTTCTCTTTGGTAAGGTCATGTTCTCTTTGGTAAGGTCATGTTCTCTTTGGTAAGGTCATGTTCTCTTTGGTAAGGTCTTCCTCTTCTTGTGTTCTTGAGACCTTTTTCCATGGGACCTTTTTTCACGTTCTCTAGGACAGGTAAGGTCGTTCTCATCTTGTGTTCTCGTGTTCTAGTGATCCTTTACCTTTGTACCTTTATACCATGGTCTCTAATACTTGAATCAGCCCAAGTAAGGCCAAATAAACCCTAGTAAATGTTATCTAATGCAAACATGATCACAATTTAACAAGTCAGAAGCAACATAGTCAGACAATATTCATTAAAACAAACATTATATTTACCATCTGCTTCCTGGATATCTTTTGTGTACATCAGTTTTGAGCATTGAGAGTGTATTGGCTTTATATATGTATAGTTCTTTTTGTATATAATGTTCCGTGGTGTGTTATGGGCCCCTGTATCTTGCCTTACTACCCTTCTTCCGTCCCACAGTACTGAGATCTGTAGTCAGGAGTCCAACAGCACAGGATCCATTGTGATGTGTCCGCTATGTGACAAGCTGTGTGACTTTTGGCAACTCAAAGACTCTTGCCTCAACTCTCGCATCACCTTCCTCTTCGACAACCCCATGACTGTTTTCTTCTCCATTGCCATGTCTTTCTGGGGTGAGGCTTCCTTCTGAAAGTGGAAGGTGTAGTGACAGTTGTATTTGTTGCGTGAGTGAGTTAATGGGAATAGAGTAAGTGCCAGATATCAAAGGTCATATTTCGCTATGTTAAGTTAAAAGGCAAATGACAGAGCAAAGAGATAACGGCAAGGGAATGTATTTGTATGTATTGAAAGAAGAAAATAACTTGGGTTGAGCTTATCTTCTCTCTGCCTCCTTAAGTAACCTCTGTATCTCGAGTCTCTTAATGGAAAACACGTAATAAGAACAAACTTTTCACCTGTAGAAGAATGACGTCTTGTAATAATTGTACCTTGATCTCCTTTCAGCCACTATGTTCCTTGAGCTGTGGAAGAGGAAACAAGCAGTCATACAATGGCAGTGGGACTTGGAGAACTTCGAGGAGGAGGAGGAGCTACGGCCTGAGTTCGAGGAGAAGGTCACCACGACAAGAATCAACCCGGTGACCAATAAGCCTGAACCTTACCTGCCGCTGTGGAGTCAGATAACACGATTGGTGGCGACGCATTCTATTGTTCTCTTGATGGTGAGTGTCTGTGTGTGTGTGTGTGTGTGTGTGTGTGTGTGTGTGTGTGTGTGTGTGTGTGTGTGTGTGTACTCTTGTTTTGTCTATGGTGATTCCTGTTTCTGGAAATTTTCTCAAGAAGATTCTTTAATTGTTAACTGTTCATGCTCTCTCTCTCTCTCTCTCTCTCTCTCTCTCTCTCTCTCTCTCTCTCTCTCTCTCTCTCTCTCTCTCTCTCTCTCTCTCTCTCTCTCTCTCTCTCGTGGTGGTGGTGGTGGTGATAACAGTATAATAGTAACAATTAACGTAGTGGTAACAGTATATTGATAACAGTATGGTGATGTGAATATAGTGATGACAATATAGTGATGACCGTACCCCCCCCCCCTTTCACACACAGTTGATGGTGGTGTTGGCTGCGGTGGTGAGTGTGATAATGTACCGCATGGCTGTAGCTGTGGCCATGTACAAAACGGAGTCCCCGCTGTTCCGCCGCAACGCTAAGCTGGTGACATCCATTACAGCTGCCAGCCTCAACCTTGTCTTGATCATAGTGTTCAACTTTGTAAGGCTGAACTTTTGTTTTATTATTATTTTTTTTTTTTAGCTGTGGGATGTGATATTTTGACTTCCTATCTAATTGTGATTATTATTATTATTATTATTTATTTTTTTATTTTAGCTGTGGGGTAATGTGGTATTTTGACTTCCTATCCAATTGTGATTATTATTGTTATTATTATTTTTTTTTTTTTAGCTGTGGGGTAATGTGGTATTTTGACTTCCTATCATCCAATTATGATTTTTTAATTTTTTATTTATTTATTTATTTATTTATACTTCCTATTCCAATCCACTTTATTCCCCTTTCCCTCACTATTTTTTTTTTCCCTTCCTTCCCTCCCACAGTTCTATGAGAAGCTCGTAGTGTGGCTCACCAACCTTGAGGTGCCGAGAACTGAGACGGAATATGAGGATTCGTTCACACTCAAAATGTTCCTGTTCCAGTTCATCAATTACTACTCCTCCCTCATCTATATTGCATTCTTCAAGGTGAGCCATGGGGTGTTGGGGCGGTGTGGGGGGGGGGATGTGTGTGTGTGTGTGTGTGTGTGTGTGTGTGTGTGTGTGTGTGTGTGTGTGTGACTAACTATACATACATAACATGCCCTACATGTGACCTGGCTTAATTGTATGTATATGACCCAGTTTGACCTAGCCTAACTTGACCTAACATAACATAACATAACATAACATAAACTAACCTAACCTAACATAACCCGACCTAATCTAACCTAGCATAACTTAAATTAACCTAACCTAACCTGACCTGACCTGACCTGACCTGACCATGCATCCACAGGGCCGCTTCTTTTACCACCCTGGGGACGAGGATGCCAGAACGAATGTGTTGATGCAGCTGCGTTATGACATGTGTGACCCCGCAGGCTGCCTCTTTGAACTGTTTGTGCAGCTGGCTATTATCATGATTGGCAAACAGGTCTTCAACAACATCATGGAAATCATATACCCGTGAGTGTGGTGGTGATGGTGGTGGTGGTGGTGATGTGATGGACGATTTTTAGTGTGTGTGTGTGTGTGTGTGTGTGTGTGTGTGTGTAAGGGTTCAGAAAGGTAATGTTAGTTGTTCGATAAGTTTTTAGATTATGTTAGATTGAGAAAGGAAAGGAGAGGAGAGAAGAGGAAAGGAAAGGAGAGAAGAGAAGAGGAGGAAAGGACAGAAGAGGAGAGAAGAAGAGAGGAGAGGAGAGGATAGGATAGGAAAGGAGTGGAGAGGAAAGGAAACAAGACCTATAGAACCTCTGTATTTGAAGATTTATATTATAAGTTGTTAAGTGTGTGTGTGTGTGTGTGTGTGTGTTTGTGTGTTGCTATGTCCCTGATGTATGTATGTCTAATATGTATGTAGCCTATGTGTGCGTGTGTTTGTGTGTGTTGCAGGATCGTGAAGGTATGGTGGAACAAGCGGCGAGGTCACAACAACCAGCTGAGTGAGGCTTACACGCGCTGGGAACAAGACTATGACCTTGAACCTTACACCCGCCTCTCCCTCTTCAATGAGTACTTGGAAATGGGTGAGCAGACGCCCCACCCAGCCCCGCCCTTCACCGCCCTTCCCTTACATTGTTTTAAACACACACATTATATATGTCATCCCTTCCCTTCAGTGACATGATTCGTCCTTTCCTTTCCTTCTTTTCCCTCTCCTTTCCTTCCCTTCCTTTCAGGCATATCGAGTCTCTCTTCCATTCTCTTCCCTATCCTTCTCTTTTCTTCTATTACATTCCATTTCTTTCCCTTCCCTTTTCTTCCCTTCCCTTCCCTTCCCTTCCCTTCCCTTCTATGCATAACTCCTGTATATAACAACTTGTGTGTTTATAATTATCCCAGCCTTTCCTTCAAATGGATCATATATATACATTCTTTGCCACTATCACATCTTTTAATCCATTCAATACATCTTTACTTCTCTTTGGCAAACTGTGCGTATATAATTTCTAGTATTGTTTAAGAATCTTCACTTTCCCAATTTTTAATGTAAGAATTCAGTTCGACTTTGTTAGCATAATATTAGTGTATCTTTACTATCTAATTCTTCCATTTCACTCAGCTATTGATATGTTGTAATTAAGTCTCTTCTCTTCTTTCTTCACGTGTTGGCGCTGTTCTTTTTCCTTTCATTGTTCCTTATTACTGTGGCCTCCATACAAACTCTGGCACCATCTTAGTTAATATTCTTTGTATTATCTTATATAAGGATCACATAGTTTGAGCATGTTCCAGTTTGGGTTTGATCATTGTATTGTTTATTTTCTTAATTATTATCTAGGAAGTGAAAAAGTCATCCCTGTATACGTATTTCTAAAACATTTTATATAATCTCCAAATATCTTCCTTACATGCTTCTCTGGTAATAATTAATCTTGTATCACTTTTCGTAGAACTTTCCTTTTCATTTACTTAATTGTTTATTTCCCAACCATGGCAGTTACTCTACATTCCTCATTTCCACTTTGCATGCGTTTAATCACGATTTTTTTTCTTGTGGCAGCGTTTTCTCTCGCTCTATATATATTCTCTCCATTCCTCATATATACTCTGCATACGTTTAATCACCATTTTTTTCTTGGCAGTGATCCAGTATGGTTTTGTCACTATCTTCGTGGCAGCTTTTCCTCTCGCTCCAATCTTTGCTTTGCTTAACAACATCGTGGAAATCCGCCTCGACGCCTACAAATATTTGAGTAAATGCCGCCGTCCAAGGGCTGAGAGGATACAAGACATTGGCATCTGGTACAGCATTCTTAAAGGCATCACCTACTTCTCCGTCTTCACCAATGTTAGTATTCTGATCCTCACGTTCTAAAGTTATAAATGCAGTATATAATTATAAACTCATGGTGTTGGTATGTAAGTTCAGAAGCTGGAAAGTTCCTCACATGTTCAATGTTGTCGATTCGTGTATTGTGAAGCTATCGTGATTTTTTTTTTTTTTTTTTCCCCATAATTGAGTCGCTGTGATGTCTGGTGTTGATTTATATGGCACTGGTTGAATTTGTGGCACTTCTGTGAGTCTGGTTCACCCAAAGACAGGTTATTGAATAGGTCGTCTGCTTCAATTTGGTGTCATTCTATATATATATATTTTTTTCTTTTCTCTTAAGTAGCGGAATCTCATATTGTTTTGGTTTAACATAGTATTCGGATCTTACATATTGTGAGGTTATACTGTAACTGCTTCTAATGTTATGAGATGCTTATCTGTCTACTGTTAACTCGTTGTGTTCATACGTATTATATTTGTGAACTCGGCACAGATGAAAACAATTCATTTCGCGAATTTAATGCCTATTGTGGAAAATGTGTCTGCTAATATAGTTTTATACCCCAAATATACGTAGATTAACCAAAGTACCAAGTAAAAACTATATAAAGTGACTCATAAGCTGTATATTTGTGTGTTAAGCTGTGTATGGATTATAAAGTATGTGTATGTATTCAATATGTAGGTAAATATTCGTAAGACGACCCACTCGATATCTCCTTACCTTCATAATGCACTGCAATTTCAACCTCAGATACTTGTTCAGGTCACCTCAAACAGTTATGCCGCTGAATTACAGAAAAAAATACGAATTAATATTTTTTTTTTTTTTTTTTTTTTTTTTTTTTAAGGTTTAGTTAGATTTGGTTGGGTTAGTTTTGGTCAGGCTTATTTAACTGCAGCTCTGGGAAGGTTATGCTAATAAAGCTATTGTTTTAGGTAAATTTTTACATCTTCACCAGAATGGTGTGTGGCTACGAAAGAAAATGGCGTCTGCACCTCGCACAACACCCTACTTTTAGTCATAGAAAACATTTGATAGCTTCTAAATTAACATAACAGAACATAGATTAATCAACATTTACTTATATTGACAAATAACAGAACCTTGTTCAAACCAAACTAAACTTTACTTTTCGAAGAGAAGGAAAGTAATTCAGTGTTATAGCTGTTTGGTGTGATCTGAACAAGTATCTGAGGTTGAATTTGCAGTGCATTATAAAGGTTAGGAGATATCGAGTGGGTCGTCTTACGAATATTTACCAATATGTCACACATTATATGTGTATTGTGTGTGTGTACAGGCTGTGGTCATCTCGTACACAAGTGACTTCATCCCACGGCTGGTGTACATCTATGGCTACTCACCGAAGAACAACTTGGTGGGATACATCAATAACACTCTCTCAGGTGTGTGTGTGTGTGTGTGTGTGTGTGTGTATTTACCTAGTTGTAATATACAGGGTTTGAGCTGCACTCATATGGTCCTGTCTCCGTATCTATATTTGTCCAGTTTTTCCTTCAGTTGATGTACATTTTTTGCCATTACCATCTCTTCCTTCAGTCCAATCAAAGTATTTATACTTCTTTGGGGAAAACTGTACTTTTTTTGTATCGTTCAAGCAAATTCCTTTTTGCAATTTTTTCTTGTCCTTAAATTTCTAGCCTCTCCTTTTCTTGTCAATATTAGGTCTTTTCTATCTGTTTCCTCAAGGTTGTTCATCAATTTATATATTGTGATTAAGTCACCTCTTTCTCTTCTTTTTTCTAGTGTTGTTAGATGCATTTCTTTTAATCTTTCCTCATATGTTACTTCTTCCAATTCTGGCACCATCTTAGTTGCAATTCTCTGTATTCTTTCTAATTTCAACACATGCTTTTTCTTGTGCGGGGACCATATTACTTCTGCATATTCCAGTTTTGGTCTGATCATTGTAGTTATAATTTTTCTCATCATATCTTTATCTAGAAAATGAAAAGCTATCCGTATATTTCTTAGCATCATGAAAGTGTCACCAAATATTCTATTTATATGTTTCTCTGGTGATAAGTTGTCCTGTATTACCACTCCCAAATCTTTCTCTTCTTTTACTATTGATATAATATTTTCCCCTAACTTATACGTCCATGAGGGTCTCATTGCACTTTTTTCCATTTCCTATACATGGCATTTGTTTTTGCATTAAATTCCATTTCCCATGTCTTGCTCCATTCATATATCTTGTTTATATCATTCTGTAGCTCCTCACAATCCTTGTGGTTTCCTATCTTTCTTAGTAATTTTGCATCATCTGCAAACAGACTTATGTAACTGCTTACTCCTTCTGTCATGTCATTTACATATATTAAAAACATTATTGGTGCCAAAATTGATCCCTGTGGTACTCCACTTTTCACTTCTCTCCATTCTGATTTTTCATCCTTTACTACTGTTCTCATTTCCCTTCCTTTCAGGTAGTCTTCCATCCAGTTCTTTAATGTTCCTTTCAATCCTCCAATGTGTTCCAACTTCCATAGTAATCTCATGTGTAGAACTTTATCGATTGCCTTTTTTAAGTCTAAATATATGCAATCCGCCCATCCATCTCTTTCTTGTGTTATATCTATTACTCTTGAATAAAAACTTAATAAGTTTGTGACACATGATCTTCCTGTTCCGAGTCCAAATTATCTATCTGTTGTTATTCCTTCTCTTTCTAAGTAATCAGTCCATTGTTTCTTGATGACCTTCTCACATATCTTGCATACTATACTGCTCAATGACACTGGTCTATAATGAAGTGGTTCTTCTTTGTTTCCATTCTTGTAAATAGGCATTATAACAGCTCTTTTCCATTCTTTAGAGACTTTTCATGTTTTAATAGAACACTCAATTATATCATGAATTGGCTCAGCCATTTCTTGTCTGTGTGTGTGTGTGTGTGTGTGTGTGTGTGTGTGTGTGTGTGTGTGTGTGTGTGTGTGTGTGTGTGTGTGTGTGAAGGCAAGGTTTAAGTATAGATTAGATACTACTACTACTACTACTACTACTTCTACTTCTACTTCTACTTCTACTTCTACTTCTACTACTACTACTACTTTTACTTTTACTTTTACTTTTACTTTTACTTCTAATTTTACTAATACTACTACTAGAAACCTTATTCTGAAATGTATCTATGCATTTAATATAGTATACTCATTCACATGTGTATTTATTCATCTTATCATTTATCTTATCATTCCGTCAGTGTTTTACCCTTTATGTAGTATTCAATTCTTTCTATCTCTATCTCTGTCTCTGTATGTAATAAGTTTGATTTATTTGTTTATCTTGATACACAGAAGACACATATTTTTTTTGGGGGGTATACTAATGTTGTATTTTATGTATTACTTCCCATTGGTGTCTCTTAATCTAATATCCTACATTATCCAACACCTGAAAAAGTACACACACACACACACACACACACACACACACACACACACACACACACACACACACACACACACACACACACACACACACACACACAGGGTTTATGGTTTTCTCAAGTCTCACCCTAATTTCCTCATCCACCCTGTTATCCGCACCTCCAGTCTTCAACACATCCGAGTACAAGGAGAATATGGGGCCAGAGAAACGCGTTGGATGGCCTCCCTACTGCCATTACCGAGCCTATCGCAACGGTCCGGATGAAGAGAATCCGTACGACATCAACCAACAATTCTGGCATGTGTTCACTGCTCGCCTCGCATTCATTCTAATCTTTGAGGTGAGGAAGGCGAACTAATGTGTGTGTGTGTGTGTGTGTGTGTGTGTGTGTGTGTGTGTGTGTGTGTGTGTGTGTGTGTGTGTGTGTGTTAGTTTATCCTTAAATCTTGCTCTTCATACTAAGGAGAGATCAGGTTATTTTCTTGATTTTGTTTTGAATGGTTTATTGTTCATTTGTATTATTTATGTATATATATATATATATATATATATATATATATATATATATATATATATATATATATATATATATATATATATATATATGTATGTAAAGGTTATTCTGTTTTAAGTGTAGTTGAGGTGAGGTTAGGTTAGGTTAGGTGAGTCAGGTGCAGAGTTTTATCAATCTATACTCGTCCCTATCATTTCTACATTAATTAGACAATAGTGTTAGTTAGTGTATGCAAAGGGAAATAGTTTGAGGTATAAGGGAGGCGGTGGCCTAATGGGGAGGTGGTGGCCTAGTGGCTAGTGGTCGGGCATACCAGCTCAGGGTCCCGCGTTTGAGCCCCGGCATGTGCTGTCCACTTTTCTTTGGTAATACCGCCGAGTGGCCTAAGATCACCCACATGCTGCCATAACACTATCCTCAACGGGACTGTAAAGTTATATACATCGAGGAGCTTCCGCTGGCAGCATGAGCCTACCAATAAGAAACGAGGTGTCACTTAAAAATCACTGCTTATATTACTGCTGCTCAGAGGAATTCTTAAATGTCGTCCAGGATGGTTTTTTCACACAACTTGTAAGGGAACCAACGCGACAGGGAAATATTTTAGATCTGGTCTTCACGAATAATGAAACTTTGGTCAGTCTGGTTGAGATAGGAGCTAGATTTGATGTTAGTGACCACCACGAAATTAGATTCAAGATTAATGCAAAGAGGGAGGCAGAACAAAACACTGCTTTAGTACCAGATTTTAGAAAAGCCAATTATTACCAGGACCTCAGATACCACCTGCAGAGTATAGATTGGGAGGGAATAGGAGTAGGCAGAGAGGAGGATCAAAACACTGAGGTAGAATTACATTATAATAGCATAGTTAGGGAAATTCATACAGGGCAGGAACAGTATATACCTAAGAGGAGGATTAGGTCAAATAGAAATGATCCAAAATGGATGAATAGCAGCATTAGAAGGGAAATTGGATTAAAAAGGTGACTCTATAGGAGAATTAAAAGGGGAGAAGTACAGGTAGTAGGGCAGTATAATGACCTAGCTAGGAAAGTTAAAAAGGATATTAGGACCGCAAAGAGGAATTATGAGGTTAGGATAGCTAGAGATGCCCAGAAGGATCCAAAGGGATTCTATCAGCTGTACAAGGCTAAAACAAAGGATAGAATAGAACCTCTTAAAGGAATGGATGGCAGCTTGATAGAAAATGGTGAGGAAATTAGTAAGGAATTCAATAAATACTTCTTGTCCGTATTTTCTCCGGAAGAGTTGGGTAGGGAACTGGAGCCAGTACAGATCTTTAGGGGACAAGAGGTTGATAAATTAAGCGAAATAGTCATAAGTAGGGAAGTAGTTAGCAAGGAAATAGATAGACTTAAAAAGACTAAATCTCCCGGGCCGGACGACATTTTTCCGAGGATTCTTAGGGAATGTAGAGAAGAACTCGTTGAACCCATTGCGATGATTTTTAGAAAATCCCTAAACACAGGAGTAGTTCCTAGGCTATGGAGGCAGGCAAATGTAGTTCCTATATTCAAGAAAGGAGATAAGGCAGAAAGTAGTAACTACCGCCCAATTAGTTTAACATCAGTGGTAGGCAAGATGTTAGAAGCTATCATAGCAAGGGCAATTAGAAAACATTTAGATGAACACAAGCTAATTAGACATAGTCAACATGGTTTTAGCAAGGGGAAGTCCTGCCTGACAAATTTATTATCCTTCTATAGGAAAGTATTTGAAACCATAGATAAGGGGGACGAGTATGATATAGTTTATTTGGACTTGAGTAAAGCCTTTGACAGAGTACCCCATAGGAGACTGTTAAGTAAAGTCAAGGCTCATGGCATAGGTGGGAAGATACTAGAGTGGATTAGGGGATGGCTTACTAGTAGGGAACAGAGGGTACAGATTAATGGGAAGAAATCAGAATGGGGTAATGTCACTAGTGGGGTATAACAGGGATCAGTACTAGGACCATTGTTATTCATAATCTATATAAATGACTTAGAGACAGGAATAAACAGTGATATCAGTAAATTTGCCGATGACACAAAGATAGGAAGACCGGTAAAGAATTTAGATGATGCTAGGATGCTGCAGGATGACTTAAATAGGCTGTACAAGTGGTCAGAGAAATGGCTGATGCAGTTTAATGTTAACAAGTGTAGTATTATGAGTGTAGGTAAAGGTAATAGGCCTGTAGACTACACATTAAATGACAATACCTTAGGAAAGTCATATAGTGTGAGGGACTTAGGAGTTCAAATAAGCAGTGACTTGCGCCCCAGGGAACAGTGTATTATAGCTAGAAATAGAGCCAACAAGATAATGGGATTTATTAGTAGGTGTGTGACAAATAGGAGTTCTGAGGTCATTCTGAGGTTGTATTTAGCGCTAGTAAGACCCCACTTAGATTATGCAGCTCAGTTTTGGTCCCCTTATTATAGGAAAGATATAGGCTCCTTGGAGGCAGTCCAGAGAAGAATGACCAAGATGATTCAGGGGCTGAGAAATTTACCCTACAAAGATAGGTTAAAACTTCTTAATCTCCACTCCCTAGAGAGAAGGAGGGCAAGAGGGGATATGATTGAGGTTTTCAAATGGGTAAAAGGAATTAATAAGGGAAACATTGATCAGGTTTTAGAAATTAGTAGTCAGGATAGGACACGTGGAAATGGGTACAAGCTAGAAAAACTTAGATTCAGGACAGACATAGGTAGATATTGGTTCACTAACAGAGTGGTGAACGATTGGAATAGGCTGGGTAGACACGTAGTAAGTGCTGAGTCAATAGATAGCTTTAAAAGACGGTTGGATCAGAGTATGGATAGGGATGACAGGTGGGATGGCTAAATATTGGATTATTCCAAGGGTGGGGGGCAAGGAGCTGCCTCGTGTAGGTCATTAACTGGCCTCTTGCAGTCTCCTCATTTCTTATGTTCTTATGAGTTGAATTAAAAGTGTGTTTGTTTGTTCAGTTAATTATGATTGTGTCTTGATATTCCTCTCTTGTAAGTGATAGACAGTAATGATAGTGATAATGGTAGTAGTGGTAGTGGTGATAGTAATGATAGTGATGGTAATAGTGGTGGTGATGGTGATGATGATGGTGATAGTAATTATTATAGTGATGATGATGGTGATAATAATGGTGATAGTGATAATGATGATAATGATGATGGTGTTGTGTGGTGCAGCACGTGGTGTTCCTCCTGACGGGCGCCGTGGCCATGGCTATACCAGACATTCCTGTAGAAGTGCGGAACCAGATGAAGCGAGAAAAGAAGGTAGGTCACACACACACACACACACACACACACACACACACACACACATACACACACACACTCTCTCTCTCTCTCTCTCTCTCTCTCTCTCTCTCTCTCTCTCTCTCTCTCTCTCTCTCTCTCTCTCTCTCTCTCTCTCTCTCTCTCTCTCTCTCTGTCTGTCTGTCTGTCTGTCTGTCTCTCTCTCTCTCTCTCTCTCTCTCTCTCTCTCTCTCTCTCTCTCTCTCTCTCTCTCTCTCTCTCTCTCTCTCTCTCTCTCTCTCTCTCTCTCTCTCTCTCTCTCTCTCTCTCACCCACACACACACACACACACACACACACACACACACACACACGGTCCGCTAGCGTAGTGGTTAGCGCACTCGTCTCACAACCGAGGGGGCCAGGGTTCGATCCCCTGGGCAAACGGAGATTATTTGGGTGTGTCTCCTTTCATGTGTAGCCCCTGTTCACCTAGCAGTGAGTAGGTACGGGATGTAAGTCGAGGAGTTGTGACCTTGTTGTCCTGGTGTGTTGTGTATGAGTGGTCTCGGTCCAACCCAAAGATTGGTCTCTGAGCTTTGAGCTCTTCCATAGGGGGACGGCCGGCTGTCTCGAGAGAGACCAGCAGCAGACTGTACAGTGAATTACACACATGCCTTTAACATGAAATAATGGTGTTTTCAGATTTTTTTCTTCTTTTTTTCTCGTAAGAAAGACCTACATCATTGTTGGGTTAGTTTGAGTGTATTATGTATGTGTATGTGTATGTGCGTATATATGTATAAGTGAGTTACATGTGTAGGTTAAACGTGTGTGTTTGGATAAGTTAAGAGGTTGTGTGTGGATGGAGTGAAGCAATACATACATACATACATACATGGTTTCAGTGTTTAGTTCTAAAAGTTGTGTGTGTTTAGTGTTTAATGCAGTGATACATGTGAGTTAATTGAGTGTGTTTGGCGCGGTACATGCCACATTTTTAGTTGTGTGTGTGTGTGTGTGTGTGTGTGTGAGAGAGTTATAAAAGTTAAATATGTTACATTTGTAAACTTAACTCGATTACAGTTATACAGAATCAGATTATGTCATAAACTTTACATTTTACAGAGTATTGGATCCTATCATAAGCTTTACATTCATAGTTTTATAGAGTATTGGATCCTATCATAAGCTTTACATTCATAGTTTTATAGAGAATTGGATCCTATCATAAGGTTTCCATTTATAGTTTAAGCATGAAAACCACCACCAGCCAGGAGGGAGAGGCCAAAACGTGCAGGTACAGATAACCGCAGTGACTGGTAATTATGTCTTCCATGCCACACTTCCATGCCTTGTACTTGTAGCAGTCACACACTAGGACCAAGGAGGGCCTGATGCCTGCCTCTCACCCTTGGCACACACACACACACACACACACACACACACACACACACACACACACACACACACACACACACACACACACATGACAACCTCAGTATTTGCCACGGACTCATAAATGCATTTGTTGTTTTTATTCCTTTGACTCAAGATGAATTGTTAACACTGGGATTCAATATCATGTGTTTTACTTGTTTTTTCATTCCTTAAGATGAATAGATCATTTTTCCATTCCTAGATAAAGGTTTAGAATTTTTCCATGTAGGTAACAAATTTAATTAACCTTTTTCCTCCTCACTCAAGACTTATATATTTTGTCCCTCAAGTTTTCTTAACATTTTACTTTAAACAAAATTTCTAAACTTTTCCTCAAACAAAATATTACTGATAACTAAGCATTAAGAAGTAGTGAAGTGTTTTGTTAAGTGTTAGTGTTGATGAGTGAGTTAATACACAAGGAACAGGACAAATACAAATGCAGTTCTTGGTTGGTGACAAATAGTTTGGTGAGATCATGTATACATTGCACTGCCACAAACTGTATAGCATAACTTAAAGCAACTTATTACTGTACATTGTATATAAACATGTTATTGCAGATCTGTATATGCTTTGGGTGCAGCAGAGGGTGTTGCAGGTCAAGAGTGAGTGTGTGTGTGTGTGTGTGTGTATATATGTGTGTATGTAGGGAGCCCAGATGGAGTGAGGGGGATGGGGAGGCCCTTCTATATGTTGTTCCTTCCTACCATGAGACAAGGCATAGAGTGGGAGGAAAGGTTAAGTTCCCTTCAATGTTAATACAGTATTTCCTTGCCTCGGCTGCTCACTTCAACAGGAATATAAGATGGGTAAAAAAATGTCTTCGAAAAAATAGGATGAATTTTAGATCCACAACAAACAAGGTCAAGTTTTAAATTGGTATTCTCCAGGATGATGTACAGTTTGCTTTATCATTTTTTCAGCTAAACTTTATATGGTTTAACCTGTGTAAATATAGAGAATGTTTCGATGCACCTCTGACCCTGGCGACTGATGCCAACTTAATCCTCACAGGTGGAGAAGGAGACACTCTTTGAGAACGAGATGCGAAAGATCCGTCTCGAGCGGCAGGAACGGCAAGTGTTGAGTCCCGATGACGATCACCTCCACCTTGACCTCGGGGAAGGGCTCAGGACCACCACCAACTCACGCGCCGCAAGCCCCCTCGTGCCCAGCCACATGTCCAGAGAACCACACTCTTAGGCTGCACCTCCTTCTGTAGCTTAGCTTTCTACGTTATAATGATGCTCGTCCCCTCACAGGTGTATCCACTCCCGCACCTTAGAGTGTGTTGCGGTGGTGTTGCGGTGGTGATGCAGGTGGAAACACAGACACTTATATGCTGTGTTGAGAAAATATCAGACAACATCATCAACCTTAATTGTCTTACAGCACTGCAGTCTGTTCAGCTTAACTTGGCAATGCACTTCATTCTCCTTGTCTGACTAAGTGGATTCCTTCCTCGCCTTCTCGCCCTTTGTGATTGGCTGTTGTTGGAGGAGGATGGATATGATTGGCAGTGTCTTGTTCCCTCTCTCCACCATGCCTGTCATTGGTCTACTGGAAGGCTCGGCTGCATTGTTCATCCGCTAGACTCCCGTGGTTGGATGCAGGTGGTTGGTGGATGATGGGTGGAAGTGAGATGTGAGTTAGTCTATAAAGTAAACCTAAACAGACTGTAGAGTTGGTGTTCCTACTGACCAGTCTCTCCACCTGTCCACCTTTATCCTCAGTGTTTGTAGTCTGTGTCTCATGAATCTGTGTCTCCTTCATGTCCTCTAGACTTTGTTTTATACTCCGTCATGAGTTGTTGAGTTGTCGCAAGGGAACGTCACACAATGTACCAACCTAAGACTGACATGACGTGTGTGTCGGTGGAGGCAGAGTGTGAAGGAGGAACGTGAGGACAAGGAGAAAGGTAAAGAGTTATTCAGTGTTAGGTCTCCTTCAGATTTCATTCCTTTATTTGTTAATACTCTTTGTGTATGTCCAAGAGCAAATTGTATGAAAGAAAAACTTTTAACATCAACAAGGAGACTTTTTAAAGCTACCAAGTACGTTAAAGAAAACAAAAAAAAAACATTTTGCTTATTGCTGTAACAAAACAAGAGAAAAAAGTTAATCTCAAAGATCTCTTTTTGAATCTCTTGTTTTCCTTTTATTGTCATGTTTCCCTTCAGTAAGTAAGCACCAGGACCATGAGTCTTGGTGATGCATCAGCTCACCCACACCACAAAGACAGTGAGTGAGTGAGTGAATGAGTCTCCAGCTTGTGTTTCTCTGCACACTCTGTCTTCAATACTGTATTTAGTGTAGCGCTACAACAATGCATCACCAGTTTGATCTGTGATACGTGTACCTTAGTGTCATCCACGGCTTTGGGATCCTGCTGGGGTCCTCCTGCTCTCGGTGTTTTCATTTTTGTAAGTGTCTTAGGTCCTCCGTCCGTTGTGTGTTCAATTCAGGCTAATTAATGCAAAGGGAACAATGGGGTGTATAAAATGCCGTCCGCTCTAATAACAACGACTGGGATGATTTGTCGTGGCGTTGGGAATGTTCTCGGAATATTTGTACTTTTAAACGTTTCATGTCTCACCACATAGTAGATGAACGTTAGGTTAGGTTAGGTTGAGTTAATTGTGCGCTGGCGTGGTGTGTCGGAGAAAGGATTACACAGTCAAACATTGGTATTCAGTTAGATACAAACAGGCACTAATAATACGATGTTGATTTAATGTTAATTGCTTCAAACTGTTAACACACACACACTCACAATGGAAGGGTAAGGTTATTAAGCAATGTCGATAGATGGAAGGTGTGCTAATGGAAACTTTTTCAATAATAGCGACAATAATGACAAAGTTCAAGGATACGATATGGTTGTGTTTTGTTGATGTGTCTTAATGGACCGCTGAAGGATTAATGGACCACTGAAGGATTAATGGTCCACTGAAGGGTTAATGGTCCACTGAAGGATTAATGGTCCACTGAAGGATTAATGGACCACTGAAGGATTAGTGGAGAGTTGGTTGAGTGTGTGGTTTCCCTCAGAGCAGCAGAACAGTTACTCCTTCAGCCGTTGTTAGGTGTTGGAGTAATGGAGTGACTGACACACAGGCCCTTGACACCACCTACTAACGGAATACTTAACTGTGATGTGCTGCGATAACTGTCTCGTCACTGTCCATGCAACGGTGTGAAGGAGTGTGGGTTATATTTTTTTTTTTTTTTATCTAATCTGGGAGAATTTTTTTTTCGTCCAGTCTGAGAGAATTATTTATTTATTTTATTTTATTATTTTTTTTTGGTCATCTAATCTGGGAGAATTTTTTGTTTTGGTATCCAGTCTGGGAGAATTATTAATGGGGGGGGCGTCATCCTAGAATAATGGGAGGCACCCACATCATCATCATGAGGCAAAGAATAATTACAATACAATGACGTTTTGTGAAGCTCTGTCATTGTATTCACTTGATGGTAGTCGATCGCGAGCTGGCCCTTTTTATTTTTTTATCTTAATTTATTTTTGATTTTTGCAGGATAGAGGACTGAAGTAATGATGATGATGACGGTGGTGGTGATGAAGTGTAAAGTGTGTGTGTGTGTGTGTGTGTGTGTGTGTTAGGTTATCTATTTGAGTGTTATTTTGTTTTAAGTTTGAATGTGAGTTTGTATTTAAGGAATGTTTCTTATATATCATTGGATGGTTTAAAGCAAAGATTTTTATTTATTTATATATGTTTATGCCTGTATTTTTATAACTTTCTTGATCTCTGACAAAACGTGTGAAAATTTTGTTCATGTCCTGCTGGTACCCAACCTCTGAGCTTTATTATAATTTGTGGGAGTTAGTTACGTAGAGCAAGTTAGGTTTGGTCACCCCTTCAGCTAGAGTCAAGTCAAGTCAAGTCAAGTCTCTGTTGGTAGTGTTCTCTCCTTGTTCAGTCTTCACTTTAAAGAAATCTGAGTGAGGTTTTTTCTCTCGCTGCACATTCATGAAGGATTGAGGTTGAGGTTGGAAGGTGAGGTGATGTGATGTACTGTGTTGGTTAGGGAAGTAATGCAGTGTTGGAAGTAATAACTGCTGCTGACTAGTTTTACAAAGACTTGCCCAGTACACTGAGGGTTCTATACATACATAAAGGATGTGAACCAACAATGATCTTCTCATGAACGTCCAACAAAGGGAAGGAAGTTTGCTCAGAAAGGCAACTCATTTTTACAATCTACTTCCTTGAAAGAATGGAAGTTTGAATGTTGAGTTGCGTTGATCACGTTCTCATCAAAGAGGTCACTTGGTTATGATGAAAAAATAACAATTAAGTTTACCATGAAACATTGTTAAAGTTACCATTATACATAGTTTATAATGTTATTTGTTCTCGTTATGAAGTATTGGCCTTCCCTCAAGGGGTTGTGTTGGGCTCATGGCCTAAAGGTTGTGGGTTTGATCCTGGTTCACGGCAGCTGTGCTTGGTGAGAGGAACAACACTACACTCGTTAACCCTAGCAGGACTATATGGTCTTGTTTTTTAATGTTATGTAATAATGGCATTGCCTCAGGAGAGATGAAAAGAAATGATCAGTTTCTCACTGAGTGCACATGATGGTTAGTGAGGCAGGACTTGTGTTAAGGCAGCATTACAGTCAAATTTTGCCCACGAATTGGTCGCTGACCATGGCCGTGGAAAAATTTGGCGACCGTGTCAACAAAATTACCACAATTTTTACTGTCCTCGACATTTCAGTGACTGTACACAACACTGTTGTGACATTTTGAGGACAATTCAGGGACATTTTGCCGACTATTTGGTGTCCATGTCACTGAATTTGAAATTTTAAAATGTAAATATGTCTTTTTTTTGTTGCTGAATATTCAATGTATTGTCTCCAAATTGTGTTGGTACAGTAAGTCCCTGAAGCATCAGTGACATATGAAGACAGTGCCAAGATTTCTGACAGCTGATCAGCAGTTCCTGATGTGTATCGAGGCAGGGAATTGCATACCAATTAAGGACATTACAATACATTATTTCTTTATTACACAGACAACAAAGCGTCAAGGGATGCCACTACACCATTGCTATCTTGAAGGAAGACAATTATTAATAAACTCAAACCTTTAGTAACACTCAATGTAATGAAGAACAAACTTGCATGTCATGGTGTTTGAGTGAGGTGTGGGTGTAATTAAGAGCACATTAGGCCGATCATCAATGTAATAATAGTGTACTGGGGCCACATTAGGTGTTATTTGATGCACATGAATCTCTACAAGGATGTAATACGATATGTACAACACCTGCTGTTTATTTTATTGTAATACTCCATTGTACATTAGGTGTAATTTGCATTGTACTAAACTTGTGTCACATGATTGCACCTCAGATGCGTGTGTGTGTGTGTGTGTGAGTATATGTGTGTAAGATTGACAATGTACAGAGGCATTTGATTAATATTCCTGCAGGTTTTATAATATACTTTTGAGTCCGTCTTGAATGTTGGTGAAGAATCTGTATCAACAAAACGCATCAGAAACCAATGAATTTCTGCTTAGGAACGTGGTGAAGGAATACAAGCACGTAATGGTCCGTTTGTCCTTTGAAGCTCATTTGGTGACAATTTTTGTAATTTTCACAAGTTCAATAATTGATTGTGTATAATTTGGGGAAGAAACTTTCATTATTCCTACACTGAAACAGGTTATTATTGTCTTCATGTGTGTGTGTGTGTGTATGTGTGTGTGTTCTGTATACTTCATGGTTTCAGAATATGTGAATCCATCTAAATCCGACAAACCTTGATTTCACGACAATTCTTTTTAATGGAGTCAAAATTTCTTCCCCTGCAAATTGTGTGAGTGAATGTGAGATGTGACATGAAGGGAGAGACTGGAGGACAGGCGGCACAGAACATGGTGTTGGTTCAGGTACGTGTCATTATAATACAGGTTCACTATCAATATTCCGGTTCCATCAGTTTTCCGGCATGAATTTCAGAGCGCAGTTTCAAATTTCCTGAGTTGGCACATCACTGTTTTCTGGAGGCACTGTTTATGTTTATGTTTTGATGGCACTGTACCCAGAATTAACAGTTTGCTCATGCCGGGTTATTGATAGTCAACTTGTATATAGTTTTATGGAAGGTAAGGGAATACATCACAAATTTAATATATACGTATTGAGTCATTATTATTTTCCTTCACTGATTTCATTTTTCAAACAGGGAATGTATTAGTCAGTATAATTAACTAGTGTATTTATTTCATGTTTATTCCTAATTAGTACAAAAATGGGATGACGATGGCAGAAATGTTTCCATATATGTATTCCTATCCTTACATGCACTAATCTTATCAATTTCCTTTCTATCCTTTCTCCTAAATACTGTTTTCCTATTCTATTTCTAAATTCCTAAAAAAAAAGTAAACATATATTCCTGTCTTTACATTGCTCTCTCTCTCTCTTTTCTCTCAAATACTCTAAAACATTCTGTCTTTTCATTCCACTCAGTCGTCCTCTTAACACATCTAACCTTACACACACACACACACACACACACACACACATTCCACTCCTTCCCTTCCACTACACATTCCACATTTGTTATGCACACTTTCATCATCTATTCTTCTATTTCTTGTTTATCTTCTGGTGGTGGTGGATGAGTAGATGGATGGGTGAATAGTAAGGGAGTAAAGTTGGATGAAGGGTGTGAGAGCAAGGTGAGGTGGATGAGATGAGTGTAAGCTGGAGGTGGATGACTAAGTGGTTCTGGTGGCCGGCAGGAAGTACTGAAGGGTGACATCATCGTGGAGGAGGAACATGTGAATCATCCGCTCATCCACTATATCTGGCGGAGAGAGAGAGAGAGTAGTCAGGAATGAGAACAAAATAATTAATAATAAAAAAACATATATATACATTAAATTTCCACTAATAAAAACTGTCACTTATTTGCATGTTACGTATTTGAAATGAATGTTAATGATGATGATAATTAACATTCCCTTACCTTCCCCTTACCCTTCCCTTACCTTACGTTATCTTTCCCTTTCCTTACGTTACCCTTCCCTTAACATTCCCTTACCTTCCCTTCCCTTACCCTTTAATAACACTCATGGAACCTGTAATACCTTATATCCATCCATTTATATACTTGGCTTACATCTTCAGTAAAAGTGTGTAGCCAAGACCAGGCAGATAGGGTTCATGGAGACTGTACTGTACTGTACTCTCCCTCCCCCTCTGTGCCTTGTGTTTTTGCAGAAGAGAATACAGGAGGGGCTTCTCAGACCCCTCACTCTGTCATTTATTTGATGCCTTTTATGATCTGCAGTGGTTAGCACGTCGGCGCAGAGCTCACCCAGCTGTTCATCTTCCCAAACAGGTTGGTGGATAAATGTGTACTTAGGGAAACCTGGGAAGGTAAACGGTGGAAGCGCAGATGTGTCCTGTGTCCCGGATTACTGCACACCACAGACTCAAAGGCCAATGTGACGGGAGATGAACAAACACATGCACACCTACAGCATGTGCCTCCACTTTATCTTTATTGTTGTAACCTCCACCACCACGGGGTTATATAACTAATAGAAAAACCCTTTGCATATCTTTACAAACCTTACAATTGGCACAAAAGCTGTAAGAAAGGTATTGGCGTTGCTGGGAAACACACACACACACACACACCAAGATGACACACAAAAACCTGTCAATACCCAAAACGATATCATAGTATAAAGCTTTGCAAATAATCAATGAAATCCACCAATGTTAGGGAACCACATTGACCAAGATAACAACAACAACAATGATAATGATGATGGAACAATCTACTACTACTACTACTACTACTACTACTACTACAACTACAACTACTACTTACTGCATATAACCTTAGAAGGCCCGATCTGCTCCCCTGCCAGGAAGGAATTCAGCTTCTTGATCTCCACCGAGGCCGAGGACAGGTGCTCCTCGGACACCTGACTTGGCCCTCCCTCAAGGTCTGTGTGTGTGTGTGTAGGGAAGGAATAAATGTGGGTGAGTTATCTTGGAAGGAAAGAGAGAGAGAGAGAGAGAGAAAAAAAAAAGCAAAAACATATATATAGCAGTAAAATAATAATGCAAACTTTACTGAACGGCCATAGAAAAATAATAATAATAAAAAGAAAATAATGAGATCGAATGAAGTAAAGGAAATAGTGCATAATTCAGACTACAAGTAATAAAACACACACACACACACACACACACACACACACACACACACACACACACACTCACCCCAGGAAGGCATAGTAAGGTTCCTGAAATAGGTTGACACACTCGCTGTATCTGACGTTACAGAGAGTATCAACGTCCCTTTCCGATTGGCTGAAATAGTGAGAGTTGACGCCAGGTTCTTCATGCGCTCCACCACGTGTCTCAGCTTCTTAAGGGGCGGGAGGTAGATGGAGGCTGTAAAGTGTGGCATCTCCGGCTCCGTGTAGAGGTGCCACTGCCGACGAGGGAGTGGCACTACAGGGACGTCATGTACCACTGTTCTGGAGTGTTCGGAGTGTGACGGCTGCGGGGGAAGTGTGTGTGTGAGGGTGTGTGGGGTAGGTAAGGGTAGGGTGTGTGTGTGGGGGGTAAGGGAAGGGTGTGTGTGTGGGGGGTAAGGGAAGGGTGTGGGAGAGTGAGTTAAGGGAGGTGAGGGTAAGGGAAGTGTGTGTGTTGAGGTGAGGAGGAGGAAGGAGACGAGGAGGAAGAGGAGGAGGAGGAGTAAAGTAAAGGTAAAAAGTCAAAATACAAAATGCAGGGAAGTAATTGAAAGTAATAGTAATGAAATGCATCACTTATACAACCTCAATACACTGTCTAATATACTGAAATATAATTATAATATACTTATAATTAAATAACTTTCTAATACTTTTACTACAAGGCAAAAATTCCGTTAACTTTAAGAATGATAAGAAAAAAGGTTTATTTGTGATACTTTACAATAAAGGAAACATTTAAATGACTTCTTATGTTCATTTATTTAAGGGAATAATTTTAAGACTAATTTTATATAAGTCCTTTATATTACTTTACAATTAGGGGGAAATAAGATTCAAATGACTTTTTATCTCCATTAGTATTAGTAAAGGAATATAACTGAGAATTGATAGCTAATTAATGAGTAAAAACAAAGAAAATTCATCGATTAATAATAATAATAAAAAAAAAAAACTAAAAAATCACAGGTAATCAACATTTTAACAATAAAACAAAAACTTCAATACCTTTCAATTTTTTTCTTTATGTAAACAAATACGAAAACTTAACTGAAGAAAAACTGAAAAAGAGAGAGAGAGAAAAAAACTTTAACAATCCCGACAACTGACTCACCATCTGCAGTTCAATGGTGAGGCAAGGCGAGAGTTTCTTACTGAGCTTCATCTTAAGGTTCCGAACATTGGTGTGGTTGGACTTCAATGCATTCATGGTGCCTGACAACTTATCTGGAATGAGGAGGTGGTGTGTGTGTGTGTGTGTGTGTGCGTTGAGTCACTACAGATGTAAAGCGATGAACAATATATATAAAGTAAGTGATTTTTCTTACACAATCATCCTATTTCCACTTAGACAACATAACTTCCTTCCACATTCTCAATTTAATGTAACTTAATCACTATAACTAACTGTTCCTTCCACCTCTGTACTTTACCTAACTCTTATTTCTTTGCTCTACCATCTGCCTTTTAACCTAACCTAACGCAATTACTTTATCAATATTAACTAACACACTAACTCAAAATAATGGGTGATAAGTTAAGGTGAGATGACAACCACGAACACACTCAACCCATCTGACAATACTATGAGATACACAAGGGATAGATTCTGAGATGATGATTCTGCAACATCATTATGAAAAGAACAAACTGAACCTAAACAAAGAATAAGAGACAGACAACATAACAAGAAAAATAACACAAAACAAAAATAACATACAGCATAAAAAAACAAAAAAAAACAACAACTATGAACACAAACAATAAAACCAAAAATATCACGTCTCTCACCGGCTTCAAACTCGAGGAATATCTCATTGTGTTCCTCGGAGACACCATTCATGTTGACGGTACAGAAGTAGTGACCTTGATCCAGCTCCGCCCACAGCCCAGGTGCACGGTGGATGGTGCCGGGCTCGTTAATGATGAAGTACAGGTGTGTGCGGGTGATGCGTAGGACACACACCTTAGCCAGGCGAGCCAATGACCCCACGATGTCTGTTAGGGTGTGGTAGGGTGTGTTAGGGTGGGTGTGTAGGTTAGTTTAATCCTTCCATCCTTCTTTCACTCTATCCTTCCATCCTTCACCCTATCCTTCCATCATTCACCCTATCCTTTTATCCTTCCCTCTAGTCTTCCTCTCCTCCTAGGACACACACACACACACACACACTTTCTACACACACTTGAGGTTAAACACGAATTTTTTGGTATACTTCCATGTGAGTGTGAATTGTTTTTATTATTATTATTATTATTATTATTATTATTATTATTATCATTATTATTATTATTATTATCATTATATTTCCAGGTAGGGTACAAACATACATACATACATACATACATACAGTGAGTACATGACAGAATAAAGTGTAGTAAAGATTGACTTAACTTTATTTTTTCATATTATTATTTTAGTAAAGTTTTACATTTTCACCATAATGGCGTGTGGCTACGCAAGAAAACAGCGTCTGCACTTCGTCCAAGCCCCAACTTTTGGTTATAGAAAACATTTGATAGCTTATAAATTAACCTAACCTAACCTAACCAAACCTTAACCTATATTGACAAATAACATAACCTTGTTCAAACCAAACCAAACTTTACTTTTAGAAGAGAAGGTCTCATAGAAAACATTGAATCAGATTAATTCAAAACACATCAAAATCTATCAGAAAAAAAATTGCTCGTCCCAAAAACAGACTGGGTCGTCTTCCAAATCTTTACCAAAAATACAAATATTTTTTTATTATGTAACGTTAGGTTTATTTAAGTTTGGTTAGGTTTAGTTAGGTTGGTTGAGTTAGTTTTGGTTAGGCTTATTCAACTGCAGCTCTGGGAAGGTTATGCTAATAAGGCTATTTTTTTAGGTAAATGTTTACATCTTCACCAGAATGGCGTGTGGCTACGAAAGAAAAAAGTGTCTGCACCTCACACATCCCCTTACTTTTAGTCATAGAAAACATTTGATAGGTTTTAAATTAACATAACCTAAATTAACTATACCTTAACTTACATTGACAAATAACAGAACCAAACTAAGCCTTACATTTCACAGGGAAGAAAAAAGAAAATGTTCGTATTTTTTTCTGTTATTCAGTGTCATAGCTGTTTGAGGTGATCTGAACAAGTATCTGAGGTTGAATTTGCAGTGCATTATAAAGGTAACGAGATGTTGAATGGGTCGTCTTACGAATATTTAGGCAACAATTTTTTTTCCCAATTGTTCTACTTCTAGTTATTAATTAATTTGTTTATTTCTACACGAACCATTAATGAGAGAGAGAGAGAGAGAGAGAGAGAGAGAGAGAGAGAGAGAGAGAGAGAGAGAGAGAGAGAGAGAGAGAGAGAGAGAGAGAGAGAGAAACACACACACACACACACACACGTTATAATCCTTACGTGCAAATTGTCTGATACACCCGAGCTCTATCATGGTGCCTGAGAACTTCATCTTGACCTTCTGAGAGACGGGATAAGGTCAGTAGGAGGCGGGGCGAGGCGGGATAAGGTCAGTAAGATCAGCAAGGGAAGAGCGTGACCTTTCCTTCCACACAAACACCCCGCCAGGGAGATTTGTTTACATCCTTTTAGTTGTTTTCGTTTCGACTCCATAATACTGAGAATATGTAATAGTTTTAAATATATACATGATTTATTTGTATTTGTTATACTCTTTGTTTTGTTTATATTTTTTATTTGATGATGAATGATATGAAAGTGAGGGAGATGAGAGCCGAAAAGAAAGAGTATACAAGTTTTTGTTACGACTCCTTAATACTGCAGAATGAAATAAGTGAAAATATAATGATGATTTTTTTCAATAGTATTTTTTATCTTTGTTTTGCTCAGTTTTTATTAGTTGATGAGAAATATGACAGTTGGGAAGATGAGAGCCGAAAAGAGCATGTTAGCTTCTAATGTTTTTTTCTTATCATTATTTTACACAATGGAATTAAATAAAACAAAAATAAGAAATAAATATTCCTTATTGATACGATTAATGAGCACACGAAGATCATTTAGGATATTTATATCACGAAAATGAATTAATCTATATGCATATGTTGACCAATGACGAAACTATACAAAGAAAACAAATTTTAAAGTAAATATTACTCTCATTAATTAGTTACTGCATGACAAGAGATTTTTTTTTCATGCATATCAATGGAAAGAAAAATGAAAACCAGAGTAATTGAAGCCGAGATGAGCAAGTGTTCGAGAGAGTCAGAGTAAGACAGCATCGAAGCACGAGGCGGGAGGACACAGGCAGAAAAAGTTTAATGAAGACTTATCAGTGATTTATAATGCGATCCTAGGTTTAAAGTGATCAAGAACAACAGCCTGGAGGTCATGAGGTGAGTGTGAGGTGGATGTGTGTTGAGTAAGGGAGAGTTATCAGTATTGGGAGCACATTTGGGTTACATTTTTCGAGGCACCTAATTTTAAAGACGTTTTCCTTCGTTAATATTAATTTGCCCCTGGGGAATGTATATAGTTTAAAATGGGAAATTCTGGATATTAGGTCCGTGTCACGTACAAACACAACACTCACACATCATGTAGAAGACTCGGTAATCGTGCCGTAAACGTAAACAAAATGATGTGCCCGCTCCTAGTGTGGCCGTAATAACACTCGAGTGTGTGGCGAAATTGAACAGTTTGTAAGTCCAGCGAGCTCTGCAGATGTTCAATTGTTTATGACTGGGATGTGTGGGTAGCGGCATATAAGAACTTCATGATATCTATACAACTCAACCCTCCAATCGCGCTGCCACTCGTGACTGCCATGCCTGCCGCTACCAATTACAACTTTCCACGCTAGGTTCAATTACGCTTTTCATCTGTTTTAGGGACACGTCAGGTGTTCCGATACATTGTACAAACCAAACCAAACTTACCTTTTTCTCGATCAGAAAGTAACTTGATTCACCCATTTCGAAACTATTTTAGCCTCAAGTTATTAATAAAGGTGAGTTTAGTGCATGGGTATACATCTATGATCATTAAAGTGTTGTAGGAGTAGGTGAACATGTATTAATAAAGGAAATAAGTGGACTGTCGTGTAAGGGACTAATTAAGTGAGTGCTAATGCCACATAACTTGGTAGGTGGTGTGGGGGGTTGTCTTAGTGTAAGTTAGGTTCTGCATTGTTGTTAAACCCAAGTTAAGAGGAAAGGAATATAAGCCTAAGTTGATAATAAATGAATATCTACGTAGTCCTAGTAAGTAGAGTCGGTGTGTGCCAACAACAGGGTCAGGCCGTGCTACTACCAAGGAGGAATACTTAAACGGCAAAGTTCAGGTACGTAAGGTTAGGTTAGGAATATAGTACTTTTAGTGAACCAATTAACATGAAAAAGTACATAAGGCTAGGTTAGATTAGGAATAAATAGTAATTTTTTTTTTTTTTTTAAGTTAATCAAACATGAAATTTTTTTAATTATGCATAACTTTAACAATAAATTCGTGTGTGTGTGTGTGTGTGTGTGTGTGTGTGTGTGTGTGTGTGTGTGTGTGTGTTTAAGGTGAGAACTAGTGTACTGGGACAAATTATTATGATCCAGCTTCAGTGAAACAGTAAATAATCATGAACAGAAGCTGCCTGGTGTGGGTCAACTGGCCTCGCCTCCTGCAGCCTCAGTATTTTCTTGTGGTGTTCAAAACTTTATGCAGATTATTTACATCATCATTATTTTCTCTTAAAACAAGGATAGGGAAGGGAACTTTCAAGAAATAAATACAAATAAATAAAAATAAAAAATAAAACCGGAAAATATCACTAGAACAATGTTATTATCTATCTTTTGTCATTAATTATTTTTCTCTTTTTGTTTTGGTTTACAAGTTCTTTACATTAAACTTGCTCAGGAACACACACACATTCCAACAA
>JAPQNM010000037.1:6715015-6717515 GCA_029783475.1 Metacarcinus magister | reverse complement strand
TTTGTTGCATTTCCTTATTTCTTTACTTTTGTTCACTGCGTTATGCGTTCATTGCATGTTCACTGGGGGAGGGGGAGGGGGGGTGGTGGTGGTGGTGGTGGTGGGGGGTGTGAGGTTACTGATGAAAAGTTCCAGTGTTGTGGGGTGTTGCAAGTCGAAGATCGGAGTGAGGTGCAGGTGATGGGTGATGTCAGCGATGTCAAGGTGGCTCAAGTCCCCACACAGGGCCAGCCGGGCACCAGGGAAGCGGAGTGTTAGGGCGGCAGCTGTGGCGGTGATGTGCTGTATGAGGGGGTGTGTGGGGGTGTTGGGGGGGTGATACACAACACAGATGATCACTATGTGTTGGGAGTGGCAGATAGGCGACACCTTTACCCATAACACCTCAACACCCTCGGGAATATTAACCTCGAGCTGGGAGGGCTGGAGGACAGACTTGCACAACAACGCCACACCCCCACCCACGCCCACGCCATCACTCCTAAATTGGTGAAATAGTTGAACGGGGCACATTAGAGGCAGCATCTGGCACGCTTCTGACACCACCACTACGTCTGCACAGGTGGATGTAGCCGCTATAAACACAATCTCCATGGTGTAGCCAAGCGATGCCCCGTTGTAAAGGAGGAAGGAAGGCAAAGGAAGGGCAACAGGCTCGTCCTCCCTCACTGCCTTCCTCTGGTTGTTTCTCCTCGGTTTGATGATAGGGATGGGACGAATCACAGACCTGCATCCTTTTACACACCGGCTAGAAAACAGATGCATTGTCTTAAGAAACTGTATAACGTCGGGTGGTGGGTAGCCGCAGCCTTTCCTTAGCCGTAGCAGTTGAACACGTCTGTAGTGATAGGTGGGAGTGTTCATTGTGCACGGTGGAGTGTGTGGTGAGGCGTCAACACACTAGGGGCTGATTTCACAGTCGTCTGGTAACGTTCTTAACCACAAGCCTTACCAACCTGGTAAGAATCATTACCTACACCTCAATCCGATTTCACAGTCGTTTTCGTGGTATCGGCAATCCCCAACCTGATGACGATCATAACAAAACGAAGACCTCTGGATTTGCAATGTTGGTATGCCGGAGCAGCGGGAAATGTAATTATTGCATCAGCTGAGCGGAAGACAGGCGACAAAATCATAATAAAAAATATTTGAACACTGTGAAGGCATTAAATTTAATATTTATATGTTAAGAGAAAGAAGATATATATTATTTTGTAACATGGAAATATTTGTTTTACTAGTCATGCTTCATTAAAAGCATATCTAAGAGAAAGGCTATATATATTTAATTAATTTGAAATATGGAAATAGGGTTAAGTATAAACATATTTATTTCATATAATTCATTTGTTTCTTTACTTTCCTAACTTTACTTGAGTGTACCAATTTAATTAGAGAAATATATATAATATTATATCTGAGTTGTGCTAAAATTTCAACCGAAAACAGACACTCATAACTTAACCTAACCTATTCTCCTCTACTTTATAACATAACCTATTCTCCTCTACTTTATAACCTAACCTATTCTCCTCTACTTTATAACCTAACCTATTCTCCTCTACTTTATAACATAACCTATTCTCCTCTACTTTATAACCTAACCTATTCTCCTCTACTTTATAACCTAACCTATTCTCCTCTACTTTACAACCTAACCTATTGTCCTTTACTTTATAACCTAACCTATTCTCCTCTACTTTATAACCTAACCTATTGTCCTCTACTTTATAACATAACCTATTCTCCTTTACTTTATAACATAACCTATTCTCCTCTACTTTATAGGTATGTAAAGGTTTTTGATAACAAATGGAACTAAAAGGACCAATAATAATACCAGGAAAAGCTATAAGAATTTTATTCTTATTTACTACCTTGAAGGTTGTTCACAGCCTGCACTGGTTTCCTGATGCTGATATAACTGCCACATTAATAAATCAACTCAACTACTATTTTTCTCAGTATTTCGGTAAATAGCATCTTCCAGACATCCTTATCTATTTCATCGTGTAAATCTTTCATCTTTCTGAGTATTTAGATAGTTGAACTAGATAAGCAAATTAAGAAATAACCGTAATATTAAAATTTAAAGGATTATGGGGTCTAGCGGGCGACTCCCCCGGTTAGGACGTTAGGTTAGATTAGGTTTGATTTTTTTTTGGTTTGATCCTTTTGCCGAAAAACGGTTATCATATTAATTCAAAATACATCGAAATCTATCAGAATAATATAGTTTTGTCTTGAAAATAAGATGATACTGTTTTCCGAAAATTATTTTGTTCTCTCCCTCGTTGACTGGTGCGTTCACGCCGCCATCCAAATTCTTTAAAAAAAAATTCATATTATCATTATACCCCTACAACATGTTGTATTGTTAAATAATTGTTCACATATTTTTCAGAAAGTAATATAACTATATGGGGATAAGAATTTGTTATTTGCTAAAAAAAATTGCTTTGTTAAGTTCCGTTGGGGAGGTCCCCCAGCTCCCAAG
>JAPQNM010000037.1:6693656-6709915 GCA_029783475.1 Metacarcinus magister | reverse complement strand
TTTGTGTGGTTTTTTTTTTTAAGGGGAAATTTTTTTTTATTGGGGGTTTTTTAAAAATTTAAAATTACATTTGTTGGAATTTTTTGCGATTTTTTTAAACAAAAGGTTTTGTGGGGGGGGGGGAGGGGGGGATTAAAAAAAAAATTTTTTTTTTGCTCCTCCTTCCCTCTTTCCTTCTTTTTTTCTCTCTTTCCCCCCCTTTCCCCTTTTCGGTGGGGGGAGTGGGGGGTGTTTTGTGGTGTTGTTGTTGGGTGGTTGGGTTTTGGGTTGGTTTGTGTGGTTTTTTGTTGGGGTTTTTGTTTTTTTGTTTGTTGGTTGGGGGGTTTTGTGTTGTTTTTTTGGTGGGTGTTTTTTCTTTTTTTTTTTTTTTTTTTTTTTTTCTGGTTTGGGTTTGGTTTGGTTGGGGTTTTACGGGGTTAAAAAAAAAAAAGTGGGGCAAAAAAAAAAAAAACCATTGGGTTTTTGGGGGGGGGGGGGAAGAAAAGGGGGGAGGAAGGGGGAAAGGGGGGGAGGAAGGGGAAGGGGCACAAAAGGGGAGGGGACAAGAGGGGGAGGGAATAGGGGGGGGGAGGGGGGGAGGGGGGAAGGGAGGAGGGGGGGAGAGGGAAGGAGGGGGGAGGGAAGGGAGAAAAAAGGAAAAAGTTGGGGGGGGGCGGGGGGGCCCAAATAAATTAGGGTACACAAAAAAAAACAAAAATAAAAAAAAAAAAAAAAAACACAAACAACAAATAATGGGGTGGGGGGGGGGGGGGGGGGGGGGGGGGGGGGGGGGGGGACAAAAAAACCCCCCCCCCCCCCCAAAAAACACAAAAAAAAATCTTTTGTTAAAAATGGAAATAGGGGGGGGGAACAAAAAAAGGGGGGGGGGGAACAAAACAAGTGCCCTTCCCTCTCCCCTTTTTTTTTTTCTCTCCCTTCTCTTTTCTTCCCTTTTTCCCTTTTTTTTTTTTTTTATTTTATTTTTTTTCCTCCTTTTTTTTTTCTTTTTCTTTTTTTTCTCTCTCTTTCCTCCTTTTTTTTTGTTTCCCCTTTTTTTTTATCCAAGGGTTTTCAAAAGGAAAAGGTTTTGGAGGGTTTTTTGGGGGGGAGGGGGGAGGGTTTGAAAAAAGAAACAAAAAAACAAAAAACCAAACAAAAAAAAAAAAAAAAACCCGTTTGGGGGGAAGGGGGGGGAGGTGGGGGGGAGGAAAAGGGGAGGGGGGGGTGGGAGAGGGGGGGGGGGGAGGGGGAGGGAAAGAATAGGCGGGGTGACGAAAGGGGGGGGGGGGTGGGAACCAATCGGAGGGGGGGGGGAGGAAGGGGGGGGGGAAAGGGGGGGGGGGGGGGGAAAAAAAAAACGTGTGACAAGGGGGAAGGGGGGACAGGGGGGGTGGGAAAAGGAAGGGGGGAGGGGGGGGGGGGCGTGGAGGGAGCGGAGGAGGGGGGGGGGAAGGGGGGGGGGGGTGGGGGCAAGGGGGGGAGAGGGCAAGCAAAAGGGGGGAGAAAAAAAAGGGGGGGAAGGGGGAAGGGAGAGTGGAAAAAGGAGGGGGAGAAGAGGAGGGGGGGAAAGGGATTGGGGGGCTTTTTTATTTTTCAAAAAAAAAGGGGGGGGGGGGGCCCCCATGGGAAAAAAAAAAAAAAAAAAACAAAAGGGGGGAAGGGGGGGGAAAAGGGGAAAAGTTAAAGGGGGGAAAAGGGACAAAAACAAACAAAAAAAAAAAACCCCCCGAAAGGGGGAAAAGGGGGAGGGAGGGGGGTGGATTCGGGAGAGGGGGAAGAAAGAGGGAGAAAAGAAGGAGAGGGGGGGGGGGGAAGGGGAAGGAATGGGGGGGAGGGGGGGGGGGGGGGGGGGGAAGGGGACAAGGGAGGGGGGGGGGAAGGGGGGGAAAGGACAAAGGGGGGGGGAAAAGGGGGAAGGGGAATAGAAGGGAGGGGGGGGGGGAAGAAAGAGGGACGGGGGGGGGAAGGAAACAAGGGGGGGGGAAGGGAGGGGGGGGGGGGGGGGGTGGGGGGGGGGTGGGGGGAAAGGGGGGGGGGGAAGATGGGTTGGGGGGGGAGGGAAGTTTGCACCCCCAAAAAAAAAAGAGGAAAGGGGGGGGGGAGAAAAAAAAAAAAAAAAATTTTAAAAAACAAAAAAACAAAAAAACCCCCCTTTTTTTTAAATAAAAGGTTTTAAGTCCGGGGAAAAATAGTAAATTATTCAAAAAAAAAAAAAAAAAAAGTTTTAAGGGGGGTTTCAAAAAAACTGGGGGGAACAAAAAAAAGGGGGGGGAAAGAGGGGGGGGAGGGGGAGGAGGAGAAGGGGGGGGGGGGTTGGGGGGGGAAAGAAGGGAGGGGAAACGGGAAGGGGGGAGGGGGGGGGGGAAGAAAAGGAGGGGGTGGGGGAGGGGAGGGGGGGGGGGGAACAAAAAAGGGGGGAGGGGGAGGGAGGGGGGGGGAAAAAAAATTGGGGGGGGGTCGAAAAGGGAGGGGGGAGAACGGAGGGGGAAATATAGGAAAAGGGGGGGAAAGAAGGAGGGGGGGGGGGGGGGAGGGGGAAAAGATGGGGGGAGGGAGGGAGAGGGGAACCGAAAGGGAAGGGGAAAGGAGAGGGGAAGGGAAAAGAGAAGAATTCCATTTTTTTTTTTTAATTTTTTCTAAATTTTTTGCTGTATAAAAGGAACTTTTATCCCCCCCTCTTTTTAACCCCAAACCCGCCCAAAAACTTAAAATTTACTAAATTTTCCAAAAAAAAAAAAAACCCAACCCAAAAAAATCAAAAAAAACAAACGTTTAACTACTACTTACGAATTATTTAAACTTTTTTACTTTTTACTTTGACCCACCAACCACCCTAACTTTTACTTGTACTTTTTTTGAAATGTTTTACAACTTACTGGTTTAAACTTTTTTTTTTTACCATCTTCCCAAAAAACTATATAAATTACAAAAAAAAAAAAAAAAACAAAAAAAAAAAAAAAAAAAAACAAAAAAAAATTTAAAATTTATTAAAACTTAAAAAAAAAAAAAAAGGGTTTTCCCCCCAATTTTATTTATTAGCCAAAAGTTTTTAAAAAAGGGGGATTTTTTTTTTTATTAAAAAAAACAAAAAGGGATTTTGGGGAAAAAACAAGGGAAAACAAAAAAAAAAAAAAAAAAAAAAAAAAAAAAAAAAAAAAAAAAAAAAAAAAAAAAAAAAAAAAAAACAAACAAAGAAAAAACCAAAAAAAACTTTAAAAATGTTAATTGCTTTTTTTAAAACCGGGACCCACAAAAACCCCCCCAACGGGGGAAAAATGTTTAAAAAAAAAAAAAAAACCCCCCCTGTTCCCCCCACCCAACTTTTAACGGGGGGGGGAAAGGGAAGGGGTTTTTTTTTTCCCGAATCATTTTTTTCCTATTTTAAAACAAATAAAAGGTTTTTCCCAATTTTTTTAAAAAAGGGGCCCTCTAACCGGGGGAGGGGCTTTTTAAAACAACCACCAAAAAAAAATCAAAAAAAACGTAATTCTAGGGGGGGGGGGGCACAAAGAAATAGGAAAAAAAAAAAAAAACAAAAAAAAAAAAAAAATAATTTGTTTTATTTTTTTCTAGGGGTGGTGGGGGGGGGGGGAACTTAAAAAAGGGGGGGGGGGGGGGGGGGGGGGGGGGGGGGGGAACCCCTACAAAAAGGGGAAAAAAATGGTATTTGGGGGTTAAGGGGGAAAAAAAATAAAATTAGGAAAAAAAAAACCCCCCAGGGGGGAAATTTAAGGGTTAAAGGGGTTATTATATTAAAGGGTTTTTTTAGGGGGGGGTTTTTTAGGGGGTTTTAGGGTTAAGGGGGTTTAGGGGGGTTAGGGTTTAAAAAGGGGTAAAAAGGTTTTTTTTTAAAGGGTTAAAATGGTTAAGGGTAAGGTAAGTTTAAAAAAAAAAAAGGGGGGTAGGGTTTAGGGGCTTTTTTTATTAAAAAACACAAAGGGTAAAAGGTAAGGGGTTAGGGGGGTTTTTTTCAGGGGGGGTTTTAGGTTAAGGTTAGGTTAGGGGGTTTTTTTTAAAGGGGTTTAAAAGGGGGTTGTTTAAGGTTTAACAAAAAAAAAGGGGTTTTAAAAAAAAGGGGGTTTAAAAAAAAAAGGGGGGGGTTTAGGGGGGTTTTTTAAGGGGTTTTTGGGGGTTTAAAAGGGGAAGGGTAAAAAAAAAGGGGGCTTACAGGGAGAGGGGTCAGGGGGGGTTTTTTTTTAAAAACATTTGGTTAAGGGGGTTAGTGTGTAAAAAAGGTTTAGGTTAGGTTAGGGGTGTTTTAGGGGGTTTTAGTTTTTGTAGGGTTAAGGTTTAGCGTTTTAAAGGGGGGGTTTAAAAAGGGGGGGTTAGGGGGTTAGGGGTTTAGGGTTTTCGAGGTTAAAAAAAAAAAAGGGGTTTTAAACAAAAGGTTTTAAGGTAAAAAAACGGGGGTAACATCTTTGAAGGGGGTTAAGGGGTTTTTTAGGGTTTTACTTTGGGTTTTACAAAAAAAGGTTAAAAGGTTTAATGGTTTTTTTTTAGGTTTTTAAAAAAAGGTTTTTTAAACGGGCTTTAAGGGGGGTTTAGGGCTTAAGGGGGGTTTTAAAAAGGTTTTAGGGTGCGGGAATTTTTACGGGGGGGTTGTTTTAAGGGGGGTTTAGGATTTAGGTTTAGGTTTAGGGGTTTAAGGGTTTAGGGTTTTGTTATGGGTTTTAGGGGGTGTTTTAGGTTGAAGAGGGTTTTTTTAAAGGGGTTTAAAGGTTTAAGGGGTTTGCAAAAAAAAAGGGGTTTAGGGTAAAGGGTTTTTAAAAAAAAAAAAGGGGAAATTGTTTTAAAGGGTTTTTTACGGTTTTAAAGGGGGTTTTAGGTGGTTTAGGAGACTAGGTTAAAAAGGTTTTAAAAGGTTTAGGGGGTTAGGGTTTTTTAGGTTTAGGGTTTTAGGGTAAAAGGTTTTAAGGTTTAAGGGTTTTAAAGGGTTTTTAAGGGTTTTTTTAGGGGGGGGTTAGGGGTTTAAAAAAAAAAAAAAAAAAGGGTTTAAAAAGGTAAAAAAGTTTTTTTTAAAAAGGGGGGGTTTTTTAAGGTTTTAGGGGTTTTTTTTAAGGGTGTTTGAGGGGGGGGTTAGGTAAGGTTTTTTTTCAAAAAAAAGGCGTAATAAGGGTAGGTAAAGGGTTAAAAGGGGGTTGAGGGTTTTAAATGGTGGGTTTTTTTTAAAAAAAAGGTTTAGGGGGGTTTAAGGGGGTTGGGGTTTTATAAAGGGGTTTTTTTTTAGCGGGGTCTTTTAGGGGTTTTAGGGGTTTAGGGTTTAAGGGGTTAAGGTTTAGGGGGGTTTTACGGTTTAAGGTTTTTTAGTGAAAGTTTAATTTCCAAAAATTTTAAAAGATTTTTTATTTTTCCCCAAAAATTGGGGATTTAACCTTTTTTTACTTTTTTTTTTCTTTTATTACTTCATTCTCTCCTTCTCCCCCTTTCTTCCTTCTCTTCTTTCCTATTCCCTCTTTCTCCCTCTCTTCTTCTCCCTACTCCCCCTCCTACTTCCCTTTTTCTTTCCCTTTTTTTTTCCTTTTTTCTGCTGGGAGTTTTAAAAAACAGTTAAAAATTTTTTCTGTTCCCCCCAATGTTTTTTTTACTGGGGGGGGGGCCATTTTCCCTTTTCTTCCCTCCCCCCCCCCATTTTTTTCATTTTTTTTTTTTTTTCCCCCCCCCTCCCCCTTTTTTTTTCTTTTTTTTTTTATTTTAAACCTCCCTTTTTTTTTCTTTTTTTCTCCACTTCCCCCCCCCCCTCCCCCCCCCCCCCCCCCCCCTTTTTCCATTCCTTTCTCCTTTTTCCCCCTCCTCCCCCAACTCTCCCCCCCCCCTCCCCCCCCCTTAACACCAAAAAAGTTTTTTAGGGCCCGGTTTTGCCCCCCCCCCCCCCCCCCCGCCACCCCAGGGCGGGGGGGGGGGGGGGGGGGGGGGGGGGGGGGTGGGGAGGGGGAAAAAAACTTTTGGGGCAAAAAGAGGGGGGGTAAAGGAGGGAGTTGGGGGGGGGGGAAGGGGGGGGGGGGGGGGAAAGGAGAGGAACTAGGTGGGGGAAAAGGGAAATGGAGGGGGGGGGGGGGGGGGGGGGGGGTGTAAGGAGGGGGGGAAGGGGAGAGGGGGTGGGGGGGGAGGGGGGGGGGGGTGGGGAAAAGGTGGGGGGTGAGGGGGGAGGAACGGGGGGGGGAGGAAAAGGGGGGGGGGGGGGAAAGGGGGGGGGAAAAGGGGGGAAGGGGGGGGGGGGGAGAGGGGTGGGATGAGAAAGGGGTGGGGGGGGGAAAGGAAGGAGGGGGAGAAAAAAGGGGGGAGACAGGGGGGGGGGAGAAGGGGGGGAAATAAATATGGGGGGGGGGGGGGGGGGGGAGAGGGGGAATGGGGGGGGGAAGGGGGGGGGGGGGGGGGGGGGGGGGAGGCGGGGGGGAAATATAGGGGGCGGGGGAGGTGGGGGGGGGGAAGGGGGGGGGGGGAGGGGGGGAGGGGAGGGGGGGGGGGGGGGAGGGGAAGAAGGGGAGGGGAAAGGAGAAACGTGGTTGGGAAAAAAGGGAAAGAAAAAAAAAAAAATAAAACAAAAAAAAAAAAAAAAAAAAAAAAAAAAAAAAAAAAACAAAGAAAAAAAAAAAAAAAAAAAAAACCCCTCCCTCCAAAAGGGTTTAAAAAACTGGTGTTCCCCACAAAAAAGAAAAAAAAAAAAAAAAAAAAAAAACAAAAAGTATTGAAAAAAACCTGGGGGGTTTTTTTTCTGTTGGTGGGCGTGGTGTGTTGTGGTTGGTGGGGTTTTTGGTTGTGTGGTGTTTGGTTTTGTTTGGGGTTGTGGTGTGTTTGGTTTTTGTTGGGTTTGGTGGGGTGGTTGGTAATGGGGAATCAAAGGGGTTAGGATTGGGGTGGGTTTAAAAAAAACAAAAAAAAAAGGTAGGGGTTCAAACGGGAAAAAAATTTTGGGAAAAAAAAGTTGGGGGGGGGGGGCCAAGGGGAAAGGGGATTTTTTTTAAAAGAAGGGGGAGGGAAGGGGGGGAGGGAGGGGAGGGGGGGAGGGGGGGGGGGAGGGGGGGGGGAAGGGGGGGGAGGGGAGTGAGGGAGGGGGGGGGAAGGGGAGGGGGGGGGGAGGGGGGGAAAAAAAAAAAAAAAAAAAAATCAATAACTTTTGGGATGGGGCGGTTAGGGGACAAAAAAAAAAAAAAAAAAGGGGGAGGGGGGGGGGGGGGGGGGGGGGAAGGGAGGGGGGGGGGAAGGGGGGGGCGGGGGGGGGGGGGGGGCGGGGGGGGGGGGGGCGGGGGGTGTACCCAGGTTTTGGCTAAGTTAGGGGGGGGGATAAAAAAATAAAAAAAAAAAAAATAAGATAAAAAAAAGGGGGGGGGCAAGGAGAGAGGGGGGTGGGGGGGAGAAGGGAAAGAGGACGAAGGGGGGAAAGGGAGGAGGGGGGGGGGGGGGGGGGGTGGGGGGGGGGGGGGGGGGGGGGGGAAAAGAAAAGAAGGACAAGGGAAGGGGGGGGGGGGGGGGGGGGAAAAAGGGGGGGGAGGAGGTGGAAGAGGGGGGGGGGGAAATTGGTGGGGGGGGGGGGGGGGCAGGAGGGGGGGGACAAGGAAGGAAAGGGGGGGGCGGGAGGAGGGGAAGGGAAAGGGAAAGAAAAAAGGGAGGTGAGGGGGGGGGGGGGGAGAGGGAGAGGGGGGGGGAGGAAGAAGGAGAAAAAGGAAAGAAAAGAGAGAGGGGAGGGAGGGGGCAGAAAAAAAAAAAAAAAAAAAAAAAAAAAACAACAAAAAAAAAAAAAAAAAAAAAAAAAAAAAAAAAAAAAAGAAAAAAAAAAAAAAAACAAAAAAAACCCTCCAAAAACGAAAAAAAAAAAAAAAAAAAAAAAAAAACCCCCAAAATTTTGTTTTCCCCAAAAAAAAAAAAAAACATTAAAAACAAATAAAAGTTTTTTTTTTTTTTCCCCAGGTTAGGAAGGGGGGGGAAAAAAAAAAAAAAAAAAAAAAAAAAAAAATTTTTAAAAAAAATTTTTTTTGTTTTTAAAAAAAACCCTGGTTCAAAAAAAAAAAACAAATTTTCAACGTTTTTTTTTTTTTTTTTCATTAATTTGTGTTTTTTTTTTTTTGTAAAACAAAAAAACACCCCAACAAACCCCCCAAACCTGGGGGGAACTTTTTTTTTTTAACTTTTTTTTCTTAAAAAAACTCCTACTACAACCCCAATAAACCCAATTTTTTTTTGTTTAAAAATTGTTTTTTTAACAATAAAAAAAAAAAATTAAAACATAAACAATAAAAACAAAAAACAATTGAAAACCCCCCCAAAAAAAATTACTCCCCCCCCCACCCACCAATTTTTTAACCTTTAAAAATTTTAAAAAAAACTTTCCCCCCCCACCACTCCAAACTTTTCCCTAATTTTTTTCCCCCACTCCCCCTTTTTCCCTTTTTTTCCCCAAACCTCACCGCAACTTTTTTTTTTGTTTTTTTTTCCCCCCCCCACCTGGCTTTTTTTAAAAGTAAAACCAACTTTTCGAAAAAAAACAGGGGTTGGGGAAGGGGGGGAAGTGAGGGGGGGGGTTTAGGGAAAAGGGGGGGGGGGGAAAGGGGGTTTTGGAAATTGATTAAAAAACGGGTAATTGATTTAAAGTTTTTTTAGGGGGGGTGGTGTTTCCCCCCCTTTTTCCTCCTTACTCTCCCTCCCCCTTTTTCACCTCTCTCCCTCTTCTCCTCTTTTTCCCTCTTGCCTTTCCTCTCTCTTTCTCCTTCTTCCCTTCTGTTCCCATTCTTGGGGTTTTCTACCTTTCTCTTTTTCCTCTCCCCCGTGGGGGGGTTTGTAAAAACGGGGGTTTAATTTTTTTTTTTTCAAAATTTTTTTTTTTCTATGGTCTTTTGGTTTTAGGGGTTTTTGTGTTTTGCAAAAAAATGTTTGGGGGTGTGTTTGGGGTTTTGGGGGTTTCTGGGTTGTTTGGGTTGTTTGGTTTTGTGGTTTGTTGGGGGGTGTAAAAATTTATTTTTGGAAAAAAAAAAAAAAAAACAAAAAAAAAAAAACGTTAAAGGTAATTAAAAATTTTATAATTTTTTTAATATTGGTTAATTTTTTTTTTTTTTTTTAAATTACATAGGGTTTTTTGTAATTTTTAAAAAAAAAGGGGTTTTTTTTTTTTTTGGGTGGGAGGGGATGTAAAAAAAAAAACAAAAAAAAAAAAAAAAAAACAATAAAAAAAAAAAAAAAAAAAAAAAAAAAATACAAAAAATTAATTTGTGGTGTAAAAAAATTAATTGGAAAAAAAAAAAAAAATAAAAAAAAAAAACAAAAAAACTTTTTTTTTTTGGAAAAACAAATTGTAAAAAGGAAAAAAACAAAAAAGGGGGAAAAAAATGGGTTTTTAAAAATTGAAAAAAAAACTTTAAATTTAAAAAAAAAAAAAAAAAATTCCCCAGGGCAAATCAAAAGAAATTCACCCCACCTTTTGGGGAAAAAAAAAAAAAACTTTTTTTTTTTAAGGGGGGGCCAAACAAAAAAAAAAAAAAACAAAAAAAAAAAAAAACAAAAAAAAAAAAACCGGTAAGTAAAAAAAATGTAGACAAAAAAAAAAAAAAAAAAACAAAACCAAAAAACTTTTTAAAAAAAAACAAACTTTTTTAACGGGCAAATAAAAAAAAAAAAAATAAAAAAAAAAAAAACAAAAAAAAACCCAAAAACTTATTTTTTATTTTAAAAAAAAACCCCCAAAAAAAAACAAAAAAAAAATTTAAAAACAAAAAAAAACAATTCAAAACCAACAAAAAAAAAAAAAAAAAAAAAAAAAAATCTAAAATTTAACGGGGGGGGGGAAAACACAATAAACAAAAACAAAAAAATAAAACAAAAAAAACAAAAAAAAAAAAAACCCCCAAAAAAAAAACAAAATTAAAAAAAAAAAAAAACAAAATTTTGGGGGTGTGGGGAAAAAAAAAAAAAACAACCAACGGGGGGAAAAAAAAAAAAAAAAACCTTTTAAAAACGGGGGATTTGATTAATTTTTTAATTTTTAATTTTATTTTTTATTATTTATTTATTATTTAAATTTAAATTATTATTAAAAAAAAAAAAAAAGGTTAATAGGGAATGAGTGAGAAAATTTTTCCCTTTTTTACCCCCCCCCACGCAAACACCACCCACCCCACAACAAACCAAAAAAAAAAAAAAAAAAAAAAAAACCACATTTTTCCCAAAAAAAAAAAACAGGTAAAAAAAAAAACCCAGGGGGTGTTGTGTTGGTTTGGGTGGTTTTGGGGGGGGTGGGTTGGTTGGTTGGTTTTGGGTTTGTTTTTGGTTTTTGGGTTGGTGTTGGTGTGTGGTCAACAAAAAAACCCTAAAAAAAACCTTGGGGGGGGGAAAATTCGGTCCTAAAAAAAAAAAACAAAAAAAAAAAAAAAAACCCATTTCCCCAAAAAAAAAAAAACCAACCAAAAAAATTCAAAAAGCGGGCAAAAAACAAAAATTAACCAATAAAAAAAAATAAAAAAAAAAAAAAAAAAAAAACAAAAACCCTGGGGGGGGAACAAAAATGAAAAATTTTTTTTGTTTCCCCCACAAAAAAAACGGTTTTTGGGGAGCTAAAAAAACCCCCGGGCCCCCCAAGGGGGGGGGGGCCTGGGGGAAAAAACAGCCCCAATCGCTAAGGGGGGGGGGGGGGGGGGGGGGGGGGGGGGGGGGGGACCCCCCATATTTGGAAAAAAAAAAAAAAAAAAAAAAAAACGGGGGGGGGGGACAAAAAAAAATAAAAAAACTTTTTAAAGTCAGGGGGGGGGGAACCTTTTAAAAAAAAAAAAAACAAAACGGTGGGTAAAAATTTTTACTGGGGGGGGGGGGGGGGGGAACGGGGTGGTTTTTGAAAGTAAAATTGGGGCCCAAACCCGGTACTTAAAAAAAGGGGTTTTTTTAAAAAAACCCCCCCAAAAAACCGGCCCCAAAAACCCCCCAACCTAAAACGCCCCCAACCCAAAAAAAAACAGGGGGGGGGGGGGGGGGGGGGGGGGGCGGGGTGGGGGGAACCGCTTTTTAGGGGTGGTTTTTTTTGTGGGGGTGTTTGGTTTTGTGTGGTTTTGGCGGTTTTAGGGGGGGGTGAAAAAAAAAAGGTTTTTTTACCCCCCCCCCCAAAAAACCCCAAAAGAAGTTAAACTCTCTTAAAAACCACATCCATTCTTTGTACCCCCGGGGGTGGGGGGGGATTAAAAAAAAAACAGGATTTTGTTTTAAACATTTTTTAAAAAACTAGGGGGTGTAATGTGAACGGAAGGGAGGTTTTGGGTGGGGGGGGACTGAAGGGGGGGGTGCAAGGGGGGTTGAAAAAAAAAAAAAAAAAAAATTAAAGTTGTTTTTTTTTTTTTTTCCCTAATAAAAACAAAAAAAAAAAAAAAAAAAAAAAAGGGCATTAAAAAAAGTTGTGGGGGGGGGGGGGGGGGGGGAGTAAGGTTTAAAAAATTTTTTTTGGGGGGGGGGGGGGATTGGGGGGGGCTTTAAAAAAGGGGGCGGGGTTTTTGATTTCCCGGGGCCCGGGGGGGGGGGGGGGGGGGGGGGGGGGGGGACCTTTCCCCCCCCAACCCCCTTTAAAAAAAAAACCGGCATGGGGGGGGGGACAACAAAAAGGGGGGGGCGTTTTGGGGGGGGGGGGGGGGGGGGGGGAAACCACCCTTTTTTTTTTTCCATGGCTTTAAAGTGGGGGGTGGACCAAAAACTTTTCCCCAAAAAAAAAAAAAAAAAACAAAAAAAAAAAAAAAAAAAAAAAAAAAAAACCAAAACCTCCAAAAACTGGAAAAAAAAACAAAATAAAAAAAAAAAAACAAAAAAAAATACACCCCCCCACCCTTCGGGTGGGGGTTTTCGGTTTTTTTTTTTTTTTGGGGGGGGGGGGGGGGGTGGGGGGGGGGGGGACCTCCCCCCTTCCCCTGCCCAAAAAGGACTTACTTAAAAAAAAAAAAAAACAAAAGGTTTGGGGAATTTCCCCCCCCCCCCAAACCAAAAAAAACGGGCCACTTTTTTTTTTCCCACGGGGCACAATAAACCCCAGGGGGGGTTATCTAAAAAAAAAAAGGGTTTTTTTTTTTTTTTTTACCCCCCCTTCCAACCTCCCCCCCAGCCGGGTTCTTGGCACAAAACAGGGTAAAGGGGGGGAAAAAAGGGGGCCCGCCCCAACCAACGGTTTTTTGGGCCCCCAGGGGGGGGGACCCCCCCCACAACGGCAAAAAGGAAAAAAAAAAAAAAAAAAGGCCCCCGTTTTTTTCACCCCAGGGGGGGGGGGGGGAAAAAAAACAAAAAAAACAAGGGGGAAAAAAAGGGCGGGGGGGGTTTCCCAGTTTTGGGTTTGTTTTCCCAAATTGCTTCCCATCCTCCCCTCATGTTCCCTTCCGGCCCGCCCCCGCTGTTTCCCCTTATTTCTCTTTTCTTGGAGGGCTCGGGGGGCCCCAATTTTGGGGTTTTTTTGCGTTTTTTGGGTAGCGGGGTTTTCTTTGCCTCGGGGGGGGGGGGGGGGTTTTTTTTTTTTTCCCCCCTGGGGGGGGGGGGTGGGGGGGGGGTTTTTTTTTCCCCTTTGGGGCAAAAGGGGGTGGTTGGGGTCCTTTTTTGCCAAAAGGCTTTTCTCTTTTTTTTTTTGTGGGGGTTTTTTTTTTTTAAAGGGTTTTTCGGGGGGGGGGGTAAATAACAAAAAAAAAAACCACAGTTTGGGGGGGTTTTTTTTTCCCAGGTTTCTTGGGGGGGCGGCCTTTTCGCCCAAAAAGGGGGAACTGGGGTTTTTCCGCGGCGGGGGAAAAAACAAAAAAAAGGGGTTTTTTTTTTTTTTTTTTTAACGGGGTAAACCAAAGTAAAACAAAAAAAACGGGGGTTTGAAAAAAAACAAAAAAAAAACCACCCCCCCTCACTCTTTCCTTGGGTTGACCCTTTTTTAAACACACCAGGGAAGTTTTTTTCCTCCGCTGAATTATTGGGGGCTGGGGCCACCGGGGGGGACGTGCCAAACCCCCGCTTTTTTGTGCCTTAGGGGTGGGAGTGTGCCTTTTTTCCGTGCCCGCCCGGGCCATGGGGGCCCCACCATCGGACTTTAATAGCAAAAAAAAAAAAAAAAAAAAAAAAAAAAAAAAAAAAAAACCAAAAAAAAAAAAAAATGCCAAAGGGGGCCCCCCCCCCCCAACCAGGGGTGGGGGGTGGCTCCCCACCCTTTTTTTCACCGGGGGACCCCCAAAAAAACAAAAACAAAAAAAAACAAAAAAACAAAAAGAAAAAAAAAAAAAAAAAAAAACTGGGGGTTTCCCCGGTGGGGGGCGGGCCACCCCCCTCCCAACATTTTTTTACCCGAGGGACCCCCCCCCCCCCGCCCCGGGCCCCCCCCCCCCGGGGGCCCGGGGGGGCCCACCCCCCCCCCGGGGGGGGCCGGGCCTGGGCTGGTGGGCCTTCCCAGCCCCCCCCCCCCACAAACCCACAACGGGGGGGGCCACCCCCGCCCACCGGGGGTTTTCTCCCCACCCCGGGCGGGGGCCCCCCAAGCTTGGTGGGGGGTTGGTTTTCCGGTTTTTTCCCCCTAAAAAAAAAAAAAAAAAAACATTTATTTTTTTCCCCCATTGGGGGGGGGGGGGGGGGGGGGAAAAACCCCCCAATTTCTTCATTATTTATTATCCCCCCAGTTTTTAAACCCCGTTAAAAAAAAAAAATTTGTTTTCCCCAAGGGGGCCCCCCCCTTTTTTTATTTGGTAAAAAACCCCCAAAACCGGGGGAGGCGCCCCCCCCCCCCCCCCCCAACCCCCCCAAAAACCCATCCAAAAGGGGGGGGGGTCCCCCCAACTTTGTTCCAAATTTTTTTGGGGTGCTTTTTTTTTCGGAAAAAAAAAAAAAAAAAAAAAAGGTAAAAAAACAAAAAGCGGGATCCCCCCCCCCACCCCAAACCCCCCCTGGGGGGAAAAAAAAAAAAAAAAAAAAAAAAAAAAAAAAAAAACAAAACCTTAAAAAAATTGGAAAAGGGGGGGGGCTTTTTTTTGGAGGGGGGGGGGGGGGTGGGGGGATTTTCAAAAAAAGGGGGGGGGGGCCTGGGGCCAGGGGGGGGGGGGGGGGGACTTTTTTTTGAGGGGGGGCCGGAAAACACACCGCGGGGTTTTTGGGGGGGGGGTGGCCCGGGGGCCCGGCGGGCGGGGAGGTTTCTCTTTTTTTACCCCGATGGGCTCAACAAAAAACGGGGGGGGGGGGGGGGGGGGGGGGACCCCCCCCCCCACCCGGAAACCCCCCCCGGGGCCCCCCCGCCCCCCCAAAAAAAAAAAACCCACCGGGGGGGGGGGCCCCCCCCTTGCCCCCGCCCCCCCCGCCCCCGGGGGGGCGCCCCCCTTTTTAGCCCGGAAAAAAAAAAAGGGGGGCCCTTGGGCCCCCCCGGGCCCCCTTTTTTTTTGGGCCCCCCCCCCGGGCCCCCCCCGCTCCCCACTTCCTGTTTTTTTTGGCTTTTATGTTAACCCCCCACATGGGGGGGGCCCCCGCCCGGGGGGGCCGGGGGGGGGGGAAAGAGGGGGGGGGGGGGGACAACAAAAAAAAAAAAAAAACTTTTGGGTTTTTTTTTTTTTTTTTTTACAAAAAAAAAACCCCCCCCACCCACCTCGGGCGGGTGGGGGAGGGAGGGTTGGGAGGGGAAAGGAAGGGGGGTTGTTGTTTTAGGAAAGGGGTTTGTTTAAAGGTTTACGGTTTTGTTAGGGTTAGGGGTGCTAAAGGGGGTAAGGGGGGTTAGGTAAAAAGGTTTAGGTTGGGTAAGGTTAGGGGGGGTTAAGGTGGTTTAAAGGTTAGGGGGTAGGGGGTGGTTAAAAGGTTGTTTTTTTTAGGGGTTTTTTTGGTGTTAAAAAGGGGGTAAGGTTAGGGGGTGCAGGGGTTTTAGGGGGGGCCCAGGGGGGGGGGGGGCCCTTAAAAATTTATGGTAAAAAAGGGGGGGTGGGGGGGGGGGGGCGGGGGGGGGGGGGCGCGGGCGGGCCCGGTTTGGAAAATCAACACCCCTAAGGGGGGGGGGGGGTTAGGGGGGGGATAACAGGGGGGGGGGGGAAAAAAAAAAACCGTTGGGTTTTTTTTTTTTTTTTTTTTTTCGGCCGGGGGTTGGGAAAAAAAGGCCCACCTTTTTTTTCCGCCCCAAAAAAAGGGGCCGGGTTGAAACTTAAAATTTTCGAAAAAAAAGGGGGGGGGCCGGGGGGTTTTCCCCCCCCCGGCAAAGGGGGTGGGGGGGGGGCCCCGGGGGGCGGCCCCCCCGCCCCCAGATAAAAAAAAAAAAAACCCCAAACCCCCACCCCCAAAAACAAAAAAACAAAAAAAAACCCCCTTTCCCGTTTTTTGGGGGAGGGTGGGGCACTTCCGTGGGGAGGGGGGGGGGGGGGCTTTTCCCTGTTGAAGGGGGTCCCCCGGGGGGCGGGGCAAAAAAAAAACCTGGTTTTGGGGGGGGCGGGGGGGGGGGGGGCCCGGGGGGGGGACCGGGGGGGCGCCCCCAAACCCCAAAAAAACCCAGGTTTTCCCCAAAGGATAACTCCCCAAAAGTTGTTTGGTTTTGTGTGGGGGGGGCAGGGGGGGGGGGCTCCCTTTGGCCGTTATTTAGCCACGTTTTTATTAAAAAAAAACCCCCGTTTTTGGGGGGGGGGGGGCCCCCCGTTTGATGGGGGGGGGGGGGGGGGGGGGGGAAAAAAGGGGGGGCCCCCCCCCCCCCCCCCACCCCCTTGTCCCCCCCCAAAAAAAAAACCCCGCTAACCTTGGGGGGGGGGGGGTTTTTTTTTTTTTTCTTTGGTTTTTGGGGGGGGGGGGGAAGGACTGTTTTGTTTTGGGGGTTTTTTTTTTTTTTTTCCCCCCGGCCCAAACTTGGGGGGCTGCCCCCCCCAAAAAAAAAAAAAACACACCCATCTTCCCCCTTTTTTTTTTCCCTTTACTTTTTTTTTTTCCCCCCCCCCTTTTTTCCCCCCTCCTGCCCCCGTTTTTTGGGTTTTTTTGGGGGTTTGTTGGGGGGGGGGGGGGGGGAGAAGGATGGGGGTTTTCTTCTTTTTGGGGGGGTTTTTTTTTTTTTTTGCCCAGGGCCCAAGGGTTGCGGGGGGGGACCAAACAACCAAATGGGGCGGGCCTTTCCCCCCAAAAACCCAAAAAAGAACCCACCCCCCAAGGTTTTAGGGGGGGGGGGGGTTAGGTGGGGGGGCGGGTTCGGGGGGGTGAAAAAGGGGAGACGTGTTTTTTTTTTTGGCCTTCCCCCCCCAGGGGGGGGCCAAAACCCCGGGGGGGGGCACAATAAAAAACCACAAAACCCGGGGGGGGTTAAAAAACGGGGGGGCGCGGGACCCCACCCCCCCCCCCCGGGGGGGGCCCCC
>JAPQNM010000037.1:6683656-6688656 GCA_029783475.1 Metacarcinus magister | reverse complement strand
GGGGGGGCCCGTTTTCCTGGGTGTGGTGTCGGGGGGTTTGCCTGTTTTTTTTTTTTTTTGCCGGGTGGGCTAAAAAAAAAAAAAACTTTTTTAAGGGCGCGTGGGGCCATTTTAACTTTTTTTCAAAAAAAAACCCCCCCCCGCCAAACGGGCGGGTTTCAGTTTTTGAAAAATTCTTTCTTTTCCCCCCAAGGGTGTAGGTTTTCCTGGGGCCCTTTAAAAAAAAAGGTTTTTGGTCGGGTTTTTCCAAAAAAAAAAAAAAAAAAATTAGTGGGGGGGGGGGGGTCTAAAAAAAAAAGGGCGGGGGATGGGGGGGGGGGTTTTTTTTTTTTTTGGGGGGGGGGGGGGGGTTTTTACAAGGGGGGGGCTTTTTTTTTTGGGCGTTTTTTTTAAAGGTTTTCCCACCACCCCCAACGTTGAAATAAAACAAAAATTTCTTTTCCAGGGGTTCAGGGGTTTATTTGTGGGGGGAATTTTTTTGGGTGGCTTGAAAATTTTGGTGGGGGTTTGGGGGGAAAAAAAAAAAAAAATGTTGTTTTAGGGGGGGGGGGGGTTTTTTGCCCCAATTTTTTGTCCCCAACAAAAAACCAAAGTTGTTAGGGTTTTGTTACCAAACCCCCCAACCACCCCCAAAAACACCCCACCACAAAACCCCCCACCCACCCCCCACACCCCCAACAAACAAAAAAACCAAAAAAAACCCCAACCCAACCCCAAACCCCCAAAAACCAAACCACCCCAAAAAAAACACCACCCAACCCAACCCCCCCCCCCCCCAAACCCCTGGCGTTTTTAAACCTGGGTTTGGAAACAATGGGTGTTGTTGGTGTGGTTTTGTTGGTGGTCGTTTTTGTTTTTTTTAAAAAAGGGGGGGGGGGAAATCCCCTTCCCACACATTCTGTATTTTTAAACTTTTAAAATTTTTTTTAAAAAAAATTAAAACAAAAAACAAAAAAATAAAATAAAAATTAAAACAATTTTTTAAAAAAAATTTTAAAATTAAAAAAAAATTAAATTTTAAAAACATTAATAAAATCCCAAAAAATTTTTTGGGGGGCCGGGTTTTGTTTTTTTTTTTTAAAAAAGGGTTTTTTCGGAGTTTTTCAAATTTTTTTTAAACAAATTTTTTGTTTTTTTTTTTTTTTTCCCCGTTTATTTGTGGAATTTGGGGGTTTTGGGAAATTGGTTTTAATTTTTTTTTTTGTTGTATTTATTAATTGGTTGTTGCTTTTTTTTTTTTTTTGCGAAAAAAAAGGGGGTTAAGGTTTCTAAAATTACCTACTCGGTTTTGGCCTCTTTTAATAAAAAAAAAAAAAAAGGGTTTTTTTTTCCAAAAGTTTTGTTAAAAAATTTTTCTTTGAGGTTGCCTGGGGGAAAACACAATTTTTTTGTTGTTGTAAAAAATAAAAAAAAACAAAAAAACAAAAAACAAAAGTGGTTTTCTGTTTGTTTCTTCCCCCCAAATTTTTGTTTGTGTACATTTTCTTTTCCCTTACAAAATTTTTTTCCAAAAAAAAAAAAGTTCAAAAAAAAAAAAATTTTTTTAAAAAAATAAAAACAAAAAAACCAAAAAACAAAAAAAAAAAAAACAAATTTTTAAAGTTAAGTTTGGTTTGTTTTTTTTTTTTAAACATTTTTTCCCCACACCAAAAGAAAAAAAAAAAAAACCCCTTTTTAAAAAAAAAAAAAAAAAAAAAAAAAAAACCAAAAAAAAACGAGTGTTATAAAAAAAAAAAAAAAAAAAAAAAAAAAAAAAAAAAAAAAAAAAGAAAAACAAAAAAAAAAAAAAAAAAAATTTAAAAAACCCCCAAATATTTTAAAAAAAAAAAAATAAAAATAATTTATTAAAACCCCTTTTTTTTTTAAACGGGTTTTTTTACTCCATAAAAAAAAAAAAACAAAAAAGTTAACCCCCCCCCATTCTCCAAAACTCCCTCTAAACCCCCAAAAACCAAAAACCCAAAAAAAAACCCCCCACAAACAAACCCCCCCCAACCAAACCCAACAACACCAAAACTCAAAATTTTTGGGGGCAAAAAAACCCCCCCCGCCCAAAAAAACCCACCCCCCCCCCCCCCCAGGGGGGACCCATAAAAGAAAATTGGGAATAAAAAAATCAACCAACAAAAAAAAATAAAAAAAAAAAAAAAAAAAAAACGTTTTTAAACCCCACCCCCATGGGAAAAAAGGGGGGAAATGAAGGGAAGGGAGAAAGGGGGGGGGGGGGGGGGGGGTGGGGGGACCCACAGGGCGGGGGGGGAACCAGTGGGGGGAGAAAAGGGGAAAAGGGGGGGGGGGGAAGTGGGGGGGGGAGGGGGAGCGGGAAGGGGAGGAAAGGGGGGGAAGTGGAAAAGGGAAATTTTGGGGGGGGTGGGAGGGAAGAAGGAGAAGGAAAGGGGGGGGGGGGGGGACGAAGGGGGGGGGGGGGGGGAGGGGAAGACAAAAAACCAGGGAAAACAAGGAAGGAGGGGGGGATAAGGGGGGGGGGGGGGGAGGATAGGAAGGGGAGGGTGAAGCGAGAAGGGGGGAAAGGAAGGGGGAAGGGGGGGGGGGGGAGGGGGGGGGGGGGGGGGGGGGGGGGAATAAGGGGGGGGGGGGGGAGGGGGGGGGGGGGGAAAAACCCCCCTCCACACTCCACAAAAACCCTGAAAAAAAACAAACCAACAAAATAAAAAAAAAAAAAAAAACCTTAAAAAAATTTTTCAAAAAAAAAAAAATAACCCCTTATTTTTTTTCATCCAAAAACTTCTTTTTTCTAAAAAAAAACAAAACCATTTCCTTTTTGTTCCCCTTTTTTTTTTCCCAACCTTTGTTTGGGAAAAGTTGTTTACTTTTTAAAAAAGGCCAGGGTGGAGGGTTTGAGGGGGGTGGGGAGGGGAGGGGGGAAGGTTTTTTTGGGGGATTTTTTTTTAAAGGTGGGGGAGTTTGGAGGTGTGGGGAAAATTAAGGGTATTAATTTTACAATTGTGGGGAGGTAAACTTGTGTATAATGTAATTTGGTATGGTGTTATTTTTATGTAATGGTATTGGTTAAATGGTTTTAATTTAGGGGGGGGGGGGGGAAGGTTAAAGGGGGGGGGGGGGGGGGAAAAAGGGGGGGTGTAGTAGTTCAGGGGTGGGTGTGGTGGTTGTAAATAATTGGGAAAAAAACCGTGAAAAATTTTGGGGGGACCCCGGGGTTAAAAAAAAAAAAAAAAAAAAAAAAAAAAAATTTTAATTTTTTTTTTTTTTCTCTACCCCTGGGAAAAAAAGGGGGGGAAAAAAAAAAAAAAAAAAAAAAAAAAAAAAAAAAAAATTTTATTGTATGGTTGGTTTTTTAGGAGGGGAAAATTAAACAAAATGGGGTTTTGGAGTTTATTTTTCTTTTTTTTTTTTTTTTTTTTTTTTTTTTCTTTCTCTTTTGATCCTTTTCATCCATTATGTGTCTGACTCCTCCTTTTCCAACTTATTCTTTTTTCTTTTTTATCCTCTTTTTTTTTACGTTTCTTTTCTTTTCTCCTCTTTCCCCCCTTTCTGGCTTAAATTCTTATTTTCCTACTTACAAAAAAAAAATACCTTTGGGATTTTTCTCCCCCCTTTTCCTCCCTTTTTTCCCCTTGGGGTTCCATTTTTACCTTCAATTTTCAAGGGGGGTTTTTTTTAGTGTTTGGTTTTTTTTTTCATCATCACTGTCCCCCCCTTAATGCTTCACTCCACACTTTTGATTTTTTTTCCTTATTCCCCTTTGTCGCTAGTTTTTCGTTTCCCTTTTTTCCCCCTTTTTTACCCTCTCCCCCTTTCTTTTTTCCCCTCCCGTGTTCCCCTCTCTCCTTAAAAATTTCTTTCTGGAGGCCCCCCACTTGTTCTTTTCATTTTTTTTTCCGTTTTTAAACTTTTTTTAAACCTTTAACCCCCAACAATTTTCTGTAACTTTTGGGGGTTTTTTATTTTTCTTTACCCCCCCCAACCCCCCCCACCAACCAACCCCAACCCACCCCCACCCCCCCCCCCCCCCCCAAACCCCACACCAACAACCCCCCAAAAAATAAACCCCCCCCCCCCCCCCCCAAACCCCCCCCCCCACCCCACAAAAAAACTCCACCCCCCCAACACCCAACCCCCCCCAAAAACCAAAAAAAAAAAACCCAAACCCCCCCCCAAACCCCCCCCCCCCCCAAAAAACAAAAAACCCTCCCCCACAACCCACCCCCAAACCCCAAAAAAAAAAAAAACCCCAAAACAAACCCCAAAAAACCCCCACCCCCACCCAACAAGGGGGGACCCCAAAAGTTTTTAATAATAACTTTTTTTTTGGGGAACCCCCCCCCACCAACCAGTTAACCCCCTTTTTTTGATTTGGGTGTTTTTTTTGTTTTGTTTTCTTTTTTTTTTTTGTTTTACCACTTTTCCCTTTTTTTTCTCCTTCCTGCTGTCTCTCCTCCTTTCTTTTCCCTTTCTTTCTCCCCCTTTTCCTTCTCTTTCCTCTTCTTTCCTCTTTTTTTTACTCTCCTTCCTTTCCCTTCTCTCTTCTTCCTTTTTTCCTCTCCCTCCTTCTTTCCCTCTTTTTTGTTCCTTCTTCTCCCCCCCTCTCTTCCTCTTTTTTTTGGCAAAAGGTTTTTCTGGCCCCCAATCCCCCCTCCCCCGCTTTTTTTTGTTTTTAACTTTTTTTCTAAATGGGGGGGTGTTGGGGAATGGGGGGAGGAAAAGGGGGAAGGGGGGGGAAAGGGGGGGGGGGGGGAGGGGGGGGGGGAAAGGGGGGGGGGGGGGGGGGGGGGGGGGAAGGGGGGGATAGGAGGGGGGGGGGAATAGGGAGGGTAAAAAAAAAAATAACAAAAAGGGGGAAAAAAAAGGGGGTCTTTTTTAGGGGTGGGAAAATTTTTGAAATTTGGGGGGGAAAGGGAGGGAAAAAGGGAGGGGGCCCCCCCCAATTAAAACCCCATGGAGAAACAAAGAAAAAAAAATTGTTAATTTGTTTTTTTTTTTTTTTTTTTTTTTTTTTTTTTACTTCAGCCCAAGGGGGG
>JAPQNM010000037.1:6673656-6681156 GCA_029783475.1 Metacarcinus magister | reverse complement strand
CTAAACCCTTAAAAAAAAAACCTTTTTTAAAAAACATAAAACAAAACAAACAATAAAAAAAAACCCCCAAAAAAACTTGTTGTGAAAAAACCGTGTAAAACCCTAAAACAAATAAAAAAAAACCAAAAAACTCCCGCTCCCCCCTGAAAAAACCCTGAAAAAAAAAAAAAAAAACCCTTGTTGTAAAACGCCGCTTTACCCTTTAAAACCTTAAAAAAAAAACCCGGTTTTTCACCCTTTTACCTTAAAAAAAAAAAACCGAAAAAAAAAACCTGAAAAAAAAAAAAACACAAAAAAAAAACCTAAAAAAACCGAAAAAAATAAAAAAAAACCCTTTAAAAAAAAAAAAAAAAAAAAAAACTCCTTTAACCCCTTTAAAAAACCCTTAACCCCTAAAAAAACCTAAAAAAAACAATCCTTTGAAACTTAACATTTTTTTAACACCCCTAAAAAAACCTTAAAAAAAACCCGTGGTTTAAACCCTGGGTACCTAAAAAAAAAAAAACACCTGTCCCCCTGAAAAAAAAAAAAAAAAACCCCTTAAAAAAAAACTAAAAAACCTTAAAAAAACCCTTAACCTTTAAAAATTTTTTTAAAATATTTGTACCTCCCCCCTACCCAAAAAAAAAATTTCCTGTTTTCTATTTCCTTTAACCCCCCCCCAAACCCCCTTTGGTTTTTTTTTTTCTTTAGGGGGGGGGGGGTTTCTAAGAATATAAAGTTTTTTTTTTTTTTCAAAAAAAACAAAATTTTCTATGGGGGTGGGGGGTTTCTTTTTAATTTCAACGTTGTTTTTTAAAAACGGGGGGGCGCTTACCGGGGGGGTAGGGGGGGGGGCCTTTTTTTTTTAATGGAAAAACCAAACTTTTTTTAATTTAGAAATGAAATTCGGGGGGGGGGGGGGGGGGGGGGGGGGGGGAACTTTTTCCTTTTTCCCCCCCCTCGGGGTTTAGTGGTTGGGGCGGGTGGTTTTTTTTTTTTTTTTTAACATTTTTTTTTTTTTTCGTTTTTTGTGGGGGTGGGGGGGGGGGGTCGTTAAAAATTAAAAAATTAGTTTTTTTTTTTTTTTTTTTTTTTTCTTTTTTTTTTTTTCAAAAAAAAAAAAATCTTTATAAATGTTTTAAAAAAAAAAATTATTTCTTTTAAAACTTTTTTTTTCAAATAAAACAAAAAAAAAATTTAAAAAAAAAAAAATTTTGGGGGGGGGGACTTTTTTTTTTTTATTTAAAATTTTTTAAATATTTTTTTTTTTTTTTTTTTTTAATTGTAATTAATTTTTATAAAGTTGGGGGGAAAAGATGGTGTAAAGGGGTTAGGAGGGTAGGGTAAGGTTATAGTAGTAAGGGTTAGGTTTTTTAAAAGAAAGTAAAGTGTTTGTTAGTTAAAATTTAAATTTTTAAGTTTAAGTTTAAGTAGTTAGTGGGCTGGTGGTTTTGAAATTTAGGTAATTTGTTTCCATCACTGCGGGGTTGGTAAAAAAAGGAAAAGGGGGGGAAAACAAAAAAAAAAAAAAAAATCCTTTTATAACAAGATAGGGGGAAAACAACAAAAAATAAAAAAGGGTAAAAAACAAAAAAGAAAAAAAAAATTTTGGGAAAAAATCTTTTTTATCCTCTCTCTTTTCTTTTTCTCGCCTTCTTTTTTCCCTTTTTCTTTTTTTCCTTTTTTTCTCTTCCCTCTTCTTCTTTATCTTCCTCTCCTTTTTTTTTTTTTCCCCCTTCCTTTCTTTGTTCCTTTTCCCTCCCCTTCCTTTTTCTTTTTTCCTTTTTTTGGGGTTTTTAAGGTTTTTTTTGAAAATTAAAAAAAACTTAAAATTTTTTAATTTTAAATTTTTTTTTTACCCCTATAATTTCGGACTTTCAAAACCTATACAAAAAAAAAAAAAAAAAAAAAAAAAAAAAAAAGTTTAATTTTTTTTTTCCCTTTCTTCTCTTTTTTCGCCCCACCAAAAAACTATTCTTCCCCAAGTTTTTTCTTTTCTTTTTCTCCATTTCCCTTTTTCCTTCATATACTTTTCAATGTTTTATATTGACGAATTCTTCCTTATTCTTCCTCTTTTTTCTACTCTTTACACACTTTTTTTTTTTTTTTTCCTTCCCTCCCTTTTTTTTTTCCTTCCCATTTTTTTTTTTTTTTTTTGCTCCCCTTTACTCTTTTTTTCGGGGTTTTTCCCCTTTTTCCTTTTTTTGTTTAAAACTTTTTGCTTTTTCTTTTTTTTTTTTTTTTTTTTTTTTTCTTTTCATGGTTTTTGCTTCTTTTTGAAAAAAAAAAAAAAAAAAAAAAAAAAAAAAAAACAAGTTTTTTTTTGTTTTTATTTTTTTATTTTCTTTTTTTTTCCCCCTCTCCTTCCTTTCTTTTCCCTTCTTTTTTCTTCTTTTCCTTTTTTTTTTTTCCCTTTTCTTTTTCTTTCTTTTTATTTATCCCCTTTTTCTTTCTCCTTTTTTTTTTTTCTTTCCTCTCCTCCTTTTTTTTCCCCTTTTTTTTCCCTTTTTCTCTCCCCCCACTTTCTCTTTCCCTCCTTTCTTCAAAAAAAAAAAACAAAAACGGTTTTCTTGGGGCAAAAGACTCCCTGTCCCCCCCCCCAACTTTTTTTTTACCCCCCCCCCCCCACCCCCTTTCTGGGGAGGGACCTGAGGGGGGGGGGGGAACCAAGAAAAGGGGGGAAGCGGGGGGGGGAGGGGGGCGGGGGGGAGGGGGAAATAGGGGGGAGGTAAGGAAAGGGAAGGGGGGGGAAGGGGGGAAGGGGAAGGAAGAGGGGGGGGGAGGGGGGGGAAGGGGGAGGGGAGGAAGGGGATTTTCAAGGGGGGGGGGGGGGGAAGGGAAAAAGGGGGGAAAAGGGGGGGGGGGTGGGGGGGGGGGGGGGAAGGGGGGGAGGGGGGGGGGGAGGGGGGGGGCAAGCTTTTTTTTCCTTTTTTTGTTTTTTTTTCCCCTAATTTACCCCCATACAAGAAAACAAAAAAAAAAAAAAGGGGAAATTTTTTTTGGTTTGTTTTTCAATTTTATTGGGGTTTTTTTTAAAAAAAAAAAACCATTATTTATTTTGGCAAAACAAAAAAAAAAAAAAAACAAAAACCCTCTATTCTTTCTTTTTTTTTTCTTTTTTTTTTTTTTTTTTTTTTTTTTCTTTTCTCCCCCCCCTCTTTCCCTCCCTTTCCTCTCCTTTTTTCCCTCCCACTTCCTTTTTTTCTCTTCTATTTCCATTTTCCCTTTTTCCTTCGCCTCTTCCTCCTTTTCTCCCCCCACATTTTTTTTTCGGGTAAAATTTTCCCCTAACGTTAAAAAAAAAAAACACACACCCCCCACCCCAAGGGGGGGGGGGGGACCCACCCCCAACCCACCCCCACCAAACAAAAACCCCCCCCCCCCCACCCACCCACAAACCACCACAAAAACCAACCCACACCCACCCCCCCAAAAACACCCAACCCCAAAACCCCAAAAAAACACCCCAAACACACAAAAAAAAACCCCCCCAAAACCCCCCCCCCCCCCCCCAAAAACCCACCCCCCAAAACCCCACCACCCCCCAAACCCCCCACAAACACGGGCGGAACCAAGGGGGGGGGGAAAAGAAGGGAGGGGGGGGAAAGGGGGGGGGGAAGAGCAAGGGGGGGCAAGGGAAGGGAGGGGGAAAGGGGGGGAGGGGGGGGTGGGGGGGCCAGTTAATTTTTCCCCCCTCCCCCCCAACCCAAAACCACAAAAAAACAAAAAATCCCTTCTTTTTCCAAAACAAATCAATAATTAAAAAAAAATTTACAAAAAAAAAACAAAAAAAAAACAAATGTGGTGATTTTGTTAAAAAAAAAAAAAAAAAAAAAATTTTTTTTTTCTTTAGGGCGGGGGACCCAAACCAAAAAAAAAAACTAAAACCCACCCCCCAAAGCCCTCCCCCCCCCCCCCCCACACACCCCCCCCCCAACCCACAACCCAAAACCAAACACCAAAACCCCCCCCCCAACCCCCCCCAAAACCCCAACCCCAAAACGCCCACCCCCAAACCAAACCAAAAAAAAAAAACCCAAAAAAAAACCCCCAAAAACCCAACAAAAAAAAACACCCCCCAACCAATTTTTTTTTTTTTTGTTTTTTTTTTAACCCGAAAAGGGCTTTGGGGTTTTTTGTTGTTGTTTGTTTAGGGGGGGGGGATGTTTTGTTGTTGCGTCTTTTGGGGGTGGTGTGTGTTTTGTGTGTTTCTTGTGTGTTGGTGGCGGTTTTTCGGTTTTCAAAAATAGGGGGGGTGGGGGCTTTGGTTTGCGGCGGCAGCTCCCCCCCCCCCAGACCCCGAAAGGCCCCTGTTTTTTGAAGCAAGAGGGTTCCTTTCCGCCCCCAAAAAACCAAAAAAAACCCCCCCAAAACTTCTTTCTTGTTTTTTTCAGGTTTTTACACTGTAAAGTGACGCCCCCACCCCCCCCCCCCTTTATAACCCGCCCCCCAACACCCCCCTCCCCCCCTTTTGTTCTCCCTATACCTTCCTTTCCTTTTTCCTTTCCACCCCCTTTTTTTCCACCCTCCCACCACTTTTTTTTTTTTTTCACCATTCACCACACACTTCCACACCAAAAAACCAATACCAATTTTTCTTTTACCCACCAACACCAACAACACCAATTCCTCCTCCTCCTCTTTTTTTTTTTTTTTTTTCTCCCCTTTTTTTCCCCATTCATCACATTAAACTTTTTTTTTTTGTTTTTCCCCACCCTAAAAGATCTGCCCAAAAAAGGGGGGGGGGGTGTTGGAAAAATTTTTTTTTAGGGCCCTTTGGGGCTGTGTCTTCTTTCTTTTACCCCCTTTTTTTTTTGATTTTTTCTTTTTTCTCTTTTTTCCATTTGTTTACCCTTCCGCCCAATCCCCTCTTGTTTTCCTCTTCCCCTTCTTCCTCCTCCCCCCTCTATGTCCCCCCCCCAAAAAGGGGGGCGGGGTCTTGGTTGTTTTTCTTATTTTTTTTTTTTTTCCCACTTTTTTTTTTTTACGTTTTTTTTTTTCCCCATTTTCTCTGGCCCCAACGGGTGGGGGGGGGGGGAGGAAAAGAGTGTGAAAGGGGGAGGGAGGGAAAGAAATGGGGGAAAAACGGGGGGGGGGGGGGGGGGGGGGAAAGGGTGGGGGGAAGGGATGACAAGGAGGGGGGTGAGAGGGGGAGTGGTGGGAGGAAGGGGGGGGGGGGGGGGAAAAGGAGTGAAGAACAGGGGGGGGGGGGAGGGGGGAGGGAGGGGGGGGAGAGGGGGGAAGGAGGAAAAAGGAGAGAAAGGGAGGGGGGAAAAAAAATAAAAAAAAAAAAAAAAAAAAAAAAAAAAACAATAAAAAGCGGAAGGGGGGGATTTGGAGGGGGAGTGGGGGGGGGTGGAACCCCCCGGGCAAAAAAGGAAGAGGGGGGAAAAAAAAAAAATAAAGAAAAAAAACAAAAAAAAAAATTGGGGTTTAGGGGGAGGGAGGGGGGGGGGGAGGGGGGGACAAGGGGGGAAAAAAAGGAAAAAAAAAGGGGAAAGGGGGAAAAAAAAAAAAAAAAAAAAAAAAAGGGTTTTTTTTTTTTTTTGGGAGGGTGATTTTGGGGGGGAGAGGGAGGAAAAAAAAGAAAAAAACAAAAAACAAAAAAAAAGGGGGGGAAAACAAAAGGCAAAGGGAGAGGGGAGGGGGGAGGGGGAAAAAAAAAAAAAAAAAAGGAAGGGGGAAAAGGGGGGGGGGGAGGGGGGAAAAAGGGGGGGGGGGGGGGAAGGGGGGAACCGGGGGGGGGGGAGGAGGGGGGGGGAAAAAGGCGAGGGGGGAGAAATGGGGGGGGGGGGGGGTGAAGGAGGGAGGGGGGAAAAAGGGTAGGAAGGGAAAAGGAAACCGGGAAAGGGGGAGGGGAAAAGGGGGGGGACGGGGGAAAAAGGTGAAAAGGAGGGGAAGGGGACGGGAGAAAAGGGGGGTAGGGGGGGTCAAAAAAATTATAAGGGGGCAAAAAACAAATAAAAAAAAAAAAAAAAAAAAAAACAAAAAAAAAAAAAAAAAAAAAATCCCAATTAAAAAAACTCAAATTGAAAAAAAACAAACCAAAAAAAAAAAAAACAAAAAAAAAAAAAAACAAAAAAAAAAAAAAATAAAAAAATTTTGTTGTTCCAAAAATTTTAAAAAAAAAAAAAAAAATCAAAATTTTTTTTAAAAACAAAAAAAAATTTACTTTTTTTTTTGCCCAAAAAAAAAAAAAAAAATAAAAAAAAATTTCAAATAAAAAAAAAAAAAAACAAAAAAAACAAAAAACAAAAAAACGGAAAAAAAAAAAAAAAAAAAAAAATTGTTTTTGGGTTTTTTTTTAAATTTTTTGGTGCGGGGGGGGCCCCCAAAAAAAGAAAATGTTTGGGGGGGGGTTTTTTTTAAAAATCCAAATCAGGGCCCCCCCCCCCCCCCCCCCCGGGCCCGGGGGGGTTTTTTTTTTTTGGGGGGGTTTCCCAAATAAAACAAAAAAAAAAGGGTTTTTCCACAAAAAAAAACCCCCTTTTTTTTTTTTCCTGTTTTTGGGGGGTTTTTGGTTCCCTCGGTTGTTCACCAGGGGGGGTTTTGGTGTTTGTTTGTTGTTGTTGTGTTTTGGGTGGGTGGTTGGTGGTTAATTGGGGTTTGTGTATGTTTTTGGGGGGTTGGTTGGTTGTTGTTTGTGTTGTTTGCTTGGGAGGTGGTCCTTTTTTTTTTATTTCCTTTAAAAAAAAAAAAAAAAAAAAAAAAAAAAAAAAAAAAAAAAACAACATTTTCCCCACAAAAAAAAAAAAAAAAAAAGCCTTTTTTTCGTTATTTTTCCCAATTCGCCCATTTCCTTTTTTTTTTTTTTTTAATTTTTTTTATTTTTATTTAATTTAAATCTATTATTTAATTATTATATTGATTATTATGTATTTTATTTATATTATTTAGTCTCGAAGAGGAGTAAACGGAGCGGATTATCTCTCATACCAAAAAAGTCTCTCTCATCTCCTACTCGTCTCTCTCTCTCGTCATCTCTCTCTCTCTCTCAACTCTCTCTCTCGTCTCATCTCTCCATCTCGACTCTCAGACACGCAACCTACAGGACTAATAACTCTTGATCTCACTCTCTCTCTCTCGATCGACTCCTCTCCTCTCAGCTCCCCTCGTTCTCTCGCTCTCACTCGCGCTCGACGTTTCACGCGCGATGTCGCGAGAGAGAGCGAGAGAGAGAGAGAGAGAGAGAGAGTGGAAGAACTGAGAGAGAGAGAGATGAAACTGTTGTCAGAGAAGAGGGAAGAAGATAGAGAGGAATAATTAAAGCGAAAGAGGAGAGAGAGAGAGAGAGAGAGAGAGAGAGAGAGAGAGAGAGAGAGAGAGAGAGAGAGAGAGAGAGAGAGAGAGAGAGAGAGAGAGAGAGAGAGAGAGAGAGAGAGGAAACTGGGATGATCTGATAGTCTTGAATTATTGATGAGAGAGAGAGAGAGATAAAGAGAGAGAGAGAGAGAGAGAGAGAGAATTGTCCCCATTTTCCCCAATACTGTAATATGGATTCCCTCTTTTCTCCTCCCC
>JAPQNM010000037.1:6638656-6668656 GCA_029783475.1 Metacarcinus magister | reverse complement strand
TGGGTACAATGGTGTGGCCTCTGTTCGGCGCCCTCATCTTCTCGTGGATCTGCACTTACTTCGCCATCTGGAAGGGCGTCAAAGTTACCGGCAAGATCATGTATTTCACAGGTACGTCCCCGGTCAGGCCACGTACACTCTCGAACATCTATGCGACCAGCAGCAGCAGCCAGTCACTTCCTTCCGTTTGCAATACTTGGCATATGTGAAATAGCTGCCATTTTATCGCAAACAACGACCCGAGGAGACGAGAGTGAGCGGCGCTCTTGATTAACCAGCATTTCTTTCAGAAGTGATTAGCATTGATGATGATGCCGTACTAACGAGCCATCTTTACAGCCACTTTCCCGTATGTGATGCTTACGGCTCTCCTGGTTCGTGGGGCGACGCTGCCAGGAGCTGCTGATGGTATTCGGTTCTACCTCGAGCCTAAATGGGAGAAAGTCCTCGATTATCAGGTAATAACCAGTGTTTTCAGGGCCAATGCAGTACTGGGTCGCGTCTGCGGGCTGTGCATCAGGTCCTCGGCTCCTAGTTCCCAGGTAACACTCTGTATGACGGTACAAGTACAGTCTCCTCCCCAACATCTGTCTCTCAGAGGTCTTGATTCTCTCTACTAATATACAAATTTATACCATTATTTGTGTGATTTGTGTACGTGAGTGGCGCGGGCCTCACGCCGCCCCTGCAGGCTGCAGCGGCTCGCTCCTGCAGGCCCGGTGCCGCCGGTACCTCGTCCGCCACTCTGGGTCCTCGGTCACTCTAATGTCTCACAAAGATCGCACACCCAACCCTGTCCACACCCGCACACTCACCCGATGAACGCTGGTCGCTGCCGCCGCGGCGCCACGCTGCTGCTGCCCGCGTCACCCGCAGTGCTGCGGCGACCCCGCCTCAACACCGCCGCCCCGCCCTCACCACGGGCACGGGCGGCGGTGGGCGTGGTGAGGGTGGCGTGGCCGGCGCGTGCCCCGCGGCAGCAGCGACAGCATGGCGTGGCAGTGCGGGCGTGGATCAGTCACTTGGTTACTTGGGGGAGTGATCACACACACCGCGGCATGAGGGCGTGTGTGTGTGCGTGTGTGCACCAGTGTGCGTGTCCTGGCGGCCGTCACCCAGAGCCTTGAGCTATAAGCGTGCCACGCCACGCCGCGCCGCGCCGCGCCAGCACACCCCCACACTGGTGCCACACGTACACACCCCCGGGGTGACGCCCCAAGGGCAAGGCACCTTACTAGTACTCGCACCCCGTCCTTACCTGGCAGCTGATGGCGACGACGACGGCGCGGCCATGGACCATGACAATGATGATGATGATAATGATGATGATGATGATTGATTTTCTTGATGTTGATGATGGTATTATCTATTGTGATCAAATGACAGCAATGATGGTGAATTGGAGGATAGTGATGATGTTTACAGTGTTCATGTTGTTGTTGCTGCTGTTGTTGATGATGATGATGATGATGATGATGATGATGATGTCATGCATTGACCTAGAAGTTGCATGTTGTTGCTTGCACGACAGCTCGAAGGTCAACAGAGCAGAATGCAGCAGGAGAGCAGAGTGACGGGGCACAGGGCACGGGGCACGGAGGTGTAGAGGTGTAGGGGTAGTGTCTGGCAGGGACCACAAGGACCAGGGCAGCTAGTGGGAGGGAAGGGAGGCAGGGAGGGGGAAGGGGTGTAAGGACTGAGGTGTGTGTAGGTAAAAACAAAGTCGAACCTGTATCAAGTCTACTCACGTAAGGTGACGTCACGCTGCCACGACAAGCTGCACCAAATGATTCAAGGCCAGACTTGGATGCATGGACGCCACGCCACACCCATGTCCCAGGTTCAGGAGAATTTCAATTGAACTCATTTGCTACTGGCCAATCAAATTTTATTTTTAACAATTGCAAGTAAACCGTTCATATATTGATAATTCTTACAATTATTATTATTTTTTTAATGTCCTGAACCCATGGCGCCGATAGGCTTGATGAAGGCGTTAGATGGTCGGCCTCCGCCCGTTAGTAGTGCAGGCTAGAGGTTTTTTATAAATGACGCCTCGTTTCTTGTTGAAAGGCTCATGCCTCCGTGCATACAACTTTACAGTCTCAGTCGAGGATAGTGTTATGGCAGCATATGGGTGATCTTTGGCCACTCGGCTGTATTACCAAAGAAAAGGTGGCCAGCTGGTTGCGGGACTCGACCTCGGGACTCTGAGCTGGTCTACCCCCAACGCTAGCCACTAGGCCACCGCCTATTGAATTTCGTATTCTCGGTTATTTTTGTGTAATTGTTATTACTAAAGCTATAAGGATGAAGGCGAGCAAGGCGCTGGAATGGTTTATGAAGAACAAAGAGTGGAAAGTGGAAAGGTAATAATAGTTAACAAATGAAACAACAACAACTTGTTTCCGTTAGTAAGGAGAAAGTGACAAGTATAGTGATTGAATGTGAGTCCGTGTGGCAGAAGGAAGGTGAAGGTGCACGTGTCACAGAACAGTGATGAGCGTGGAGTGGTGGTGGAGCAGAGTGATGAGTGTGAAGTGTTGGAGGAGCAGAGTGATGAGTGTGAAGTGTTGGAGGTGCACAGGTGGTGATTATGATGGTGAGAGCGTAACAGGTGGTCAAGGTTCACTTGTAGGGTGTGGAGGTGAAGGCACAAATATAACAGTTCGTTGTAGCCGCAGCGAAGGTTGTGTTCACACTACAAGGGGAGGCGTGCACTCCGCTGCCTCAAGTCTCGGGAACACTGGCACCGCGGTACGGCCACCACCAGGCACGAGGCACCAATGCCAAGGGACGCGAACCCTGAAGGCAGTGACAGCACCACGCCCTAGCGAGGCGAGGCGAGGCGAGGCGAGGCAAGGACGAGTACTGGGCTGACTTGATATAAGTTCGACTTTGGGTAACAAGTCTTAGGACTTGTAAGTTCTCAGACTTGACAGTTAGGAACCGAAGATGTTGAGGCTAGATGGTGATTGGGTAAGAGGTGTGGCCTGAGAGGTCCATCGTTAGGGCCAGGAGCTGCGTGGCCAAACTAAGCACTCAGACCACTCACCACTGGTGGGCTCCGCGCCGCCATGACAGGGAAGGAAGGAAGGAAGGTGTTGTCTGAGGCCGCCACAGTGTACAGACGGCTCAGCCTTCCCACCCCACCCCCCACCTTTGTTTTGTCGCCTCTCTCTCAATATGGGACATTGAAATATGTCATACAGTATTGAAACACTGGGCATATGCCAGGTGGATGCTGCTACGCTCCACAGGTGGAAGGGACCCGCGACTCCACCACTACAGCGTCGTGTTTGTTTGCTCGACAGGTGTGGAACGATGCCGGGACGCAGGTGTTCTACTCGTACGCAGTGGCTCTGGGCGGCATGATCGCACTGGGATCCTACAACAAGTTCAACAACAACTTCATCAAGCAGTGCGCCATCTTGTGTTTGTGTAACTCTGCAACGTCCATCTTCGCCGGGTTTGGCATCTTCAGCATCCTGGGCTTCATGAGCTACCAACTCGAGCTGCCCATGGAGGAGGTGGCTGAGGCAGGTGTGTACACGTGGCTTGCTTCACCTGGTTGTAACATAATGCAAAACACCTAGGCTCGTACTGTCCCGTATCTGTGTGTGTGTGTGTGTGTGTGTGTGAGAGAGAGAGAGAGAGAGAGAGAGAGAGAGAGAGAGAGAGAGAGAGAGAGAGAGAGAGCCGTCCCATCACTAACACCCTTCTGGTACCGTTTCAGGTCCTGGTCTTGCGTTCATCGCGTACCCCAAGGCCATGGCAGCCATGCCCATGGCGCCCCTCTGGTCTGCACTGTTCTTCTGCATGATCCTGATGGTGGGGTTGGACTCACAATTTGTGCAGGTCAGTGTTGCTCCAGGGGCGGGGGGGGGGGGTTGAGGATACAGTGATGCTAAGGGTATAGTGTGCAGTGTATAGTGACGTGCGTGGTGATGATGGTGAGCCTTTGCCGTGCAGGTGGAGTCTGTGGTGACGGCTGTGGTGGATCTGTTCCCTGAGTACCTGCGTGTGGGTCACCGGCGGGAGGTATTGGTGGGTGTGGTGTGTCTCGTGGACATGGCCATCGGATGCACCATGGTGATGCAGGTGAGTCGTGGTGGTGATGAGTGACGGTAATGATATACTATAATTACTCTACGTTTTCCTACAATCCAACATTCCCTTTCTCTTCCTTTCCTTCTATAACGTGATACTAATACGTGCGTGCGTGCGTGTGTGTGTTTCAGGGCGGAATGTATGTGTTCCAAATCTTCGACTCGTACTCTGCAAGCGGCATCATCCTGCTCACCATCTGCTGCTGTGAGTGCATTGTGATCGGATGGGTGTACGGCGCCGACCGTTTCTACGACAACATTGCAATGATGCTCAACCGTACCGTCAACCCTTACTTGAAGTGGTGCTGGCGCTACATCACACCTCTCCTCACCTTCGTAAGTCAACGCACTACTATACTACTACTATTACCACTACTACTACTACTACTATACTACTAAGACTGCTACTACTGTTCCCTGTTTATCCTCCCTATCTCTTTATCTCTGCCACACTGTCATTGATGATGATAATGATGATAATGATGATGAGTACATGGTGTTCTATCTCACCATCACCCTTCTCCTTGTGCTCAGATAATGGTGATCTGCGCCATCGCCTTCCACACTCCCCTCACCTACAACAAGACCTACGTGTACCCAGTGTGGGCTCAGCTGCTCGGGTGGCTGCTGGTGATGGGCTCACTATTATGGATCCCATGCTTTACCACCTACAAGCTGTTCCAGTACCCAGGCACACTGCGCGAGGTGTGTGTATGTGTGTGTGTGTGTGTGTGTGTGTGTGTGTGTGTGTGTGTGTGTGTGTGTGTGTGTATGTGTGTGTGTTATAGCAGCACTAGGCAAGGTACACCCTGTACTAACGTTTGTTTGTTTGTTTGTTTGTGTTTACAGAAGTGGATAGCGTCAACACGTCCCATCCTGAAGGCGCACCACCTTCGGCCTCAGGACTGGAATGAGAACCCTGAGCTGCCCTACAAGAAGACCATGACCATGGACCCCCTCACTGAGGAAGCCTAAACACCCCCCCCACCCACCCCCACCCCCCACCCCCCACCCTCCCATGCAGAGTGGTCCTCGCGCCGCCCTCACACGGCCACCACACATACTATTACTTCCCTTGACCGTCACTGAGGCCGACCTTGGAGGGCCACCCCGGCCCACGCCACTCACCCCTTCACCCCTTCACTCCTTCACCCCGCAGTGCTCGCCAAAAATACCCCTCTCATGTGTCCCCCGTCCCCCTCCCCCGTGGGTGCAGGCGGGTTCTGGGGCACCGGCCGCCCCCCCCGGCACTGCGCGTGCCTTGCGGGGGCGTCGCTGCACAGTATTAGTAGTAAGTAGAGTGTAAGTCTTTCGTCGGATGAACTGTTGCAAGGCAGTGTTCCGTGATCATTGTTGTGTCGTGTTGAGGCGACGGCCGCGACCTGTTCACTAGTGTCAGACAACGCCTGGCAGGTCGTGGTGGTCGTCGTCACGTCATCTCACCACCATCGCCTCACCTGTACATACGCATCGGGTCATCACGTTGGCATCAGCACTCACCCACTCGCCGACACACCATTACTGTTCGTCTTGATTAGGAATAATAGTATCATTAATATTAATAATTATAGTGATAATGACGTGTTGGCATTTATGTACCAGCGGTCAGGAGGAGCACGGCAGGCGGGGGCGTGGCCCCCCACACACCTCCACCTCCACCTCCACCCACCATCCACCTAACACTGCCCACCTGCCTTGCCGGGCACGCCGCCCCCACCCTGCATCACCACAGCGTGACAAGCACCAAGCTTGCCTCGGGGCGGCAGGGTGTGCTGAGCAGAGGAATCCGAGGGGCGGGGCAGCGGCGGAGCAGACAGTCACACCACCAGGAGCAGGAGGGTGGTGGTGGTGGTGGTGGTGGTGGTGGTGGTGGTGGTGGTCCGCCTGCCCCAGTGTGCTCGGGTCTTCCATCCTCTGATCGATGAAGACGCTTTACAGTTTAGTTTGTTCCTTGAGGCGTTACTTTCACTGGGGGGCGGGGCGGGGCGGGGCGGGGTGGGGCGGGGCAGGTCCCATCCAGGGGTCAGTCCTGCTCACCTCCCCGCCCCCCGCCCCCCGCCCCCCGTCACCTGTTTGTTCAAGGTTAGGTTTGATGAAGTCTCGTAGAGTTAAGGGTGAGCCATGTACTAGTACGTACACTGTAAGTACAGCGAGTCACTCCGTCAGTCAGTGAGTCACGAGTCACGAGTCAGGCCTTCGCGGCAGGACAGTACGTATATAAATCACACATTCCACGGCATAACATGATATCAAACTTCAAGTCCCTCTCTGGTGCTGCCTGGCGGGGCGGGGCGGGGCGGGGCGGGGCAGCACCAGCACCAGGCCAGCCCCCGCACCCACCCACACACCTACACACACACTCACACACACACACACACTGGTGTCACCTGTTTGTGTGTGTGTGTTGGGGTGATGACACTCGCCCCGCCAAGCCTTCCCCACCACACCACCACACCACCACACCACCACATTATCAAAAGATGAATATATTGTAGAATTTATAAAGAAAGGCAAGAAGAGAATTAACACTGACCACAGCCGCGGCCACACACACACACACACACCCAGTCTCAACCTTTAACACTTACACCCCTACCATGTCCCTTGTCCCTAACATATCCCTCAATTATTATTATTATTATTATTATTATTTTTTTTTTTACATTAAAGAAAAAAATATCCCCTAATTTATCAATAACAATCCCTTAAGATGTCCCTGCTATGTCCCCTTGTCCCTCCCTGCCCCCCCCCCCACACACACACCCCCCACACGCGGCCAGGTCATTAGGGACAGGCAGAGTGTAGTGCGGAGACAACCAAGAGTGTGTTCGCGCGTGTGTCATATCTATTTTCTTACTGTCAAGAGTGTCATTATAAAACCTTGTCTGTTCACGTCAAATAAAGTCTTATATAGAAAGTATCTGGATTATGTTATTACTTTACCTTACTTTACTTTACTTATTTATTCATTTATTTATCCCTTTCTGTGTGTATGTGTAATGCCCGAAATCTTTGTCTTGTACAGTACCCCCCTACCGACCTTTAAATCAGTTTTCTATGAAAAGAAAATTATTTCCTTATATTAGCTTTAATAACATTCATTTCCAATTAAAATCAACCTCTATATCTTAAAGTAATTGACTTAACTAGATTTCCTTTCACAAGTCGCTATTAAGAAAAAACGATGCATTATATAAGCTAGTTTATTCAAACCTAGAGTTTTTCGCGCCAAATCCCAGTGAGTTATCTAATGAGCACCGTTTTTCTCATGTATTAGTTGAAATCAAGTTCATTAGCTTAAATAGTAACACTTTTTCTACACCAAAATTAATTCTGTATACGTTAGTAATCTCATATCTCAATGATCTGTAATTATAGAAATCAAATGTAAGAACATTCTTAATGAGTCACCCCAAGAGACGCTATCCTGCCTCCGCGGGGCATGCATTGTTTAAATCAGTCGCGTCCCTTCCCCCCCACGATCAGGTTCCACCTCAGTGCCACACCAACACATATTCACACACACACTCACATTGGTTTCCCCATTAGATGTTTGTCTTAGTTTGATCATATGTTTTGATTACGAAATAAGTCGGGAAAGTGAAGAATAACATGTGGAGTGACCACCAGTTCATATTGATGTCTTTTGTACCCGATAACTGAATAATCGCAGTATGTTAACATGGGAAAAAGGTTGTAATCAAGTACTACACAATGAAAGGAAAAGATTAGTTTTGTTAAATTCTTCCCCCCAAAACAAAGAGAAACCCGCCCCCGGCATGACACTGGTGGCAGCGGTGGGATCAATTAAAGTAATTAATTACTTGGTCAAAGTGGTCACACCTCGTTACCATGAGGAAAATTTAAGTGGAAAACATAGTAAGGTGCCAAGGAATTGTATAACTTGTAAAACATTTTGCCTCAGCATTGTAGACAAGTACAGTATGTTTGAAAAAAAAATTCTTCCCCCCCAAAACACAATACACACAAACAAAAACACACACACTTGTGGCTGACTTCGCAGCACCGAGGACCATCATCCGTGACAGTGGTGGAGAGCACGTACTGTACCCAGGCAGTATTAGGAGCTCTACCCGAGACACCATGTCCACTGTTGCCACGCCACGCCCTGCAACCCCTCCCGCAGAAATGGAATCACCGGAAGCCTACACCGTCCTCCCAAGATTATCCTCCCTAACATTCCCAGTGCCCCCGAAGAAGCTGAAGAGCCCCAGTGTTCCCCTGTCAACCCTCCAAAACCCCAGTGTTCCCCTGTCAACCCTCCAGAGCCCCAGTTTCCCCCCAGATTGCGTACACCTCCATGCAGGTTAAGAAAATGGTAATCAATAGTAGAAAGTAGTGTTCAATGTTTCCATATATTGTAAATGTAATTTTTTTTTTTTTTGGGGGTATTAGTAAGGATTGTTAATCAACTTGGTAGGAATGATGTGAAGTTACCGGCAGATGTGATAAGGTATCTTTACCAATCACACTTTTCCCACTGGACCTAGTTTGAGTCCTGGTATGTTTCTAAAATGTCTGGTTGAATAGTAGTAGTAGTATAGAGAGTTAACTCACTTTATGGAGGGACCGTGGATGGTTTGCCCTCAATACAGTTTTCCGATGGAGAATGGTGGATTAGTACAGTAGGACGTTGTCGAGCTCTGTCATTTGCTTCGTACGGATTTCCCTGCTGTGGATACGAATGGTGAATGGATGTGATGAGTGAATGGGGTAAGGTGACTGAAAATTTATTTATATATCTGTTAAGAATGAAAGGTCAGGGTCCAGAAGGTCATCTTGCAACCGAGTGTGCTGGACTTGCTCTAGTTTGACAAGTCGTCTGCACATTCTTCCGGGTGAATTCTGGGGTGAGAAACTCTAGTGGAAAGTGTATTGTAACAAAGTTCTGTTTGTAAATGTGCCATTAATCTGTAGCTTCAAGATAAAGGCACTGAAGTTGTAGTTATTATCTAAAGATGGATGGGAACTGTCGGATGTTAAGTCCTGTTGTGAAAATCAAGTTGAATATTGACCTTACTATGTAATTTAACATTATTCATTATGTACCCACACACTCTAATTATTATTTTTTTTTTGTAAATGTGCCCTCAGTCATTATCCAGTCTGAATTCTGGTGTGAGAAAAAGTTTCAAAACGAAGGGGAATCTCATGTAATGCCCGAAATCTTTGTCTTGTACAGTACCCCCCTACCGACCTTTAAATCAGTTTTCTATGAAAAGAAAATTATTTCCTTATATTAGCTTTAATAACATTCATTTCCAATTAAAATCAACCTCTATATCTTAAAGTAATTGACTTAACTAGATTTCCTTTCACAAGTCGCTATTAAGAAAAAACGATGCATTATATAAGCTAGTTTATTCAAACCTAGAGTTTTTCGCGCCAAATCCCAGTGAGTTATCTAATGAGCACCGTTTTTCTCATGTATTAGTTGAAATCAAGTTCATTAGCTTAAATAGTAACACTTTTTCTACACCAAAATTAATTCTGTATACGTTAGTAATCTCATATCTCAATGATCTGTAATTATAGAAATCAAATGTAAGAACATTCTTAATGAGTCACCCCAAGAGACGCTATCCTGCCTCCGCGGGGCATGCATTGTTTAAATCAGTCGCGTCCCTTCCCCACGATCAGGTCGGTGTATTGAGTGTTACCTAAACATCTCTTAATATTTCCTAAATCCTTAATCATTCAGTGTTCTCATGTATTCAATAATCTTCCCTGTGAATATGTAAAGTCATTTAAAGCCCTTTTAAGGCTGATTATTAATTAATAATAGCAACTCTTCCATTTTTATTATGGGGCTGCATCTGAGACCGCATGATTCTCTTTCCGCCCTTGAATATGTTTCATTGGTCATTATATATATATCCCTTTCACCTTAATATTTGTTATATTGTTAAAAGTATTATCCCCTTTTGAGTGTGTTGAAAGTGTATTGTTTAACTGAGTCGGCGTCCTTCTTCCCCTACGAACAGGTTCCCACCCAGTGCCACACCAACACATATTCACACACACACACACTCACATTGGTTTCCCCATTAGATGTTTGTCGTATTTTGGATCATATGTTTTGTTTAAGAAATAAGTCTGGAAAGTGAAGATTAAGTTGGACAGTGTTAAAACTAGGAAAAATTTGTGAATTAATTTATTTTGTGTATTAATCAAAGTGAAGTTTAACCTGTGGAGTGACCACCAGTCCTTATTGAGGTCTTTTGTACCCGATAACGGAATAATTACACTGTATGTCAACTTGTGGAAAAGGATGTGAAAAGTTAGTAGTTTTTCTCGTTGGTGAATAATAATTATACAAAGAAAATTAGAAGTTATTTCATTCGTGACATATGTCTCCCCCAGTGGTAACCAGAGTGACTCCTTGTGGCTAAGGTTGATTACTACCAAAATTACAACAACATTGACCAGTGGCCAACTTTCGAAAGGGTTCCTACTTCCCTCATAGTAGGTGGTGGCAGCGAAATACCGACCCGCTTAATAACATCATATATAAACCCCAGAGCATGACCGGGAGGTGGTAATAAATGGTAATCATAAACAGCATAAGAAAAAAGTAAACAATCTAGAAATAAATCTTAAAAATACCCGCCCCCGGCATGACATATGTGTGTGTACAGTATCTCTACACACACAGCTAAACTAAATAAAGCGTGTACACATATATCAAATAACGCACACGACCTGCTTCCCACACAATTCCACGTGCACTCACTTCCCTCAACGCACTCAACGCCACGTGCACTCACTTCCCTCAACGCACTCCAACCTCACGACCATCATATTCATACCAAAGAAACAAAAGAAAAACAAAACATGCAAAAAAACTAAAATGTTGCATCAGAGAGAGAGAGAGAGAGAGAGAGAGAGAGAGAGAGAGAGAGAGAGAGAGAGAGAGAGAGAGAGAGAGTCAGTAACAGATTAAGTATATATATTATCATGCATCAGGCCTTACCTATAAGTACGTATTTACCAATAAATAAATAATAAATAAATAAATAAAGTTTGTATCGACTCAAACACCTGAAATTGTAACTCTCTACAAAGACGACGAGGGAGATATATAATCCCAAGGTTGGGGCGGGTTGGTCAAAGAAAACCAGTTGACAGCACCTCCCAAAGAATTAAAACAATCCAGGCAGAGAGTTTCGGTAATAAAACACCCAGACTGTTCAACTGCCTGCCAACATCAGTCAGAGACACGACAGAGTGCAGCACAGAAACTTTCAATCGGAGGCTAGATAAGGTACAAGAAATACCTGACGAGCCTCCAATACCACACGGGCCAACCTACAGAGTGGCTGGGTCACACTCCATTATTGACCTGATCCAATACCTCAAGGCTGAGCCCCAGATTGGTCCTGATGCTTACACCAACACTACAACAAGGTACAGCAAGGTAAGGTAGGTATCCCCTTCCATGCAACGGTAGTCAAAGAAAATGGATACACATGGAGGTAGGTTTAGGTAAATTGATATAATAGTATTCCTTACCTATGAATGCTTACTCATGAATATATAATGTTCAATTAAGAAGCAGGCTTGTTATATTGCCCCCCCCCACACACACCTCTAAATACTAGTCATGAAATGCGACAGTGTTAGATTCACCTCCCCAGTCGGGCCACCAAAAAAAATTTCAATCACATAATTATATTGCAACTGAGTCCGATAATATCTACGTTGGTAACATTTTCCATCTCCACCAGAATGCCCCTGTATATAAACAACACACTTTTCGTATAGATTTTGATCCAATTTTGATCCAGTATGAGTAGAGTGAGACTTGTGAAAACTTACTTGAGGTCAACACTGTCATCCCAACGCCTGGCATCACAACACACTTAACACATGGACTCCCTTCAGACCCGCACACAAACACACACACACTTACACTTATTTATGTACAAAATCACAAACAATCACATTCACATTGACCCACATACATATCTACACAACACAAACAATCAATGCATTCGTAACACACACTAACACACACACATACAAACACTCATACTTCCCACGCACCATACACGTCTGGAATAAGCTCCACCAACGTATTTTACACTCCAAAACAATAGACTCATTTACAAAACAAATTCACACACACCTGTCACCACAACACCCTTACACTAATATTCCTCCTTGCTTCCCTCCCTTCCTCCCTCCCCCCAACACCCACCTCTTCATACATGCGTGATATGCAACACAACTGGAACCCTTCGCATTATTATTCAGAATCAGAATCAGAATAAGCTTAGGAAATATTCAAGAAGACTAAGGTAGACAATGGTATACTTAGATATAAGCTTAAGAAATATTAAAGAAGACTAGAATATTGAAGGGTAAACTTAGATATGTTTTTCACACTTACCACCACCGTCACCATCACCATCACCATCACCATCACCATCACCGTCACCGTCACCGTCACCGTCACCTCCTTCTCTTCTTCCTCCTCTGTCTGTTGTTCCTAGAATGAAGATTATTATAAGTAGGATTTTACAATGAAGGAACAAAATTAAATGTAAATAAATGTATTGCGGTGATGTAATAAAGATGTGACAGTGAAATAACACGATGATTACCAATATAATTCGTATAATGATTCAATGCTACTGATACTGCTCACTCAGCTTTTTATGATTTAATATTATATATCGTTTTATTTATTTATTTATTGTTTTTTATTGTTTTTTTAATTTATTTATTGTAGGTTAGGATATGTGAATTATTATATGTTATTATTTTTTTATTATTTGTAAGAGGTGTAAATAAATACTATTATTACAACGATACTCAGCGAATTGATTTTCCTTAAACAATGTATGAGTAATTTCGCTTCAAAATACCATTCCTTATTTTATTAATTTATCATTCTATTTCCTTAACTATTTTTATTCATCTAACATTTTAATTAATTATTCATTTATCGTCATTATGTTGTGAGTTATTGTATATATATGGTTTAAAGTAATGAGTAAAATATTAAATACAAACCTGTATATCTGCACCCAACACTTCCTTCTCTCCTTCTTTCTTTCCTTCCTTCCTTCCTTCCTTCTTTCCTCCCTTCCTTGGTTGTTGTTGTTGTTTATGGCTGCCACGGTTCATTCCATCATATGAGTTGAGTTGATAGGCGGGATAAATGCCTTTCATGCGACACTTCCTCATGTATTTTCTCACGGTCTGGGTCTGGGTCTGGGTCTGGGTCTGGGTCTTATATGCCAATTTCTTTAATTTTTATGGTTCTAGTTTTCCAAAAATTAAATAAGGTCCTTTTGGTTACTTCAAAATCTTCTATTTCATTGGTAAAGAGCAGACTCCCCAGGACTTGGTGATCTTCAGGGTAGTGTTGTTGTCGTGCTTGGTTCTTCCTTCTCTCCTCAGTGTGCGGAACAGTCCGACAGTGCAAGATCAAGTGTGCAGATCTTCATATTCATTATCGCACATGATACATATTGTTAATTCATTTTAGAATCTCTTCCTGTCACCCAAATTCATATTATTGCTTCTGCTTCTAGTTTGTTTACAGCTTATAATACGCGCCATTTTTTGACGAGGCTTAATAATTTTGGTAAAACTTTTATACAAGAAAAACATTATAAAATGATGTAGTTTACATTATCTTATCAATTTTAATTAACTAACTATTTATATTTTATCATAAATCATTTGTATTTAACAGTAAAATAATAAACCAAATATTCTGCATAGATGGGCTAAATAGTTTTGGTAAAAAAATAATATAAAAAACAACGTTATATCACAACTTTCCTACTATTTTATCAATGTAAATAATATAAATACTCATAATTTATCACAAACAAGTCATATATAACCCTGGAAGTATTAAATGTAGTATTATTTCCTGCCGCTAGAGGTCAGCGTGAGTAGGAGCAGCAGCAGCAGCAGCAGCAGCAGGTCTTCCACGCATCTACCACCGAGGTGAGAGGAGGTCCTGCGTAGCTCCTCTTTATATTGCATTTTATCTGCTACATCTTCACATTATACATCTTGGAACATCACTAATATCCTTCCTTTATCCTTACAGAACATATCTCCGGCAGTATGCGTGCTAAGGTAAGAAGGATTAACGTGTAAATAGTTAAAATAATGGAGGATGTTTTTGTCTTAGCATGGCGGCGTTGTGATATTAAGATATGTTTTGTTTATTACTGGTAGGACGTTAGGTTGTTATGGTGCAGTTATAGTAGTGGTGTTAATGGTGGCAGGGGTGATTGGTGTTTGTTTTGTAGTGGTGTTTGTGTGTGTATGTATGTATGTTAAGTCACCACGAGGCATTTAAATATAAGTGTTTTAATAATTTATATTGATTAGGGTGTGGTGGTGATGGCGGCTGTGTACGTATGTATGTATGTACGTGTGTGTAAAATGATGGTGTATGGCATAAATGAGTTCAATAATGTAGACACGTGGCCCAGGTAAGCTTAATTAGGACCTAGTACACCTGTGACCTTGTTTATTAGGCTAAGATAACACCTATTATCATTATATTTACTATTTCCTTTATTCTCTATTTTTCGTATGTTCTTTTTTTTTATTTATTTTTCATCCTTGTTATCCTCTTTCTAGATTATATTGTTTCTATCCTACGTATATTTTCATTCCTTAATCTAATGTTAGTCAGATTCGTTTTCTATCCTTGCAATCCTTCTGTATCCTTCGTATCCTTTCTTCCTTTCTTTCAGTAAGTCGCAATTAGTTAGGTTAGGGTTGTGTGTGTGTGTGTGTGTATGGGGGTCGGGGGGTATAACAAGAATATAAGGCAGCTACAAAAGTCCCGCAGGCCTACACGTGGAAGTTCTATATCAAGTTACAGATTCATTTCCTTATCACAAGACCACTCTATACCTCCTTACCTTTATAATGCACTGCACATTCAACCTCAGATACGACCGAACCTTCACATATGTTTAGTATAATAAGGGAGTTTGAAAAGACGGCTATGTGGGTGGGGATGAGAGGTGGGTGTAGGTAACGAGGGAGTATTCGAGTAACAGGAACTACCTACTACCTGCCTGCCTGCCTGCCTCTGAGCTCTTTGTAGTTTCCTTATATTCTATTTTTTTAAGTATCCTCAAATTATGATGATTATTTAGGTGGTGTATAAAAGTTTACCAATGTTATTACCTTACAGAACACTTATTATTCATTAGTTGGAATATATACGAACTCTACACTGCATTTCAAGGTCATGCTAGCCTCCCATACAGTGTGAGTGTGTGTGTGTTTGTGTTTACTTACAGAACACGTGTTAGTATGTATGTACCCTGTGTAATGTTATGTTCTGATGTTCTTTTGTTTTGGTTGCAGTGGAGGAAGAAGCGTATGAGGAGGCTGAAGCGTAAGCGTAGGAAGATGAGGGCAAGGTCGAAGTAGACTGTGTCCCCCACGCCCCCCACACCACCCCCCTTCAGGATGTGTGTGTGACCCCTGACAGGTGAGCTCAGTGATTTTATACTATTTTATTTATTTATTTTTACATGCATTGACACTAAAGGGCTGTTATTTATTTTATTGTTACTCGTCTTCCTCAATACTTATTTTTTTCATTTATTTTCACTCGTTTTTTTTTTATATATAACTTTATACATTGCAATTAACTGACTTTTTATTTATTTCTTTTTCTTTCCATTAGAGTTGAAAGATTAATTTTGTGATTTATTCATTTACTATTGTCTTCATTCATGTTTATTTATTTATTTATTTATATACCTATTTTGTGATTTTATTTATCTTATTGGTTTGATATGTATGTTTTTATTCACTTATAGATGTAACTGTATGGCTGTTATGTATACAGTAGTTATTATTTGTCATTTATTAATCATTTATGTGAGTGGGTGGGTGTGGAATTGTAAAAACTGATAGGAAGAGTTGGAGGAAGAAATAGGAGAAGGATTGCAGTAAGGAATAAGAAGGTATGGGAGGAGGAGGAGAGTTGGAGGAATATATAGGAAGGAAGGAGGAGGAAGAGTTATATATAGGAAAGGAAGAGAAGGTATGAATAAAGCTTGTGATGGAAGGAGAATGTAGGATGAAGAAAGTAATGAGTGTGTGTACTTAATGTAATGTTGGTTCTAATATACACTTGAATGGTTTGGACACGTGGAAGGTATGGTAGGGAGTTCAATTATTATAAGATTGTACGTAAATATAATATAGGCGATGGGTGTAAGACTACGAACATGAGGATTGGAAGGCTAGAGTGTTAGAGTACGTGAGGGGAAGGAAGGGAGATGGATTACAGGATGGAAGAACAGGAATAAATGTTTAACTTCAAATAGCTTTATTCCCTTGGCCCTTAGCCCTATTAGAAAAATTATCAAATAGAAAAATAAGTAGTAATTGTTATTATTTTATTTATCTTAAGTCAGGGAGAGCATAAGGATAAAAATAATGCGTTATATAATACAGATATCCTTTATTTTTGCATATAATTTATCTTTAATATTAGTTATGAATACTATTATAATATTAATACTAACCGTCCCTTCCTTCCCTTCCCTTACAGCTGCCTGTCATCCAGCTGGCTGCTGCCACGGTCACACGCCGCCCTACTACTACTTCTGTTATCCAATAAATGTGAAGAAGGGGAACATGGCTCTATTATTTAAACATTACTACCAATATACACTTAGTAATTAATCAAAACTAAAATAGATAAACCAAAAAAAACCCGCTTGTGGCCAGACCCTGTAAAGAGGACAGTAGGAGGAATAGAAGCAAGAGTTGGAGGTCCAGTTAACATTAGTAACATTGACACTCCTCTTTTGAAATAGTTTAAGTCATAGGCAGGTGGAAATACACACAAAGGGAGAAAGTTCCAGTGTAAGGGATGAAAAAGTGAAGAACTGGTTAACTGTTGCATTAGGAAGATGGACAGGGTAAGGATGAGAAGTAGAAAGTCTTGTGCACTGAGGGAGTTGGGAAAGGGAAGTTTACATTATGAAGTGTGAAGGATATAACCTAATTTTGTAGATAGTGTGGGAAATGTGACCACTAGAATATAAGTCCGTTATTGAAAGGTAAGATATAGAAGGAATGAAAGTAGTAATTCCGACGGTAATAAATAATTAGTGTTAAGGTTAAGTAACTTGAACGAATGATATATAAAGCCTATGAAAGGTATGGTGCTGTGGTTAAGTGCTTGTCTCGTGACTAAAGGTGGTGGGGTTCTATGCCTCGTTAACCCCAGCACAAGTAGTACATGGTGTGTAATTACCTAGCTTGGGAGAATTATTTATTACCGTTATGAAAAGTAAAATATATTGTGGAAAGAAGGAAAATCAGTTAATCCAACAATAACAACTATATTAATGTGTTGAAGGTAACTAAGAATTTAAACAAGAATTATAAAAAAAATGATATATGGAAAGAAAGAAAATCAGTTACTCGAACACTACTAAATTATTGTGTTAAGGTTAGCTAAGAATAAACACTAACATAAGGATGAAATAACACTACTGAGAAAATAATATATGGAAAGAAATCAAACAAAAAGTAAGGTTTAATAATGATATCAATTAACTTTACGAAAACATATAACTCAGTAAATAGATAGAAGAAAAAAAAATAAAGTAAAATATGAAAATACAATAGATGTGATAGCAAACAGTTATTAAGACCCCCCTCTTTTTTCTCTCTCTCTCTCTCTCTCTCTCTCTCTCTCTCTCTCTCTCTCTCTCTCTCTCTCTCTCTCTCTCTCTAAAACAGGAGATAAAACAACACAAGAATATGGAAATGAAAATATAATACAAATAATCATTAGTAGTGGTATTAGACAAGGTTATAGTACAATATTGAAACGGTTAACATACTATATAATAAACAAAGTGAATATGTGAAGGATATAAGAAACATAAGAATATAAGGAAGCTACAAAAGGCCTGGAGGTGTGCACTAGGTAGTTCCTGTTAATCCCATGAAGCCGTCTAGTCTTCTCTTAACTCCCTATTGTCTGTACACTAACTATATAGAGGAAGAGAGAGAGAAAAAAAAAGGCAAGATGACTGATAAGGAAGAAATTGAAAAAATAAAAAAATACATACATATTACAATGATTAATTATGAAACAAAAAAGAAATGAATAAAATAGAGAAGAGAAAATAAATATAGACATGAAAACAGGAAACTAGACAACAAAGGAGTTCCGTTGTAAAGACATAAAACCTCAAACAACAACTGAACTCAACTGAGAAAGTGAAGGAAACTATCAACAAGTGAGTATAAAGATGAATAGAACGTAAACTATAATAAATAAAGTATGTGAGAGATGAATAATAAAACTGTAAACAAAGGAAGAATAAAGAGGAATATAGAAGGAAGAGTAAAGAGAAGTAATAATGATAATAGTAATAATAATCAAAATATTTAGGTCACAACAAGACTCGAGATTTTTAAAAAGTTTTGTCTAATTCTAAATATATAAATAAATTATAGCAGTTGTAATTACATGACATTATTTACATAGACGAGGAGAAGGAAGGTAATAATTAAGAAGAAAAGGTAATGAAATATATGAGTTTGTTTGAAATAATAATGGCGGAGGAAGGTGAGATTATATTTTGTTTTGTATTATTGTATTAGTCGGCTTTCACAACACCGATGATTCTTAATTATATCATTAAATAGATCTTTTCATCTTGATTAATTATATCATTAATATTTATCTTAAGTTTATGATAAGCCTGATACAGCCTTGTTCTATTTATGTTTTCTTAAATTGTTACACGAAACTTTTTTGGGTAAAATTTTACATCTTCACCAGAATGCACCTGGATACAAATAACACTTTTCATATAGATTTTGATCCATTTCGAATGATTTTTACATTAATTTCCGTCACAAATGAATATATAATAAGATATCCTCATCACCCCCAACAAGCCTGGGGACTTGTGGGAATGTGGTGTTCTTGGGTGGGTGTGGGGAAGATGAAATACAATGATTTACACTATAAACAAGGTGACAGAATCATTAACATAACCTAACAATGACCTAGTGACGAACACGCAATGCACTGACGGTCACAAAACCTGGCGTGTGGCTACGAAAATAATTACATCTGCATCTCGCCCAAACCCTGATTTTTGATCTTCGAAAACATTAAATATCTCACAAATAAAGAATTTGCTACGGAAATGTAATCAAGAAAACCTTGCATCTGATAATGTTAGAATGCAACTCTGAATTCTTTAGAGCATTCAAGTGAAGATATAAAATAATACCATATATTCCACCTTTCCACCTTAAGGAATCATAAATACAACCTGAATAGTACTGAACATTAACAAAACATAACCTAAAATTAACCTAACCTAACCTAAACTAAAAAATAACCTAACACATCATATAATACAAAAATAATTCATTCCACTCCTCCACTTCTTCCACCTTTCCACCCGTGTTACAGGTGATTGGAGGCAATGTCTGAGGAGTACGTCGGGTGTCAGGTGTCGGTGGAGGTGGGGGGCGGCCTTGGCTTCTACCAGGGGCGTGTGGTGACCATCAACACCGGCAGACAGACCCTCACCCTCACCCAAGTCATACACAACGGGCGGCCAGCACAACTATCTGAGGTCACCATTAAGTAAGTGTAGATGGTGGTGGTGGTGGTGGTGGTACTACTGTTACTATTACTACTACTGCTACTACTACTACTGCTACAACTACTACTGCTACAACTACTACTACTACTACTATTATTATTGCTACTACTTCTTTTACTACTAATATTTTGACTACTGCTACTGCTGATACTAATACTATTACTACTGCTACTGCAACTACTACTCCTACTGCTACTTCTACTATTACTACTACTACTATTTCTATTACTACTTTTACTATTACTACTACTATCTTTTCCTTCTAAGTCAAGTTTACTATGCTTTCCATCCAACACACTTTCACACACTCATAATATTAAACAGCCTCATTCCTGTATTTATTTATATTCATATGGGAAACAGTATTGATGAAACATTTTCCTTCATAACATTTCCTAAGTTATCCTTCTTTAATTATAATACAACTTACACGTTTTACTCAAATGTTTTCAAGCCTCAAACTTGTCCTGTTTTATTTATTTATTTATTAATTATTTACACTTTTTAGCAGAACACTAGACCTTTGTATTTATCCTGTTTTATTAATTATTATATTTCTCTCATTTTACTCGACTACCGGTCAGTGATGGCATTAACCTAACCTCACCCTGACCTCACTCTGACCTGACCTGACCTCATCCTTCCTCAGTGCCGGTGATGTGGTTGACCTCAAGATACTGTCAAGGAACCCTGTGGACGCCCCTCAGAGGACCACCAGACCTTTACGCCCTGAACCCTTACTACCTACATCACAACCATCTACTACTACTACTACTACTACAACCTCAAAGCCACACACACCACAACCCTACCACAAACAACCACAACCACAACCACAACCACTACTACCACCACCACAGCAGCAGCAGTACCAGCAACAGCAGCAGCAGCAGCAACAGCAGCAGAGGCCTCCCAAGGGTGGTGTGTATGGGCAAGGTCAAGGGATCAATGAGGCAGACAATGGACAGATCAAGAGGAAGCCTAGAACATCAGTCGGAGAAACGCTCGCCCACGGCACACACCACGCCCCCCCCAGGTGAGTGAGTTAGTAAGGCTACACTTGACCTGACCTGACCTGACCTGACCTGACTGGACCTTAAGATGTGTTCAGGTCCTGTTAATGTTACTGTTACTGTTTTTGTTACTGTTACTGCCACTGCCATTCTTAGATTTGTAAAGTTATTAAGCTTCCTTCTACTCTACTACTACTACTACTACTACTACTACTACTACTACTACTACTACTACTACTACTACTACTACTACTACTACTACTACTAAGTGATCTGTGATGCTGTTTGCTCAGAGTTTACTTAAGTGCCATCCCCCTAACCGCTCCCCCATTTCTCTCTCTCTCTCTCTCTCTCTCTCTCTCTCTCTCTCTCTCTCTCTCTCTCTCTCTCTCTCTCTCTCTCTCTCTCTCTCTCTCTCTCTCTCTTCTGTGTGATTCCACCTCCTTCATACCTTCCTTCCTTCCTTCCTTCCTTCCTTCCTTCCTTCCTTCCTTCCTTCTTTCCTTCCTTCCTTCCTTCCTTCCTTCCTTCCTTCCTTCCTTCCTTCCTTCCTTCCTTCCTACCTTCCTACCTTCCCTCTTCTCTTCCCTTTCCTCACCACCACCACCACCACCACCACCACCACCACCACCACCTTCACCCACCTTCACCCACCAGGGACAGCAGTGGGGAGTGGCAGCGGGTGACACATGGGTACCCGGCCTCCAGTGACTACAGTTCCCCCAGACGCGGTGACCCTACAAGGACTCCCGGCAAGAAGGACCGCCAACGCAGAATAAGAGACGAAGCAACTTTTGGCACCCCCGTTGATGACATAGATATAATGACTGAGTTTGACTTTGAGAGTAACCTGGCACTCTTTGACAAGCAGGTGAGGCCCGGCACTGTATGGCACTGTTTGTTGGCACTGTTCCAGACTCATTGTAAGGTCATTTTCACCACATTTTCACCACATTTTCACCACATCTTCATCACACACTTTTTGCCACTGAAACCCACACATTATATTACTGTTACTGTTACTTGCATTAAAGCCAGTGTGTGTGTGTGTGTGTGTGTGTGTGTGTGTGTGTGTGTGTGTGTGTGTGTGTGTGTGTGTGTGTGTGTGTGTCCGGATTGGTAATTAATGTGTGGTGATTACAAGTCCAACACGTGATCCTTCAGACTGTGGGGGTTGCTTGACACTCAAATATTCTAGTTTAATCTCTGTTCAGTAATAAGATGGATGAAAATATGTACTCAAGACTACCACGCCTTACACGGCACCTCCTCCTACACCCCCATCAACCTTGCCTCCCCCCCCCACCCCCACCCCAGGCTGTGTTTGAGGAGATCCAGAGCCACAAACCTGATGTAGTGAGGCAGACCGTCCGGGAAAACTACCGCTACGACGAGAATATTCTGCCGTCCAAACCACCGCCCGAACGCAAGATTATTGTGCCCACATCAGGTGCTGCCGAGGTTATATATGCTAATGGTGAGGCTGTGTGTGTGTGTGTGTGTGTGTGTGTGTGTGTGTGTGTGTGTGTGTGTGTGTGTGTGTGTGTTATGCTCGTACTGTCCCGTCTGTCTCCAAATCTATTATTATTATCCAGTTTGCTTTTGAAATCATGAATATTTCTTACATTAATTACTTCAGCATCAAGTTTATTAATTCCTTCCAGGCTTCTATGTCTCTCTTGCATGTAGTCCTTTTCAGTTTGTTCTCATGTCCTCTTGTTGTTCAGCACAGACAGCACCACTACACCCCTTCCTCTCCCCCCCAGACAATGGTTTGCTGGTGCCCTCGGTGACCAGTGAGCTCCGTGCGGCCCTGTTCTCCACGGCCAACCAACACGGCCTCACAAACTCACGCCAGCTGGAGATGACCGGACGGGCGGCCACGGAGGTCATCATGTCTATCAGCGGCTGCAGTCACAGGTGGGGGGTGTGTGCCTGTGTGTGTGTGGGGGTGGGGGGGAGGGTGTTTTGGGAAGTTTTGGTTAAAGTTTATAAGTATATTTTGAAATGTACTTTACACACGAGGGAGATAAAAGAAAGTGTTCAATTATTATGGAATGTGTGTGTGAAACAGTTTGCATTGTGTTGATTTGTGATTGTTAGTTTGAGTTTGAAGCTACAACAGTGTGGATTCATTTGAAGCACTCTATCGTAACCCTAACAGAACTATAAGGTCTATAGATGCCTAGTTCTGTGGGATTATTGAAGATTGAAGATTGGAATTATTATAAATCACCTTTGAACAGTCTCATGTCAGGGTGAAGGGAAAGCAAGTGCTGGACACGAGGCTGTTGACAATATACTTAATGCAATAACTGTGTTAATATTACTGAATTAAAACTATATATTTGTGTGTATTGTTTAGGGGTGAAGTAATGTTTGAGTTTGTGTTGAAGGTAACACCGTGAACACAACACCAACCATGTGTTGACTGGTGCTTGATGGGAGTTAGTCACCAACACACTAGTGAGGATTGAGTCACCTAGTGTGTTGTGTTTGAAGGGCTGGGTGGGTGGAACAGGGATTACTGTAGTGTTTGGTGGGATGCATTTCACGGCAGTATAAGTACTAGTAGTGATGGTAGTGGTGGTATCATCATCATCATCATCATGGTGGTGGTGGTGGTGGTGAGTAGTAGTAGTAGTAGTAGTAGTAGTAGTAGTAGTAGTAGTAGTAGTGTTAAGGTTGTTTGGGTCCTAGTAGTGAGTGGTGGTGGTGGTGGTGCCCTTCAGACTGGACCCGGGAGGCAACAGTCACCAGCTGCCTGTGGTGGTGTTGTTGTGTGGCAGCCACGTGCAGGGTGCAGCTGGGGTCAACACAGCAAGGCAGCTGGAGTGTCAGGGTGTGCGCACCCTTGTGGTGACCCCCCCGGCCTCATCCATCACCCCCTCCCCCCTGCTGCTGACCCACGAGCTGCAGCTGTATGGCCTGACGGGGGGCCGGACTGTGGCAGACACCATGGCGCTGCCCTCCACCCTCGACCTCATCGTGGACGCACGGCTTGACCATGCCGGGCGGGCGGGTGAGGGCGGGGGTGGCCTGGCCTGGCTGGCCTCCACGGCAGCCTGGGCCTCCGCCTGCCGGGCCCCCGTGCTGGCCCTGGACCCACCCAGTGACCTGGCCACCCTGCCCTCCTGCCCCACACCCCTGCCGGCCCGGGTGCTGCTGTGTGTGGCCCTGCCCCTGGCCTACACACCCGGCCGGGGGAAGGTGTACCTGCTGGGCCTACCCATCCCACTCCACACCTTTGCTGCCGTCGGCATCAAGTATGTGTCTCCCTTCGGGGCCAAGCTGGTCATTCCTCTCCACCCGTGTGAGTAAACATCACTACACCCACCAATCACACCCACCCATCCACCTGGTGCAGCCACAACACCCACGTGAGTACACCACACCCAGTCCAACCCTCATCCACCGGTGTATGTCCCCCCCACCCCCCCCACACCCCTACCACCCACAGCAGGACAATACTTAACCTGCACATGTGTGTGTGTGTGTGTGTGTGTGTGTGTGAGGTGTCTCAGCCTTACCCATAGATCGTTTATGAGCTCTGAGCTCTTCAGGGAGGCTCATGGCTGACGATCACGAGTCCAGCGCGTGATCATCCAGACCATGGTGAACACACACACACACACACACACTCGTGGGTCCAGTATTGCAGGTGTACTATAAGTGTGTTTGGTGCATTAGTTTGTAGTAGAATGGGAAGGGTTTTGTGGCGACCACTTGTGATTATCAAGTAAGAGTACGAGTAAGTTTAAGTGTAAGTGTAAGTGTAAGAAAGAATCAAATAAGTATCACAAAGTTTTCTGTTCTTTGCTAAGTGAATAAAGGATGATATTTTTGATCAGGTTTTCCTTTCCATTGACCTTCCATGTGTCAAGTCAGGTGTTGTGAAGTGAACATTGTGTGTGTGGTGATAGTGTTAGTGTTAGTGTTAGTGTTAGTGTGTTACTTGTACTCAAACATCATCATCATTGTTTTTACATTATGACACACTAAGTTGTTTTCACATCATCACTTTTATTCAAACATCTTCATTCTTCATCACATTGTACTTGATGGAGTTGTCGTCATTGTTACTAAGTGTTAACCTGGCCAGCCTTTCCTTCCTTTCTACGGGATTTAAATTTGCCAGAAAACAACAGTAGTAGTTTTGTACGTAGTAATAGTAATAGTAGTAGTAGTAGTAGTAGTAGTAGTAATAATAGTAGTAGTAGTAGTAGTAGTAGTAGTACAAGTATTGTAAAAACATTAACTCAATTGTGAACTTGATTCATTAATGGGTTTAACTTTGGGATAAAGTGTATCAGCTCCGCCCAATCACCAAGTAAAGAATTGGGGAAAAAAACTATTGTTGTGAAAACTGTTGCCTTGATGATGAGTGTTTGGTGCAGTTTAGCCTTGAAGGAAGGAAGGAAGGAAGGTGTGGGAGACTGTGCCGCCCTGCTGGGACTCCACGTAAGAACTGGTGGAGTCATTGATACGTGGAAGGTGGAAGACTGCCTCTGGTGCTGCCTTGGGAACCTACCTGAAGGCCAAGTGGAGAAAGATAACAGAGATTCTTGCGACAGGTATTGTAACAGTTACTATTACATTTGTGTGCAAGTGTATTGGATTGTGATATAGTTGAGGTGTAAAGTGTTGAGAATGTTTGCAGTGAGGGGAAGGAAGGAAGATTACTAAGTGAAGTGATAGCATTTGACAAAGATGTAAAGGCATGTGTGTTAAAGGGAATGTGGAAGTGGAAGGTAGAAGCTTGAGAATAGATGGTGGAAGGTGATAAGAATGTGTGAATTCAGTTTGTTTATGGATGGAGGTGTGAGAGTTGAAGGAAGTGACCCAACAACACTTTCAGATAGTTTCATTATGTGGAGTGGATGAGAGAGAGAGAGATTAGAAGATTAAATAGACTTTTTTTCTTTTTCTTTCCTTGAAGGACATACAAAGAAAGGATATCAGAGTAGATTTATTGAAGTGGTAGGTAGATAATACACACTTTTCCCTAACAGCCAGCCAGCCAACAGCCTCCACACACACACACACACCCACACACCATCACACTCAGATCCTCCCACAGCTTCCAGCACTACCAGTATCCAGGTGATGTTCTGGGTTATCTGTTGTACGTCTTGCAGTGGAGTGGAGTGGAGTGGGTTGATCCGCATCCTCACTCCACCACCAGCCTCCAGCGTGACGTATACTTGTAGTTGCCTCTGAGGAGCACCAGCTGAGGATGACAAGTGGATGGAGTTATGTACAGCTTATTGAATACAAGTTAAGTACGATATTGAATTTTGTGTTCTGAGAGAGAGATATATATATATATATATATATATATATATATATATATATATATATATATATATATATATATATATATATATATTCAATGTGTGAGATTGTGGTGAGTCTTGACTGTGGTTCGTAAACATCCTGTGGGGGACATCCTGTGGGTCTGTGGGATGAGAGAGAGAGAGAGAGAGAGAGAGAGAGAGAGAGAGAGAGAGAGAGAGAGAGAGAGAGAGAGAGAGAGAGAGAGAGAGAGAGAGAGAGAGAGAGAGAGCGCGCGCCAGCCACCCACCCACCACCATCACCCTCCTTCCCCACCCATCCAGTCCCACCTCACCACACCTTACTCTCACCTACAGGACAGACGGAACCTTCCCTCAACACACTGTCTTGAGGGTGAGGGTGAGCCAGCTGGTCGTGGGTCTTGGTACACTCACGTCAACACCACTCAACTCACCTCCTGTGGCTATGAGATTGGGTTAGATTCCTTGGGATATATATATATATATATGTATATATATATATATATATATATATATATATATATATATATATATATATATATATATATATATATATATATATATATCATCTCATCTCTCAGCCCACAGACCCACAGGATGTCCCCCACAGGATGTTTACGAACCACAGTCAAGACTCACCACAGCCTCTCACATTGAATATATATATATATATATCCTCTTTTCACTTTTCCTTCCTCTCTCCACTCAGCTCATTCTTCCAAGCTTCTGACTTGCAAAATGTCTATGAGTGTTTACCTACAAAGCTTACAGGTGTTCTTCCTTTACAGGTGAATCTGTACTTGCTCCTCCACCTTCACCAGCACGTGGAAGGAGTCAGTGTTCAGCAGTCCCTCGTACAGGCCCGGCAACGAGTGGAGGGAAGGACACACATTCTCCTCTGCATCAACCTCTTCCCACACCTTCCACTTCCTCAACATGGTTTTGTATCGCTGGATCCACACCTGCAACAAGGCGTCAGTTCAAATTATTCTACTCTTATAAAAAAAAACAATGTACAGAATTCCACTTCAAATAAAATGTACAGAATTGTAACTGCATCTTTTCATCTCCTCTCCACTAACTAAACCAAAATCACACCCTTCCTTACCCCCCCCCTTCACACACACACGCACCCCCCTCCACCACCCCCGACACAAACACACACATCCCCCCTCACACACACATACCCTCCCCTCACCACACACACACACACACACCCTCCCCGTCCCCTCACACACACACACCCTCCCCTCCAACAAGCACACATAAACACCTCCCCACACACACAAACACATTCCCTCCCCTCACCACACACACACCTCCCCCCAACACACCCAAACACTGCCTCTTCATTCGTTTTCATACATAAGCTCCTCCAAGATGGTCCGGGCAGCCAAGTGCGGCACTCTTGAAGACACTGTTGTCCCCTTGAGAACACCCAAGGAAGGCAGACTCAAGGGAAGGGAAGTTTGGGGGATGCAATGCAGACCAACTTCACTTCACTTCAGGCACCATAGCAGACTGTGAAGAGAGAGAGAGAGAGAGAGAGAGAGAGAGAGAGAGAGAGAGAGAGAGAGAGAGAGAGAGAGAGAGAGAGAGAGAGGTTGTTAATCAATCAATATTTAAAAGGGGCACTCACTACCATCTGTTATATTTGCAAATTATATATCAGATGTGTTTCAGTTATTCCCACAACTCTATCAAACTGACATTCATTCATTCACTCAGTTCCTTACTTACACACGTCTTCAAACTTTTTTCCCTATTTTCCTAACTGTTCACATTCATACAAACAATTGAGGTGCTATAGGCCAAGACCTTAAAAAAAAAATAATAAATAAATAAATATAGATAAAATTTCAATGCCATCACTTGCCTGCTTGTATAATGTCTTCTCTTCTTCCTCCTTCATCCATCCTTTCCTCCTCTCCTTCCTCCACTCATCCTTTCATTCCCATCGTGGTTCAGGTGATTATTTACAACGTAGAGTCTGTTGTTGTCTAATATTCTTCTCACGGATCCATTTTATCTTCATCTTAGTTCTTCATTAATCTTGTTCGTTAATCTTCCTCAGTCACTCGTACTGGTGGGGAGGGGGGGGAAAGAGAGAGAGAGAGAGAGAGAGAGAGAGAGAGAGAGAGAGAGAGAGAGAGAGAGAGAGAGAGAGAGAGAGAGAGAGAGAGAGACTGAAATGGTTCACACAAGATTATAAAATCAATAAAAAGAATTAAAAATTCAATAAAAAAAAAGGTGACGGTTATAATGGAATAATGAAGAAAAAAAACCTTTGCATATACAATACTTTATTTAAATGTTACATAATAATATAATAAAAATTTCCTTAAGTCTTGAGAGAATGTCTACAGAGCTACAGTTATATACAAGTTATGAAGGAAGGAAAGTTTCCATCTATACAGTTTTAATACAAAGGGAGGAGGTGGAGGAGGGTGCGGGGGGGGGGACCTTCCTCCTCCCTTCCATGATAACTATAAATATATATAAATAATCTACACTACAATAACCATACAATAAAATTACAAGTACACAGGGTTGAGCATTGAGGAAGGAAGGAAGGAAGGAAGGAAGGAAGGAAGGAAGGAAGGAAGGGAAGGGAAGGGAAGGGAAGGGAAGGGAAGGGGAGGGGAGGGGAGGGAGGGGAGGGAAGGGAAGGGAAGGGAAGGGAAGGGAAGGGGAAGGGGAGGGAAGGGAAGGGAAGGGAAGGGAAGGGAAGGGAAGGGAAGGGAAGGGAAGGGGAGGGAAGGGAAGGGGAGGGAAGGGGAGGGAAGGGAAGGGAAGGGAAGGGAAGGGAAGGGAAGGGAAGGGAAGGGAAGGGAAGGGAAGGGAAGGAAGGGAAGGGAAGGGGAGGGAAGGGAAGGGAAGGGAAGGGAAGGGAAGGGAAGGGAAGGGAAGGGAAGGGAAGGGAAGGGAAGGGAAGGGAAGGGAAGGGAAGGGAGAAAAGGATGGTAGGAAATGAATAAAAAGACGGAAGGAAGGAGTGATATCAAGGTTTGGAAGGAAAGAAGGAGGGAAGGGAAGGAAGGAGGTAAGGGAAGAGAGAGAAGGAGAGAGAGAGAGAAGTTAAGAGAGACTAGGTAAGGTTGAGACTACACTCTTGTATCTCCACGAAGCCAACACATGAATGCCACAATGCATGACAAAGGAAGAGTGTGTTACCTGTGCCACACACTCAACACACACTCACTCACTCATTCAACACTCACTCACTTACTCACTTAAACACACACAAACTCACTCACTTAAACACTCACTCACTCTCAAACACTCACACTCTCTCAAACACTCACTCACTTAAACACACACAACCTCACTCACTCTTTCAAACACTTACACTCTCGACTCACTGAACACCTCAACAGTATCATAGGGAGGAGCAAACATTTGATCAACAGAATATTACTGAACTCATGACAATCTTCAAATCACAAACCAATACATATCTTCCTCCGTCCTTGTAACTTCTAATATTACATCCAAACAGACAAACACACACACACACACACACACACCAGAGACAAGACAGACAGACAGACACATCATTGCTTATCTTCCCTCTCTTGTTACTTCTAATATTACATCTTGACAGCAAATACTTGAGTCAGGAATAATACATAGGAGAGTGTAGAGTTTTTCATTGATAAGGTTAACATCCTCCCAGTCCCTGTTATAGTACTAAGGTTATGAACGGCCTGACTAGATGGAGAGATTAACACAATATTTCTTGTTCTTTACGTGAACACAACACTGACCTGAAACACCAACACAACCACCAACAAGGAGCTAGGATGTGGTCAGGTCAGGTCAGGTCAAGTTAGGTTAGGTCACCACACCACATGACCTCACACACACACACACACACACACACACACAG
>JAPQNM010000037.1:6631156-6633656 GCA_029783475.1 Metacarcinus magister | reverse complement strand
CAGTCCCACCACCACCACCACCACCACAGGACAGGAAAGTCTCGTCTCACCGGTGGTTTGAAAACATGCGAGTGGGTGTCAGGATAGATTTCTGGCTGAGTCCCGTTGCTTCCAGGAACTTCTCGTACTGTCCGCTGGCAAACCCGGCCGGGGAGGCAACACCGAGGGTCACCACCGCCTCACGCAGCATCTCATCCTTACCTCGGCCACCCTGGGGAGGGAGGGGAAAGGTTGGGTTAAGGGGAAGTGTGTGTGTGTGTGTGTGTGTGTGTAGATTTATATCATTCCTTCCCTACAACCACACACCACCTCCTTCCACACACTTTCCTCACCTTGGTCTCCGCTCCGTCTCCACATCTCCGCAACTCTGGCACGGGCTGGTTCTCCTTCCCTCTCCCTCTCTCCAATGCCTCCTCCTCCTCCGCCTCCCTCTCCTGCTCCTCCTCCAGCTCAAGGGAGTCGAGGGTGAACTCCTCAAAGTTCTCCGTCATGTGGTCTCCGTCGGTCTCCATGATGAGGTTGATGTTGTGTCGGGAACGAGGAACATTGACTCTCTTGACGGCACGCACACTCTGTAGGGGTTAGGAAGGGAGGGTGAGGGTGAGGGTGAGGGTAAGGGTGGTGGTAGTAGTAGTAGTAGTAGTAGTAGAGTAACAGTAATAATAGTATTCCTTGTTACTACTATTACTATTATTGCAAAACATAAAATATCATAACTAACATACAATAGTAATAAGAGACACCACACACACACACACACACACACACACACACACACACACACACAACCCACCAAGTGTCCATCAGATGCTTGGCTATTCGGTGAAACATCCAGGTTAGTCTCAAGGATACACCTCTCTTCCTCGTCCTCGGAGATGCGGTTACGAAGATTCCTACGAGTGTTCCTGACATCCTCCGGGCTTCCTAGAGTATCCTTCACCCTCCTCTCTTCCTCCTCCTCCTCCTCTACCTCTTCCTCCTCCTCCAAATCCTTAATCAAGAGTCCCGATGAAAATTCCACGTTAGAATAAATGTGTTGGTCTTCGGGAATGTCCACCTGAGAGGAAATTGTTGGTTTAAATATTGACTTAGTAAGGGAAATAATGGTTTATATTATCACTTAATAGAATAATAATAATACATTTAACTCATTGAAAAGGAAAGTAATGGTTTAAATCATCACTTAATAGTAAAAATAATACATTCAATACTTAGTTAAAAAGACACTAATGATTTAAATCCTAAACAAATAAGAATACATTGAGAATAATGGTTTAAATGTTTAGCAAAAAGATAAAAAAATTGAACACTCACTTCAAAGAAAACTAACACATCAAATGTTCACCAAAATATAAAACAATACATTAATCAAAGAATTCATTATACATTGACACCACAGGAAGATAACAAGAGTAACATTAACGATCCCTTCCACAACACCTTTACAACCTAACACAACACCTTTACAACCTAACACAACACCTTTACAACCTAACACAACACCTTTACAACCTAACACAACACCTTAACAACCTAACACAACACCTTTACAACCTAACACAACACCTTTACAACCTAACTACAACCTAACACAACACCTTTACAACCTAAAAGGTGGCGGCACACGAGGCATTTTTCAATAACATGTTACTCGTTTTTGGCAGCCGTTTTGACAACATACTTGCTTGTGCGTTTGCCAAACACAACGCTTCGTTCCGTCATCACGACCCTTATTTCCTGGAAAAGCATCATGGAACCCACACTGGAGAGTCTTACAGACAAACACAGAACAAAAACGAGTAACATGTTTTAGTAGAATGCCTAGTGTGCCGCCACCTTAACACACCATCACCACAACACTCAAGTCAAGTCATCACAACTCACCCAATGGCCGGACTCTGCGTTGTCCGTCACTGCTCTCAGAATCACATAGTTATCCTCCTCCTCGTCGTCCTCGTGTTCATTGTGAGCCTTGTCCTCGTCCTCGGCCTCGTAGGTGCCCTCGTCCTTGCCTGCCAACACGTCCCGCTGCAGCTTGGTGACGTGGGCGTCCCTACAACTCACTACTTGGATGTTCTCGTACTCGTGGTCACTCACGGCGTCACTGTTGTAGCCACTCGTCACCTGCAGCAGTGGTAGTAGTGGTGGTGGTGGTGGTGAGTGAGTGAATCAGTGATATGATAGTAAAAGTAGTAGTAATATTCAAAGTAGTACTAGTGTTAGAAGTAATAATAGTGATACTGGTGTTTGAAACATTTGAAACACTTTATTATGCCTAATAAAAAACATATATATATATATATATATATATATATATATATATATATATATATATATATATATATATATATATAATATTAGTATATTTATCTTATAGAAGTATTAATAGTAGCAGTCATAAGCACACTGGTTAGCACTCACCTCGTACTCGTCCATGATGTAGGACTTGGATGGTCGGTCGTCGTGGCGCAGAGAGTCTGGTGAGCCTTGGGGGGCGGGT
>JAPQNM010000037.1:6603656-6606156 GCA_029783475.1 Metacarcinus magister | reverse complement strand
ACTAACTAACTAACTGACTGACTGAATGACTGACTAACTAACTGACTGACTGACTGAATGACTGACTAACTAACTGACTGATTGACTTTCTAACTAACTAAATACTGACTGACTAACCGAACTAACTGACAGACTTTCTAACTAACTATACTGAGACTGACTTTCTAACTAACTAAATACTGACTGGCCGAACTAACTGACTGACTTTCTAACTAACTTTACTAACTGACTAACTTTCTAACTAACTAAACACGGGCATGGATAGCTAAGTCACCTGGGCAAAGGTAAGGTAAGGTAAGGTAAGGTAAAGTTAGGTAAGGTAGTTATGTAAGCTATGGTAATGTAATGTAAGGTAAGGTAAGGTAAGGTAATGTAAGCTAAGGTAATTAATGTAAGGTAAAGTATATATAGTAAGGTAAGGTAAGGTAAGGTAAGGTAAGGTAAGGTAAGGTAAGTTAAGGTAATGTAAGCTAAGGCAATGTAAGGTAAGGTAAGGTAAGGTAAGGTGAGGTGAGATGAGGTGAGGTAAGGTAAGGTAAGGTAAGGTAAGGTAAGGTAAGGCAAGGTAAGGTAAGGCAAGGTAAGGTAAGGTAAGGCAAGGTAAGGTAAGGCAAGGTAAGGTAAGGCAAGGTAAGGTAAAGTAAGGTAAACAGACATTGACATTGGTACCGAAAGGAACACATAAATATATAATATGTCTGACTAACCATACACACACACACACACACACACACACACACACACACACACACACACACACACACAAACCTTTTGAGTGCATTACGAGTGACGAAATGAGTAAGAAATAGAGTGAGTGAGTGAATGTGCAAGACAGGTGATGAAATGAGGAAATAGTGAATGGGTGAGTGAGTCACTTTGAGTGCATGACAGCAAGATGTGTGAGTGCATGTTAGGTGAGTGTGTGGGCGAGCGTAACTAAGACTAAGGAGTCATTATACATAGGCAGGTAAGACCATTAACTAACTAACGAACCAGGTGAATGAATACATAAAAATACACTATAGATATACATACAAAACATACACATGAATCTACCACCACCACCACCACCACTACCTCCTCCTCCACCACCACCACCACCTCCACACACTTTCTACGCGCCGGGCTAGACACGAGACAGAGAGAAACTTGGTGTTGTTTAAATTCTAGTGGAGACTGGCGTAGCTCTGTACTAAGAAGAGAGTGAGGATCCCACGCGACCAGAATGGGATGAAGGGATGCGCAGAGAATGTGATAAAACAAGGGAGAAAGGAGAAAGGGGAAAGGAGGAGAAGGGGAAAGGGGGAAGGGGAAAGGGGTTAGAGGGGGAAGGGGTCACTATTTCCATTATTCAAGATTATATAGTAATGGTGATGGTGATAGGTCAGTAGTAATAGTAATAGTAATAATAATAAGAAGAAGATGAGGGTAGAATAATATAATTGGTGGTAGTAGAAAGATAACAAAAATAACATAATTGGTGTGACTGAACAAGGATTAGAAGCAAGTATTTTCCAAGGTAGTACATATTTAGAACAACCACACACACACACACACACACACACACACACACACACATTACAGGAGAAGACGAGGAACAAGTATAGTTACGTTGGCAATAATGAGTTGTTTTTTTCCCATTGTATTCTTGACCGTGTAACTATTTAACCTTGATGACCAGCCAGGCGGAAAGAGTCGACTACAAGGGAAAGAACACGAGGAGGAGGAGTAGTAGTAGTAGTAGTAGTAGTAGTAGTAGTAGTAGTAGTAGTAGTAGTAGTAGTAGTTGTAGTAGTAGTAGTAGTAGAACAAGATGATGATAATAATGATGATTTGGAAGAAGAGTAAAGAGGAAGATGGAAAATAGACAAAAAGAAGAGTGAAGAAGAGAAAGATGAAAAGAAGATAATATAAATGAAATTAATGATTGTAATGATGATGGCTACTCTCTCTCTCTCTCTCTCTCTCTCTCTCTCTCTCTCTCTCTCTCTCTCTCTCTCTCTCTCTCTCACACACACACACACACACACACACACACACACATTATTAAGCATCACTATAAAACAGTCAACAATAATAGTGATCATAGAGGTGAGAATCAATACACTTTTCACATCCAACTAAACGAAATAATAACAAAACCAAACAAAGTGAAAATACGAAGAAATATGAAAACAGAATATACTTATAACTTGATGGAAAAAAAATTGTCATATATATATTTTTTTTCTTTGATCGACGTAAAACAAAAAAACAAAACAATAAATAATACGCAAATGTAATAAGAATTCACATTGTTTTATTAATATTTCATAAAAAAAAAGCCAAATGTAACGAAACGAAACTAATATGTGGATATAAAAAAATAAATAGTTAGTGTTATGAAAAATAAATGATAAGGTTTTTCTTTCTTTAAAATGTACTAATGTAAGAGACTATCTATTTATGTGTGTGTGTGTGTGTGTGTGTGTGTGTGTGTGTGTGTGTGTGTGTGTGTGTA
>JAPQNM010000037.1:6593656-6598656 GCA_029783475.1 Metacarcinus magister | reverse complement strand
GTTCTATGACTAATAATTACGCAGTAAAATTAAACTTTATATTTATATAAAAACATGACTTTCCTTCTCATTTTCCCGAAAGCTATTAGAGATATTGGAAATATCATTGCAGCATCTAATAGACCTAATTAAACTGTACAACTGTAATTATGAATATTTGTTCTATGACTCATAATTACGCAGTAAAATGAAACTTAATATTTATATAAAAACATGACTTTCCTTCCTCATTTTCTCGAAAGCTATTAGAGATATTGGAAATATCATTGCAGCATCTGATACACCTAATTAAATTGTACAACTGATATTATGAATATTTGTTCTATGACTAATAATTACGCAGTAAAATTAAACTTTATATTTATATAAAAACATGACTTTCCTTCTCATTTTCCCGAAAGCTATTAGAGATATTGGAAATATCATTGCAGCATCTGATAGACCTAATTAAACTGTACAACTGTAATTATGAATATTTGTTCTATGACTCATAATTACGCAGTAAAATAAAACTAAATATTTATATAAAAACATGACTTTCCTCCTCATTTTCTCGAAAGCTATTAGTGATATTGGAAATATCATTGCAGCATCTGATACACCTAATTAAACTGTAAAACTGACATTATGAATATTTATTCTATGACTAATAATTACGCAGTAAAATAAAACCGTATAATTATATAAAAACACGACTTTCCTCCTCATTTTCTCGAAAGATATTAGAGATATTGGAAATATCATTACAGAATCTGATAGACCTAATTAAAATCTACTACTCTCATTATGAATATTTGCTCTAGTACTAATATATACTGAATTTTACTTTTTTTTAAATTACTTTCTTCCTCATTTTCTCGAAAGCTATTAGAGATATTGGAAATATCATTGCACCATCTGATACACCTAATTCAACTGTACAACTGTCATTATGAATATTTGTTCTATGACTAATAATTACGCAGTAAAAAAAAACCGTATATTTATATAAAAACATGACTTTCCTCCTCATTTTCTCGAAAGTTATTAGATATTGGAAATATCATTGCAGCATTTGATACACCTAATTAAACTGTAAAACTGTCATTATGAATATTTGTTCTATGACTAATAATTACGCAGTAAAATGAAACTTAATATTTATATAAAAACATGACTTTCCTCCTCATTTTCTCGAAAGCTGTTAGAGATATTGGAAATATCATTGCAGCATCTGATACACCTAATTAAATTGTACAACTGATATTATGAATATTTGTTCTATGACTAATAATTACGCAGTAAAATTAAACTTTATATTTATATAAAAACATGACTTTCCTTCTCATTTTCCCGAAAGCTATTAGAGATATTGGAAATATCATTGCAGCATCTGATAGACCTAATTAAACTGTACAACTGTAATTATGAATATTTGTTCTATGACTCATAATTACGCAGTAAAATGAAACTTAATATTTATATAAAAACATGACTTTCCTCCTCATTTTCTCGAAAGCTATTAGAGATATTGGAAATATCATTGCAGCATCTGATACACCTAATTAAATTGTACAACTGATATTATCAATATTTGTTCTATGACTAATAATTACGCAGTAAAATAAAACTTTATATTTATATAAAAACATGACTTTCCTCCTCATTTTCTCGAAAGCTATTAGAGATATTGGAAATATCATTGCAGCATCTGATAGACCTAATTAAACTGTACAACTGTAATTATGAATATTTGTTCTATGACTCATAATTACGCAGTAAAATAAAACTTTATATTTATATAGAAACATGACTTTACTCCTCATTTTCTCGAAAGCTATTAAAGATATTGGAAATATCATTGCAGCCTCTGATAGGCCTAATTAAATTGTACAACTGATATTATGAATATTTGTTCTATGACTAATAATTACGCAGTAAAATTAAACTTTATATTTATATAAAAACATTACTTTCCTCCTCATTTTCTCGAAAGCTATTAGAGATATTGGAAATATCATTGCAGCATCTGATAGACCTAATTAAACTGTACAACTGTAATTATGAATATTTGTTCTATGACTCATAATTACTTAGTAAAATAAAACTTTATATTTATATAGAAACATGACTTTACTCCTCATTTTCCCGAAAGCTATTAGAGATATTGGAAATATCATTGCAGCATCTGATAGGCCTAATTAAACTGTACAACTGTACTTATGAATATTTGTTCTTTGACTCATAATTACGCAGTAAAATAAAACTATATATTTATATAAAAACATGAATTTCCTCCTCATTTTCTCGAAAGCTATTAGAGATATTGGAAATATAATTGCAGCATCTGATGGACCTAATTAAACTGTAGAACTGATATTATGAATATTTGTTGTATGACTAATATTTACTCAGTAAAATAAAACTTTATATTTATATAAAAACATGACTTTCCTCCTCATTTTCTCGAAAGCTATTAGAGATATTGAAAAAATCATTGCAGCATCTGATAGACCTAATAAAATTGTACAACTGTCATTATGAATATTTGTTCTATGACTTATAATTACGCAGTAAAATGAAACTTAATTTTTATATAAAAACATGACTTTCCTCCTCATTTTCTCGAAAGCTATTAGAGATATTGGAAATATCACTGCAGCATCTGATACACCTAATTAAACTGTAAAACTGACATTATGAATATTTGTTCTATGACTAATAATTACGCAGTAAAATAAAACCGTATAATTATATAAAAACACGACTTTCCTCCTCATTTTCTCGAAAGATATTAGAGATATTGGAAATATCATTACAGAATCTGATAGACCTAATTAAAATCTACTACTGTCATTATGAATATTTGCTCTAGTACTAATATATACTGAATTTTACTTTTTTTTAAATTACTTTCTTCCTCATTTTCTCGAAAGCTATTAGAGATATTGGAAATATAATTGCACCATCTGATACACCTAATTCAACTGTACAACTGTCATTATGAATATTTGTTCTATGACTAATAATTACGCAGTAAAATAAAACCGTATATTTATATAAAAACATGACTTTCCTCCTCATTTTCTCGAAAGTTATTAGATATTGGAAATATCATTGCAGCATTTGATACACCTAATTAAACTGTAAAACTGTCATTATGAATATTTGTTCTATGACTAATAATTACGCAGTAAAATGAAACTTAATATTTATATAAAAACATGACTTTCCTCCTCATTTTCTCGAAAGCTGTTAGAGATATTGGAAATATCATTGCAGCATCTGATACACCTAATTAAATTGTACAACTGATATTATGAATATTTGTTCTATGACTAATAATTACGCAGTAAAATTAAACTTTATATTTATATAAAAACATGACTTTCCTTCTCATTTTCCCGAAAGCTATTAGAGATATTGGAAATATCATTGCAGCATCTGATAGACCTAATTAAACTGTACAACTGTAATTATGAATATTTGTTCTATGACTCATAATTACGCAGTAAAATGAAACTTAATATTTATATAAAAACATGACTTTCCTCCTCATTTTCTCGAAAGCTATTAGAGATATTGGAAATATCATTGCAGCATCTGATACACCTAATTAAATTGTACAACTGATATTATCAATATTTGTTCTATGACTAATAATTACGCAGTAAAATAAAACTTTATATTTATATAAAAACATGACTTTCCTCCTCATTTTCTCGAAAGCTATTAGAGATATTGGAAATATCATTGCAGCATCTGATAGACCTAATTAAACTGTACAACTGTAATTATGAATATTTGTTCTATGACTCATAATTACGCAGTAAAATAAAACTTTATATTTATATAGAAACATGACTTTACTCCTCATTTTCTCGAAAGCTATTAAAGATATTGGAAATATCATTGCAGCCTCTGATAGGCCTAATTAAATTGTACAACTGATATTATGAATATTTGTTCTATGACTAATAATTACGCAGTAAAATTAAACTTTATATTTATATAAAAACATGACTTTTCCTTCTCATTTTCCCGAAAGCTATTAGAGATATTGGAAATATCATTGCAGCATCTGATAGACCTAATTAAACTGTACAACTGTAATTATGAATATTTGTTCTATGACTCATAATTACGCAGTAAAATGAAACTAAATATTTATATAAAAACATGACTTTCCTTCCTCATTTTCTCGAAAGCTATTAGAGATATTGGAAATATCATTGCAACATCTGATACACCTAATTAAATTGTACAACTGATATTATGAATATTTGTTCTATGACTAATAATTACGCAGTAAAATTAAACTTTATATTTATATAAAAACATGACTTTCCTTCTCATTTTCCCGAAAGCTATTAGAGATATTGGAAATATCATTGCAGCATCTGATAAACCTAATTAAACTGTACAACTGTAATTATGAATATTTGTTCTATGACTCATAATTACGCAGTAAAATGAAACTAAATATTTATATAAAAACATGAATTTCCTCCTCATTTTCTCGAAAGCTATTAGAGATATTGGAAATATCATTGCAGCATCTGATACACCTAATTAAACTGTAAAACTGACATTATGAATATTTGTTCTATGACTAATAATTACGCAGTAAAATAAAACCGTATAATTATATAAAAACACGACTTTCCTCCTCATTTTCTCGAAAGATATTAGAGATATTGGAAATATCATTACAGAATCTGATAGACCTAATTAAAATCTACTACTCTCATTATGAATATTTGCTCTAGTACTAATATATACTGAATTTTACTTTTTTTAAAATTACTTTCTTCCTCATTTTCTCGAAAGCTATTAGAGATATTGGAAATATCATTGCACCATCTGATACACCTAATTCAACTGTACAACTGTCATTATGAATATTTGTTCTATGACTAATAATTACGCAGTAAAATAAAACCGTATATTTATATAAAAACATGACTTTCCTCCTCATTTTCTCGAAAGTTATTAGATATTGGAAATATCATTGCAGCATT
>JAPQNM010000037.1:6581350-6591350 GCA_029783475.1 Metacarcinus magister | reverse complement strand
TGTGTGTGTGTGTGTGTGTGTGTGTGTGTGGTGTGGGCGAAAGCTTCCGGCGGAGACAGACTGATAAAGAGATGGAGAGTGTAATGAATGGCTCTCTCTCTCTCTCTCTCTCTCTCTCTCTCTCTCTCTCTCTCTCTCTCTCTCTCTCTCTCTCTCTCTCTCTCTCTCTCTCTCTCTCTCTCTCTCTCTCTCTCTCTCTCTTCATCTCGTATAATGGATGGGAGAGAGGAGGAAGCGTGAGAAATTGGTTGACAGAGAGAGAGAGAGAGAGAGAGAGAGAGAGAGAGAGAGAGAGAGAGAGAGAGAGAGAGAGAGAGAGAGAGAGAAACCACCGTAGCACAAGATAGATGGAAAGGCATGAAATGATAAAGATAAATAAATTGAAAATGACTAAATATAATGTTACACCGACAACACACTCGATTAATTAGGTCGGCAGAGAATCTTCCGGAGGTCGGCCAGCCACCAGACGGCGATCGGTTGACTATCGGTGACTTATTGGTGGCCGATCGATGGGCGTTCACTCATAGTTGGTCGCCGATCAGACGCACGTGGACACCGGTCGTTGAACACTCACTCACCAGTCAGCGAGTGGTGAGTGAGTGTTGGGTGTGTGTTGGGGTCACCAGTCACAGTGGGAATCGCCGTCACGTTCACGATATCTGGCAACTATAGTGGAGTTGTCATGAGTTTGGTGAAGGTGGGTGACCAACTGGTGGCCAGCTACTCTTAGGTTTTGAGGTGACACCCACACTGATCGCCGCCCACACGCCCACTACTCGCCCACCACCTGTGACTACCTAAAAAACCGTCGCAAACAAGTGGTAAATTATGTTGAGGCGATGGCCGAGTGGTCAAGTGGCTGAAGAAACTCACAGGCTGCTACTCAAGCCTGTGTTTGAGTGTGAGTGCATCGGAGACTTGCCAGGTGTGTGAGTGGTGGTGGTGACAGGTATGTGGTGGTTGTGGTGACAGGTGTGTGGTGGTGGTGGGGACAGGTGTGTGGTGGTGGTGGTGACAGGTGTGTGGTGGTGGTGGTGACAGGTGTGTGTGGTGGTGGGGACAGGTGTGTGGTGGTGGTGGTGGTGGGGACAGGTGTGTGGTCTTTCCTCTGTGGGTTCATGTTGGCTTCTTGTATCATACATATTTTACATCCTCCTCCTCCTCCTCCTCCTTTTCCTCCTTCCTTGTCTTCGCCTTCGTCTTCCTTCCTCTTCTTCCTCCTCCTCCTCCTCCTCCTCCTCTTCCTCTTCCTTTATCATATTTGTATTATTTCTCGTTTCTCTGTTACATTTTCGTGTTATAAAAATTTTGGTGATTTTTTTCTTTTCTTTTCTTTTCTCTTTTTCATCTACTTCGTTTTTTCTATTAACTTTATTATTATTTTTTTCGTTATTTTCTCTTTTGTTTCTTCTTCTTCTTCTTCTTCTTCTTCTTCTTCTTCTTCTTCTTCTTCTTCTTCGTGTCTTCTTCTTTATCTTAACTTTTCTTCTTCTTCTTCTTCTTTATTGTTTTTCTTCACTTCCTTGTTCGTCTCCTTCTTTTTCTTCTATTTTTATTGCCTCTGTCTATTTCTATTTCCTCCTCCTCCTCCTCCTCCTCCTCCTCCTCCTCCTCCTCCTCCTCCTCCTCCTCCTCCTCCTCCTCCTCCTCCTCCTCCTCCTCCCCTTCTATTCTCAGTTATCTTACATGTCGTCTTCCTTCTCCTCTTTCTCTTCCTCCTCTTTATTCCCCTTTCTGTCTTCTCTTCCCTTCGTCCTTGTATTTCATGTTCTCTCTATTTTTACTCCTCCTCCTCCTCCTCCTCCTCCTCCTCCTCCTCCTCCTCCTCCTCCTCCTCCTCCTCCTCCTCCTCCTCCTCCTCCTCCTCCCCTTTCGCCTCTATCTGTATGCTCTTCATTCTTCTTATTTTATTACATCTATACCTTAACTTCCTCCTCCTCCTCTTCTTCTTCTTCTTCTTCTTCTTCTTCTTCTTCTTCTTCTTCTTCTTCTTCTTCTTCTTCTTCTTCTTCCTCCTCCTCCTCCTCCTCCTCCTCCTCCTCCTCCTCCTCCTCCTCCTCCTCCTCCTCCTCCTCCTCCTCCTTCTTCCTATTAGCCACGACCCTTCCCAATTTCAGTCCTATTATGAAGGGCTAGCCTCTCTCTCTCTCTCTCTCTCTCTCTCTCTCTCTCTCTCTCTCTCTCTCTCTCTCTCTCTCTCTCTCTCTCTCTCTCGTTTGTGCTGCTAATGGTGTTAATGGAACTTCTAATAACCTTCCTTTCATTATTATGGCAATGATGATGATGATGATGATGATGATGATGATGATGATAATAATAATAACTAATACAACAACATCAAAAACAAAACATATCTATTAATGAGAGAGAGAGAGAGAGAGAGAGAGAGAGAGAGAGAGAGAGAGAGAGAGAGAGAGAGAGAGAGAGGTGAACAAGCAAACAAAAAAATTAATACAAACTAAAAACAAAAAAAACACAATTTCTTCCATAACAAAGAAGCGTTGGAGAAAGAGAGAGAGAGAGAGAGAGAGAGAGAGAGAGAGAGAGAGAGAGAGAGAGAGAGAGAGAGAGAGAGAGAGAGTGAGAGAGAGAAAGAGAGAGAGAGAAAAAAAAAGAAATAGAGAGAGAGAGAGGGAAAAAAAAAATAAGAACAGAGAAATAACAACAACAAAACTAAAACGATAATAACAATAACAGTTAATAACGAAAACAAGGCGATAAAAGGGAATTGGGAGAGAGAGAGAGAGAGAGAGAGAGAGAGAGAGAGAGAGAGAGAGAGAGAGAGAGAGAGAGAGAGAGAGAGAGAGAAGCTATCGTTTAGACCATTCTTTTTTTATATTAAAGCGAATTAATTAGAGAGAGAGAGAAAGAGTGAGGGGAAAAAAGGGAAAAAATAGTGGGAAACAAAATGAGGGAAAAAAAGGAATAATAGAGGAAAAAGAGGGAAACAAGTGGGAATATAGAGGGAAAAAAAGGGAGAAATTAAGAGAGGGAAAAAAAGAGGGGACGCAGATGTGAAGATTAATGAGAAAAGGTGAACATTTTTGCAACACCTGGACGGCCGATGGGAAAAAAAGAGGGAAATAAATGACGATCAATGGGAAAAAAAGAGAGGGGAAAGGAGGGAATGAAAAACTATTAATAAAGAAAAAATAAATGAATGTTGATAAGCGTAAAAGTGTGAACGAAATATTGTGGAATGAATATGATAATGACTGAAATGATCGATAAATAAAGGAAGAAGGAAGAGAAATAAGAAGGAATAGAAAGGATTATGATGTGAAAGGAAAGAAATAAAGGAAGGAAGAAAGAGAAAAAAGGAATTAAGGAAGATTAAGAAAAAAAATTGAGTTGTAAAAATATTGAAAGACAGAAAATTTAATTAAAAAAATGAAAGCAAATTTTGGAATAAGGAAAAAAAAGAAGAAAAAACTCAAAATAGAAAAAAATGGAAATAGTAAGAAAAATATCAATAAATAAAATGTATTAAAAAAAAACTCACGCAAATTATATATTAAAAATAAACACAAACAAACAAACACAAACACCACATTATATATATAAAAAAAAAAAAAACACAAGAATTAGTAAACTTTTGTATCTAATTTTTTTTTATATATTTATTATTTATCATCGTTTTTTTTACTTGCCGGGTAACAAATAGAAAAGATTTTTGTGGTAAACGAATTTCTAGTCCTACGAATCCTTGCCTTCCTTGCCTAGGCCTACACAAAAAATTGGTTGGGCCTACTCACTCGCTCACTTCTTAAATACAATAATATAGGAACCACGAACAGTGAGAGAGAGAGAGAGAGAGAGAGAGAGAGAGAGAGAGAGAGAGAGAGAGAGAGAGAGAGAGAGAGAGAGAGAGAGAGAGAGAGAGACATCGCGCCTCAACTCCATCCTTCGCTCCCTGGAGGCATGGGACAGGTGGCAGGTCACCTTCGCCTCCACAAAACACAGTTGCTGCTTGTGTCCAGGACGGACTCACGCATCCACCTGGACTCCAACGGAACTATCCTGTCGCCGCAGCAAGAAATGAACATCCTGGGGGTGACTTACGACAGTCAGGTGACCTTCAGGAACCACATCTCCCGACTAGCCAGGACAGCGGCGGGAAAACTGGCCTCCCTCAGAAGGATCTCTTGGCTTCTGGACTGCAAGGGACGACAGCTGCTGTACAAAGCACAGATCCGTTCTTCGCTGGAGTATGCCTGTCTTGCCTGGGGCGGGGCGGGGCGGCACCATCACACCTCTCAACTCTCGACAAGATACAGCGAAGGGCGGTGAGAATAATCTGGGAAGACGAGCGGGAGCCCCGGACGTCCCTGGAGAGCCTGCAGCATCGCCTGGACGTGGCAGGACTCACCACCTTGTACAAGGTGCAGCAATGTCCTGCCTCACCACTCACCAAGCTTCGCCACCCGATGCGTCGCGTGGAAGTGAACACGCGTTCAGTGGCTGCCTCATCTGGTGCCCTTGAGGTGCCGCGATCGAACACTTGGCACCACCAAAGACAGGTTGTGCAAGTATACACGCGGTGGTGGAACATTGTTAGTGCCCCACATATGTGTCCCGACGACTTAAGTGTTGGTGTGTGTGGGGCACAAAGGTTCAAAGTGTCAGTGAACCAGTGGATCAACCTGTGGGAACTTGTAATTGCACTTTACATTATGTGTTTTCTTACTAATTATACTTATTATTAATTGTAGCTATATATAAGTTTAATATATATTATCATAAGGTATACTTATGAGACTCAGTTAGGTTTTAGAATAGGTCTCACTAATCCTCTAAAGTTCTGAGAAAATTTGTAGAAGTATCAATAAAAAAAAATAATAGAAGAGAGAGAGAGAGAGAGAGAGAGAGAGAGAGAGAGAGAGAGAGAGAGAGAGAGAGAGAGAGAGAGAGAGAGAGAGAGAGAGAGAGAGAGAAGTAGGTTGAAAATTAGCAATGGTTATTAAATAGAGAAAGAGAAAGAAAGCAAAGAGATAAAGAAGAAAATTAAGAAAGGGGGAAGAGAAGAAGACCAGGAGAAGTAACCAATAAAGAGAGGAATAAGAGAGAGGAAGATAATTGAAGGTTTAATTAATACTGAGAAAAGAGGAAGAGAAGAAGGGAAGAGAAAGGGAGGAGAGAGAAAAATGGAGAATAAGAAGAAAGAAAGAAGAAATCATTAAAATTTTGAAAGATGAAAAAGTTAGTTCATCTCTCTCTCTCTCTCTCTCTCTCTCTCTCTCTCTCTCTCTCTCTCTCTCTCTCTCTCTCTCTCTCTCTCTCTCTCTCTCACATTTGTTCATTTATATAATCATCCAATTCTCTCTATCTTTATTTTCTCTACTTTATTTCAGTCGTTTGGCTTCTCGTTCTCTTTCTTTCTTTCTTTCTTTCTTTCTTTCTTTCTCTTTCTTTCTCATTATTTTTTCTTTCTTTGTCTTGGATTCTTTCTGTTATTCTTTGTTTTGTTTTTTTCTTTATTTTATTCCTCTGTCTGTCTATCTGTATGTACGTATGTATGTGTGCATGGATGTATGTGTATGTATGTATGTATGTATGTTTATCTATCTATATGTCTATCTGTTTCTCTCTATCAATCTCCCAAACACACCCCTTACCTCCCCTTTCCTCCCCTTCCTCCCCCCACACTCACTCCCTTTCCTCCCCCCCCCACACTCACTCCCCTTCCGTTCCCCTTTGCAGCGTGTGGAGTGGTTGAGTGGTGGTGAGGTGGTTGGTGACGTGCCTGACGTGCGTATGGTGCACGTGAATGGTTCTCTCCAGTTCCTCCCCTTCCCCCCCTACGCGTACACGGCAGCAGTGCACGCCAACACCTACGCCTGCCGTGCCTCGTCAGCTGCCGGGACGATACTCTCCATCCCAGTGCACGTCAGAGCAGGTAAGGAAGGTTGGGCTGGGGAGGAAGAACTTGGATTTAGATTTTTTTTTTTTTTCTTTTTTTTTGAGTAGGGATTTTTTTTTTTTTTTTTTAGTAGGGATTTTTTTTTTAGTTGGGATTATTATTTTTTAAGTAGGGATTATTATTTTTTTGAGTAGGGATTATTATTATTTTTTTAGTAGGGATTATTATTTTTTTGAGTAGGGATTATTATTATTTTTTTGAGTAGGGATTATTATTATTTTTTTGAGTAGGGATTATTATTATTTTTTTGAGTAGGGATTATTATTATTTTTGAGTAGGGATTATTATTTTTTTTGAGTAGGGATTTTTTTTCCCTTTTTTTTGAGTAGGGATTATTATTATTTTGAGTAGGGATTTTAGTAGGGATTATTATTATTTAAGTAGGAATTTATTATTTTTTGAGTAGGGATTATGGGGGGGGTGAGGATTGATTTTCAGTGTGTGGTAGGGATTGTGTTGGAGGAGGAGGAGGAGGAGGAGGAGGTGTACATAGTGGTGGAGTGGTGGTACAGGTAAGGTAAGTGTGGCTGGGAAGGAACATCTACACACTCATTCTAATATATTCCACCCATTGTTTGCATCTTATATTTTATTTATTTATTTATTTTTTTTTTTTTTTTTTTTTAGTAGTAGGTAAGAAATATATTTTTTTCAGATTGTTTCCATAAAAAGAAGAAAAAAAAAAACATGGATTGATTTATTTAATTTTATATAATGTTACATCCATCGTATGCATTTTATATGACAACATTACGTCATTATTTTTCATCAATTCATTACTTCCTCTAACATACATACATACATACATACATACATACATAGTGTACGTGTTACTTATAATACACCATTGAGTCGGTTGTATAAGATTCTAAAAACAATAAGATGATAAGAAAACAATTATGATCTTAAGGTTAAGTTTTCATCCTAATTTGGGCAAGACTTATATTTTTATTATTATTATTATTATTATTATTATTATTATTATTATTATTATTATTGTTATTACTTAGGGTTCGAATCTTAACTCCCGTATTAATAATTAGGACGATCTTAATTTAGTTTCCCAAATTAATAAATCCATATAGAAAACGAGGATTAGGGTTTATTTCTAGGGTACGCTTTGCCTTGGTGCGCAACTCTGTATCAATTTTTATTTTGCTAAGGGATCAAGAATTTTTATTAAAGAGTTGGAAAAAATAGTGTTGATTTGTGGATATAGTTTTCTTTCTGGTTTCTAGGCCTATTTAAGTGTGTGTGTGTGTGTGTGTGTGTGTGTTAGTAAGGTGAGTGTCTGTATGAATTTGTTATCTCTCTCTCTCTCTCTCTCTCTCTCTCTCTCTCTCTCTCTCTCTCTCTCTCTCTCTCTCTCTCTCTCTCTCTCTCTCTCTCTCTCTCTCTCTCTCTCTAACACTCTCTTGACATCGTTCTCATAATATCCTCTAAGACGAAAATCCCCTCACTCCACACTACAAATATGACCTCTATCACACTCACTCACTCACTCACACACTCACTCACTCACTCACTCACTCACTCACTCACTCACTCACTCACTCACTCACGCATCTTTATAAGTGAATGATAGATAGAAGAAGAAATAAATAAATAAATAAATAAATAAAAGTTACGTACAATTAAAAAAATGAAAAAAGAATATTAAGACCATTTCCAAAGTGTGTGTGTGTGTGTGTGTGTGTGTGTGTGTGTGTGTGTGTGTGTGTGTGTGCGTCGCTAAGGGTCTTTTTATATCCCTTTAAACACACTTAGTTGACCCGTAACAGTCTTTTCGTCGCTCTTTTAGGGGGCCAACACGACAAGGGGGGCGATGGGCGGGGCGGGGCAATGGGCGGGGCGGGACGGTTGGATCAAAGTGGAAGGAGTGGAGGAGTGGATAGCAGGTGGAGGGTTAATGTGTGTGTGTGTGTGTGTGTGTGTGTTAAGGGGGAGAAAGAGTTCATTAGTGGTAGTAAAAGTAGGAGGAGGAGGAGGAGGAGGAGGAGAAAAAAGAGTAGAGAAAGAGGAGTAGAAATTAGTATATATCCATTTAAGTGTTAATAGTAGTAGTAGTAGTAGTAGTAGTAGTAGTAGTAGTAGTAGTAGTAGTAGTAGTAATAGTAACAGTAGTAGTAGTAGTAGTAGTAGTAGTAGTAGTAGTAGTAGTAGTAATAGTAACAGTAGTAGTAGTAGTAGTAGTAGTAGTAGTAACAGTAGTAGTAGTAGTTTTGTTTACTTGTTTTTCTTTTAATTTTGAAAGTATTTTATGTATCTGTTATTATTGGAAAACTGTTTGTATGTTTACTCTCTCTCTCTCTCTCTCTCTCTCTCTCTCTCTCTCTCTCTCTCTCTCTCTCTCTCTCTCTCTCTCTCTCTCTCTCTCTCTCTCTCTCATCTTTCTCCCATTACCTATCTCACTACATCTTCATTTATCTCACTTTTCTTCTCTCTCTCTCTCTCTCTCTCTCTCTCTCTCTCTCTCTCTCTCTCTCTCTCTCTCTCTCTCTCTCTCTCTCTCTCTCTCTCTCTCTCTCTCTCTCTCTCTCTCTCTCTCTTTCACATCAGGAATTATACATTAAGCAATTTATTCTTGAGGGCGTGTTGATAGACCCTTCAGGAGGAGGAGGAGGAAGAGGAGGAGGAGAGGAGGAGGAGGAAGAGGAAGAGGATCGTAAAGGAATGGACGAGGAAGAGAACAAAGAGGTAGAGGATAAGAAGAAGAAGAAAAAGAGGAGGAGGAAGGAAGGAAGGAAGGAAGTAGAGGAATGAAGAAGATGCAGAAGGAAGAAGAGACAAAGAAGAGAACAAAGAGGAAGACGACAAGAACTACAATAAGAAGAAGAGGAGGAGGAGGAGGAGGAGGAGGAGGAAGAGGGGAGGGGGGGAGGAAGAACCATAATCCTTTACCTACGCTTCCAATAGCTTGTCAAAAGAACCTCTCTCTCTCTCTCTCTCTCTCTCTCTCTCTCTCTCTCTCTCTCTCTCTCTCTCTCTCTCTCTCTCTCTCTCTCTCTCTCTCTCTCTCTCTCTCTTTCGCAATTTCTTCAACATAATCCTTCTTTTCTCCCTCCCTCCCTCCCTTCCAACCCTCTCTCTCTCCCTTCCTACCCTCTCTCTCTCCCTTCCTTCCCTCTCTCTCTCCCTTCCTTCCCTCTCTCTCTCCCTTCCTTCCCTTCCCTCATTTTCCTCCCTTCTTACCCTCACTTCCCTCCCTTCTTTCCCTTCACTTCCTTCCTTCCCTTCCCTTACCTCCATTCCCTCCCTTCTTATCCTCCTCCCTTCCATTCCCTTCCCTTCTTACCCTCCCTCCCTCGCTCCTTCCCGCCACTTTACATTTTCCCGCCTTTTTTTTCGCGCCTTTTTTTTTCCCGCGCTTCAATTCACACCAGCTTACGGAACTAACTCACTCGCAAACCTCGGAACAAGATCAAGATTAGTGTGTGTGTGTGTGTGTGTGTGTGTGTTCTCTCTCTCTCTCTCTCTCTCTCTCTCTCTCTCTCTCTCTCTCTCTCTCTCTCTCTCTCTCTCTCTCTCTCTCTCTCTCTCTCTCTCTCTCTTTCAAAACAACATTCATCTCTCACTAACACGCTACTCTCCACCCACACCACCTCCTCTTCCCCCTCCTCCTCCTCCTCCTCCTCCTCCTCCTCCTCCTCTCCTCCCCGCCACTCTGTCATGTTTCACTGGAAAAACATGCCTCGCTTAGCTTAGCTCTCTCTCTCTCTCTCTCTCTCTCTCTCTCTCTCTCTCTCTCTCTCTCTCTCTCTCTCTCTCTCTCTCTCTCTCTCTCTCTCTCTCTCTCTCTCTCTTCAAAATTACTAAACTGAGTTAGGACTTCCTGATTTCCTGTAGCAAAGGCGCCAAGACCCTCCTCCTCCTCCTCCTCCTCCTCCTCCTCCTCCTCCTCCTCCTCCTCCTCCTCCTCCTCCTCTTCCTCTTTCTCCTCCAGTTCTTGTCGCCCTCTGCTTCCGCCTTCTTCGAACTTTTCTTCCTCTCCCTCTTCCTTCGCTTCCTATCTTCGGTAATTTTTTCTCCTCCTCTTCCTCCTCCTCCTCCTCTTCTTCCTCCTCCTTTCTTCCTCCT
>JAPQNM010000037.1:6553850-6561350 GCA_029783475.1 Metacarcinus magister | reverse complement strand
CATTATGACAAAAAAAAAAAAGAGAGAAAAAAAAGAGAGAGAGAGAGAGAGAGAGAGAGAGAGAGAAAGAAAGAAAGCTAGCTCACATTATAAATCTTTTAACATTAGCGTGATTAAATATATCTTTCGTGCCGCGTGACTTTGAAACGAGGAGGAAAATAAATGAAAATAAATAAGAAAATAAATGAAAATAAATGAAAAAAAAATAAGAAAAAAGGAAAATAAATGAAACTAAATATAAATAAATGTGAATCAATCGAAATAAATTATAAAAAAAAAATGATAAAGTAACGGTTAGAAGAAGAAAAAAGTGATAACGAAAGTGTGGAATAAATGCAAATAAATATAGATAAATGAATTATATAAATTAATAAAAAATATATATTATAATGAGTGCGTGGGTGTGAGGAGGAAGGAAGAGGGAAGAAGGGAGGAAGAGAGGAAGAGGGAAGGAAGGAAGGAGAGAAAGAGGAATAAAAGATAAAAGAGAGTAGGAAGGAGGAAATGAGACAGAGAGAGAGAACAAAAAATGAGAGAAGAGAGTAAGTGAGGAGAGGGAAAGAGAGGAATGAGGAAAGAAGAACAAGAAAAAGAGAAAGAAGGAAAAGTTAGATGTAGAGCAAGGAAGATGAGTTAACGAGAGAGAGAGAGAGAGAGAGAGAGAGAGAGCGAGAGAGAGAGAGAGAGAGAGAGAGAGAGAGAGAGAGAGGCCATCCCTTCAAATAGGACTAAACCTTCAATGTCAGACTTGAAGCTTATCAGAAACTCACACCCGCTGGTCATTCCCTCTCTCTCTCTCTCTCTCTCTCTCTCTCTCTCTCTCTCTCTCTCTCTCTCTCTCTCTCTCTCTCTCTCTCTCTCTCATTTTCTTTAATATCACCTCTTTCATCACCTGCTCCTCTCTCACTCAATCGTGTCCTCTTATCTCCCTTACCTCTCTCTCTCTCTCTCTCTCTCTCTCTCTCTCTCTCTCTCTCTCTCTCTCTCTCTCTCTCTCTCTCTCTCTCTCTCTCTCTCTCTCTCTCTCTCTCTCTCTTTAAAGTGACCACAAAAGCAAGTTAAAGTGAGTTAATTTATTATATTAAGTTTTAACTCAATGTTTTGCTCTCTCTCTCTCTCTCTCTCTCTCTCTCTCTCTCTCTCTCTCTCTCTCTCTCTCTCTCTCTCTCTCTCTCTCTCTCTCTCTCTCTCTCTCTCGGGTATTGTTCATGTTTGTATCTTCTTCCGCCTCCTCCTCTTCCTCCTCTTCCTCCTTCCTTCTTCCTCTACGCCTCTTCCTTATCATCATCATTATCATCATTCCTATCATCTTTATCTTCTTCGTCCACCACCACCACAACCTCCTCCTCCTCCTCCTCCTCCTCCTCCTCCTCCTCCTCTTCGTTGCCTTATTACATATTTACATTTTCGCTTCAGACTCAAAAAATATAAATAAATAAGTGAACCTTTATAAAAAAATATGTGTATAAATAACAAGATTCCGGTCCTGACGCTCTAAAAATGTGGGAAGTCATGAACAAAACACACAATTCTGGCCTCTCTCTCTCTCTCTCTCTCTCTCTCTCTCTCTCTCTCTCTCTCTCTCTCTCTCTCTCTCTCTCTCTCTCTCTTTCTCTTTCTCTTTCTCTCCAGCATTTCAAACTATTTCCAGCATTTCAAACTATTTCCAGCATTTCAAACTATTTCCAGGAATTTAAATGTTTCCAGGATGACATTTTGAAACGTTCCTCCAATATTTCCAGGTTGTCTTCCTCACCAACGCCATCTGTGTGCCATCTATCAAACTATCCTTCCCTCCTTCCCATCTTTCCTTCCTTCCTTCCTTCCCTCCTTCCTTTTCTCTCTCTCCTCGTCTCCTTCCTTCCTTTCTTCGTCTTTTTCTCCCTCTTTCCCTTCCTTTTCTCTCCTTCCTTCCCTTTCTTCTCCCTACCTCTCTTTTCTCCTCCCTTCTTCTCTCCCTCTTCCATCTCTTCGTGTCTATCTTTATCTTCTTTCCCTCCTTCCCTCCTTTCTTCCCTTTCTCTCATTTCCTTCATTTTCCTTCCTTCATCTTCCCTTCTTCCTTCCCTTATCTCCTTCTTCTTTCTCCCTCTTCCTGCCTTCTCCTCTTCCATATCCCTTCCCTTCTTTCTTCCTAATTCTCCCTCTTCTTCCTTCTCCCTCTCTTCTTCTCTTCTCTTCCATGTTCCTTTCCATCCTTCCTTCCTTCCTTCCCTCCATCTTTTTCACCTCGATCAATCTATTTCACCTTCCCTCCTCTCCTCCTCCTCCTCCTCCTCCTCCTCCTCCTCCTCCTCCTCCTCCTCCTCCTCCTCCTCCTCCTCCTCCCTGCATACGTAATTGGTCTCCATTTTGCATATCATATAACTGTCAAGTGTCCAATGGCTAGCTGAACCACACCACAACTCCCTCTCACTCCCACTCACTCCCACTCATTCCCACTCACTCCCTCTCACTCCCACTCACTTCCACTCATTCCCTCTCATTGTGTCCTACTCCCACTCATTCCCACTCACTCCCTCTCATTCCCACTCACTCCCACTCACTCCCTCTCATTCCCTATCACTCCCACTCATTCCCACTCTCCCACTCATTCCCACTCACTCCCTCTCATTCCCACTCATTCTCACTCACTCCCACTCATTCTCCACTCACTCCCTCTCATTCCCACTCACTCCCTCTCATTCCTACTCATTCCCTCTCACTCCCACTCACTCCCACTCATTCTCACTCACTCCTACTCACTCCGACTCCCACCCACTCACTCCCACTCCCACCCACTTATTCCCACTCACTCCTACTCACTCCGACTCCCACCCACTCACTCCCACTCCCACCCACTTATTCCCACTCATTCCCATTCACTCCCTCTCATTCCCACTCATTCCATCTCACTTCCACTGATCGAGCGGTATGTTTTTTTTGTTCCTTTAGTTTTCAGTTTTAATTCTTTACATGGAAAACGATTGTCACTTGTTTTAAATGTGATGAGTTGTCACCTGCTGCCTGGTGCGGAGTGGGCGGGGAGTGGGCGGGAGTGAACTAGAGTCGGTGGGAGTGGGCGGGGATATGCTGGAGTGTGGGTTGGAGGGGGGGAGTGGGCTGGAGTGGGTGGGAATGGATTGGAGTGGGCTGAAGTGGGTTTGGAGTGGGTTTCAGTGAGTGGGAATGGGTTTGAGTGGGATGGAATGGGTTTGAGTGGAATAAAATGGGTATTGAATGAGTGGGAGTGAACTAGAGTGGGTGGGAGTGGGCTGGAATGGACTGGAGTGGGCTGGAGTGGGCTGGAGTGGGCGTAAAAGGGCAAGACACCTACCTCTCGACATCTGTTCGGAGTGTGAGACAGACAAGAGTGACACGCGCCCTCTCTCTCTCTCTCTCTCCTCTCTCCTCTCTCCTCTCTCCTCTCTCCTCTCTCCCTCTCCCTCTCCCCTCCCCCCCCCCTTCCCCTCTTCACTGCCCCTCACATTTACGTCAGAAATATGAAAATGGTTGATGTCTGTGAGAGAAAGTGGGAGGAGGAGGAGGAGGAGGAGGAGGAGGAGGAGGAAGGAAGGGAGGGAGGAAGGGTAGAAGGATAAATAAGTGATAGGAAGGAAAGAAGGAAGAATAATATGTAATAGGAAGAAAAGGAATGAAGGAAGGAAGGGAGGGAGGAAGGAAGGATAGATAGATAGATAGTAGATGATAGAAAGGAAGGAAGGAAAATAGAAAGAAGAAGGGAGAGAGAGAGAGAGAGAGAGAGAGAGAGAGGAGAGAGAGAGAGAGAGAGAGAGGAGAGAGAGATGAGAGAGAGGAGAGAGAGAGAGAGAGAGAGAGAGAGAGAGAGAAAGAGGGGTCAGTGGCAGCTGTCATGTTGAACTCAGCGAGGCAACACGACCAGGGGGGGAGGGGGGAGGGGGCACCTTCATTAATAGTAGTAGTAGTAGTAGTAGTAGTAGTAGTAGTAGTAGTAGTGGTAGTAGTAGTGGTAGTAGTAGTAGTAGTAGTAGTAGTAGTAGTAGTAGTAGTAGTAGTAGTAGTAGTAGTGGTAGTAATGTTAGTAATGGTTGTTGTGGTAATAGTAGTAATAGTAATTTTTGTATTTAATTCCTGGTTAATCTTGTTAAGAGAAAGTGTGTGGGAAAAGTTATGAGATTATAGTTGTGTGTGTGTGTGTGTGTGTGTGTGTGTGTGTGTGTGTGTGTGTGTGTGTGTGTGTGTGTGTGTGTGTTATTAGATTAATGAACAGTTATTATTATTATTAGAATTACTATTATTATTATCATTATTATTATTATTACTGTTTTTTATTGGTACTACTACTACTACTACTACTACTACTAATAATAATAATAATAATAATAATAATAATAATAATATTACTTCTATTACTTCTATTACTTCTATTACTACTACTTCTACTACTGCTGCTACTACTACTACTACTACTACTACTACTACTACTACTACTACTACTACTACTACTACTACTACTACTACTACTACCACCACCACCACCACCACCACCACCACCACTACCACTACTACTACTACTACCACCACCACCACCACCACCACCACTGCCACTACCACTACTACCACCACCACCACTACCACTACCACTACTACTACTACTACTACTACTACTACTACTACTACTACTACTACTACTACTACTATTACTACTACTATAATATATCAAATTCTCTCCTTCCACCGCAGACCAGAATGTGTCCAGCTGAGTGACACGAGAGAGAGAGAGAGAGAGAGAGAGAGAGAGAGAGAGAGAGAGAGAGAGAGAGAGAGGAGAGAGAGAGAGAGAGAGAGAGAGAGAGAGAGGTGGGGGGGAGAGGGGGGAAAGGGAAACTTTGCGACAGGGAAACTTTGTACTTTAAATGTTGGAAGGAAACTTGGGGAATGATTTAGTGTTTGTATCGAGAGAGAGAGAGAGAGAGAGAGAGAGAGAGAGAGAGAGAGAGAGAGAGAGAGAGAGAGAGAGAGAGAGAGAGAGATTATTATTAGTAGTAGTAGTAGTAGTAGTACAATTAATAACTTATATTATTATTTTGTGTTACCTGTCTGTCTGTTTGGTCTAGCTTGGCGGAAGAGGAGGAGGAGGAGGAGGAGGAGGAGGAGGAGGAGGAGGAGGAGGAGGAGGGGGAGGAGGAGGAGGAGGAGGAGGAGGAGGAGGAGGAGGATAAAGCATCAGAAGGGCCCAAAGGATTATCTCCGACACCTGCCTGGACACTCTCTCTCTCTCTCTCTCTCTCTCTCTCTCTCTCTCTCTCTCTCTCTCTCTCTCTCTCTCTCTCTCTCTCTCTCTCTCTCTCTCTCTCAGTAAGCCACTTCCTCCTTAGTCATTCCCTTTACCTCCCTTCCTATCTCTCTCTCTCTCTCTCTCTCTCTCTCTCTCTCTCTCTCTCTCTCTCTCTCTCTCTCTCTCTCTCTCTCTCTCCCTCACGTATATGGTTTTAAGTGGTAATAGTGTTTAATATTTTAGTAATGACATAATTGAGTTCATATTCCTGGTTAGCTTTTTAGAGAAACACTTTGTACAAATTTTCATAACATTTGGAAGTGGTCGACTTTTTCCACGAAATTCCCTTGGATTTTTTTGGCAGAAATAATCTTTTTTTTTAAATAACTCGAAAACTATAAGGTTTACGTAAATCAAGTATGGACTAGCAACGATAGAGAATTAGACGCTTGTTTTTTGGGTTATAAGTAAACTAAATTGAGTTGTAAGTATAGATGTAAAATGAAAAATATTACGCAATTGTTTTTTTTCCACAGAAGTTACATTTTCTCCAAACTTTCTATATCATCAGATAGACGTTATTACCTTCCATAACCTTACCTTACCTTACCTTCCATAACCTTACCTTACCTTACCTTACCTTGCCTTGCCTTGCCTTGCCTTGCCTTACCTTACCTTACCTTACCTTACCTTACCTTACCTTACCTTACCTTGCCTTGCCTTTGTTTCTATACATTTTTCTCGTAGGATTAATATTTTCACAGTAAAATGGAAACAACTGTTCAACCTCAATTCTGGGGGGGATTTTTAGGCCACAAAATCGAAAATTCAATTCCGTCACAAATACATGAAAATTACTTCAATAAAGATTCTAGATTTTTAAATTTGCAATAAAAATGCCTCAGAAGGTTTTTGAGTATGACAAAAAAACTCATCCCAAAGAGAATATTTTAAATCAATTATAACTTACTAACACTCTTAGCCTGCCTTACCTTACCTTACCTTACCTTACCTTACCTTGCCTTGCCTTGCCTTGCCTTGCCTTGCCTTGCCTTGCCTTGCCTTGCCTTGCCTTGCCTTGCCTTGCCTTGCCTTACCTTGCCTTACCTTATCTTACCTTACCTTACCTTGCCTTGCCTTACCTTACCTTGCCTTGCCTTACCTTACCTTACCTTACCTTACCTTACCTTGCCTTGCCTTACCTTACCTTGCCTTACCTTACCTTACCTTACCTTACCTTACCTTACCTTGCTCATTGATTTCAGGTAAACAAATATGTATTAATATTCACCATAACACGTAAAGTAGTGTGTGTGTGTGTGTGTGTGTGTGTGTGTGTGTGTGTGTGTGTGTGTGTGTGTGTGTGTGTGTGTGTGTGTTTAATTCATATATTCAGTGTCCAGTCAGTAAGAGAGAGAAGAGAAGAGAAGAGAGGAGGGAAAACACACACACACACACACACACACACACACACACACACATACACACACACACACACACACACACACACACACACACACACACACAGAGGAAGTAAGGAATGAGGAAGGAGAGAGAGAAATGGAGAAGGTAGGAGGGAAGATAGGCTAACAAGAGAGAGAGAGAGAGAGAGAGAGAGAGAGAGAGAGAGAGAGAGTACAGGTGTTCATCTAATTAGTCATTCCTATGTCTTACCTGCATTGATTCCCTTCTTCCTGTCTGTCTGTCTGTCTGTCTGTCTCTATCTATCTCTTTCCCTTCCCCCTCCTGTGTGTGTGTGTGTGTGTGGACCGTTCCTTTAGTGTGTGTGTGTGTAGACCGTTCCTTTAGTCTCCTTGTGTCCTCAGGGAGATGAAAAAGTAATTTGTTTTTTTTTATTTTCACTGACTTACTATTTTTCCTTTTAAATTTTTCAACTTTACCGTCAGTCTTTAGATCTTACTTTTTTTTTGGGGGGAGGGGGTGGGGGGCTGGGATCTCTCTCTCTCTCTCTCTCTCTCTCTCTCTCTCTCTCTCTCTCTCTCTCTCTCTCTCTCTCTCTCTCTCTCTCTCTCCCTTTCTTTGTTTCTTTCTTTCTTTCTTTATCTCACATAGAAGAGCTCGCTTTAATCTCTCTCCCTTCGTGATGATGACTTTGCCTGAGGAGAGAGAGAGAGAGAGAGAGAGAGAGAGAGAGAGAGAGAGAGAGAGAGAGAGAGAGAGAGAGAGGAGGTATACTATTTAGTTAGCAAAGCAAGATGTGTGTGTGTGTGTGTGTGTGTGTGTGTGTGTGTGTGTGTGTG
>JAPQNM010000037.1:6543850-6546350 GCA_029783475.1 Metacarcinus magister | reverse complement strand
TTCAGTTCAGTTAGGTTAGGTTAGGTTAGGTTAGGTAAGGTTTAGTTAAGTTAATGATTTTGTTAGTTCAGTTTGGTTAATAAGTTTGTGAGCTCGGTTCAGTTAGGTTAGGTTAGGTAAGGTTTAGTTAAGTTAATGATTTTGTTAGTTGAGTTCAGTTAGGCAGTTCGTTTCAGTAGCATTCAGTTCAATTCAGTTCAGTTCAGTTCAGTAAATGAGTTAGTAAGTTCAGTAGCATTCAGTCATGTTGAGTTAATAAATTTGTCAAGTTCAGTTCAGTGAATGAGTTCAGTATCACTCAGTCAAGTTCAATTGAGTGAGTGTGTTGTTTGGTGTCCCGTCAGGTGGCACCGTGTGAGTGGCAAGGTGGAGGCGGCCGTGGTGCAGGACGGCAGGATACAGCAGGTCGGAGGGTCCTTACTCATACGACAGGTCACAGCATCAGACGCAGGCAGGTAAGAACTGAGGAGGAGGAGGAGGAAGAAGAAGAAGAGAAAGAGAAAGAGTACAAAGAAAGTCTTACTGGACCTAACGAGGCTGTCTGTTTATCTACACTACTATCATAATATCTACTTGATAGAGACAAAAGGACACCAAAGTGGAAGGCTCCTCCCCACCCACCCACCCTTCCCTCCAGCCGAAACGATACCATGTAGTATAGACAAACTATCATGGAATTTTTTGAGGAAAGTGAGAAAAACAAGACTAATCTACGTCTACTAGTGAAAAAATATATTGACGCAGGAATGAAATACTCGATTTGGTGATCTGATGTGAAGTGTTTATCAAGTTTGTTCTTCAATGATTCAGTTGTGTTACTGTTAACTATTTGTGCTGGGAGAGAATTCCAAATATTCACGATTCTATTAAACAAACGGAGGAGGAAGAAGGGGAGGAGGAGGAGGAGGAAGAAGAAGAAGATGAAGATGAGGAGGGGGAGGAGGAAGAGATGGTGTAGGAGGAGGAGGAGGAGGGACAAAAGGTTGTATTGGAGAGAAAATGAGGAATTTACTTGATTTTTTCCCACATCCAAGTCATTTTTTTCCTCCTTCTCTCTTCCTTCTATTACTCTCTTTATTGCATCTTTCTCTATCCACCTCTTTCGTAATTTATCTTTTACTTTTTTTTTCATACTTTCTTTTCTTTCTTTCTTTGTTTTTTTTATCATAATTTTTTTCTTCATTTATCTTATTATTGTTTATTCTTATTCCTCCTTTTATCATTATTATTATTATTATTATTTATTATTTCATCTTTTCTCTTGTCTATTTTCTCTCTTTTATCATCCTCGTTGCTTTAATTTTTGCTTTATCATATTGCAACTCTCTCTCTCTCTCTCTCTCTCTCTCTCTCTCTCTCTCTCTCTCTCTCTCTCTCTCTCTCTCTCTCTCTCTCTCTCTCTCTCTCTCTCTCTCTCTCTCTCTCTCTCTCTCAAAATTAGCAAACTCTTTTCCTGGTAATTTTCTCATAATTTCCTCTGAATGTAACGGAAGAGGAGGAGGAGGAGGAGGAGGAGGAGGATGAGGAGGAGGAGGAAGGGAAAAAATGGTCCAACAAGGAAGATAGATTTTTTTTCCCTTCTCTCATTTTTTTCCCTTCTCTCATTTTTTTCCCGTCTCTCTCTTTTTTTCCCGTCTCTCTTTTTTTCCCTTTGCTTAAGTGACGGAGGGAAAATATTGCTCATCTTACCGTGTTATTTATCTTCCGGATGGGAAAATACTCCTCTATCTATCTTTTTTTTTCCCTCTCTCTCTCTCTCTCTCTCTCTCTCTCTCTCTCTCTCTCTCTCTCTCTCTCTCTCTCTCTCTCTCTCTCGTTACCTCGGCACCTTTACGAAGAGGAAGAATAGCAAAGAGAAGGAAAAAATGGAGGAGAGATACTTGGAATAAAGAGAGATGAGAGGGAAGAGGATAATAAACGGGGAATAAGAGGAAATGAAGATAAATTGGACGATAGAAAGAAGGAGGAGGAGGAAATGAAGAAGAAGAAAAAGAAGAAAGGAAGGAGAATGATAATGATAATAATAATAATAAGGATGAAGTAAAATTATGAATGAATGAATGAATAAATAGATAAATAAACATGTACACATCACACCCACACCCACACCCGTACATAAAAGAATGTACACAAACGCACATAACACTCATCCAATGCAATCCATCATGTATGTACGTATTCTCCCTAATAAAAAGAAAAAAATATACATACACACAAAAAAAAATACACACACACACACACACACACACACACACACGAAAAAAAAACTAACCCAATAAAAATTAGAAACGTACATAAACGCACACACCACCTCCTTAACCCATGTACGTATCTCCCCTTCAACCCATGTACGTATCTCCCCCCTTCCCTAGGTATGTGTGCGTGGTGTCCAGCAGCGTGGGTTCTGAGCGTGCACACACCAGCGTGGAGGTGTGGGCGCCCCTCACCGCCCACATCACGCCCCAGGTGCAGACTGTGGACGTGGGCGGCAGGGCGTCCT
>JAPQNM010000037.1:6516350-6533850 GCA_029783475.1 Metacarcinus magister | reverse complement strand
TGAGGAGGAAAGTCATGTTTTTAAATAAATATTAAGTTTCATTTTCACTGCGTAATTATTAGTCATAGAACAAATATTCATAATATCAGTTATACAGTTTAGGTCTATCAGATGCTGCAATTATATTTCCAATATCTCTAATAGCTTTCAGAAAATGACGAGGAAATTCATGTTTTTATATAAAAATACGGTTTTATTTTATGCGTAATTATTAGTCATAGAACAAATATTCATAATATCAGTTGTACAGTTGAATTAGGTGTATCAGATGATGCAATGATATTTCCAATATCTCTAATAGCTTTCGAGAAAACGAGGAAGAAAGTAATTATAAAAAAAGTAAAATTCAGTATTTATTAGTACTAGTGAAAATATTCATAATGACAGTAGTAGATTTTAATTAGGTCTATCAGATGCTGCAATGATATTTCCAATATCTCTAATAGCTTTCGAGAAAATGAGGAGGAAAATCATGTTTTTATATCAATATTAAGTTTCATTTTACTGCGTAATTATTAGTCATAGAACAAATATTCATATTTTCAGTTTTACAGTTGAATTAGGTCTATCAGATGCTGCAATGATATTTCCAATATCTCTAATAGCTTTCGAGAAAATGAGGAGGAAATTAATGTTTTTATATAAATATTAAGTTTCATTTTACTGCGTAATTATTAGTCATAGAACAAATATTAATAATGACAGTTGTACAGTTTAATTAGGTCTATCAGATACTGCAATGATATTTCCAATATCTCTAATAGCTTTCGAGGAAATGACGAGAAAAGTTATTTTTTAAATAAATATTAAGTTTAATTTTACTGCGTAATTGTTAGTCATAGAACAAATATGCATAATGACAGTTGTACAGTTTAATTTTGTGCATCAGATGCTGTAATGATATTTCCAATATCTCTAATAGGTTTCGAGAAAATGAGGAGGAAAGTCATGTTTTTAAATAAATATTAAGTTTAATTTTACTGCGTAATTGTTAGTCATAGAACAAATATTCATAATGACAGTTGTACAGTTTAATTTGGTGTATCAGATGCTGCAATGATATTTCCAATATCTCTAATAGCTTTCGGGAAAATGAGGAGGAAATTCATGTTTTGAAATATATATTAAGTTTCATTTTACTGCGTAATTATTAGTCATAGAAAAAATATTCATAATATCAGTTGTACTGTTTAATTAAGTGTATCAGATGCTGCAATGATAATTCCAATATCTCTAATAGCTTTTGAGAAAATGAGGAGGAAAGTCATGTTTTTAAATAAATATTAAGTTTCATTTCACTGCGTAATTATTAGTCATAGAACAAATATTCATAATATCAGTTATACAGTTTAATAAGGTCTATCAGATGCTGCAATTATATTTCCAATATCTCTAATAGCTTTTAAGAAAATGACGAGGAAATTCATGTTATTATATAAAAATACGGTTTTATTTTATGCGTAATTATTAGTCATAGAACAAATATTCATAATATCAGTTGTACAGTTGAATAGGTGTATCAGATGATGCAATGATATTTCCAATATCTCTAATAGCTTTCGAGAAAACGAGGAAGAAAGTAATTATAAAAAAAGTAAAATTCAGTATTTATTAGTACTAGTGAAAATATTCATAATGACAGTACTAGATTTTAATTAGGTCTATCAGATGCTGCAATGATATTTCCAATATCTCTAATAGCTTTCGAGAAAATGAGGAGGAAAATCATGTTTTTATATAAATATTAAGTTTCATTTTACTGCGTAATTATTAGTCATAGAACAAATATTCATATTTTCAGTTTTACAGTTTAATTAGGTTTATCAGATGCTGCAATGATATTTCCAATATCTCTAATAACTTTCGAGAAAATGAGGAGGAAATTCATGTTTTTATATAAATATTAAGTTTCATTTTACTGCGTAATTATTAGTCATAGAACAAATATTCATATTTTCAGTTTTACAGTTTAATTAGGTCTATCAGATGATGCAATGATATTTAAAATATCTCTAATAACTTTCGAGAAAATGAGGAGGAAAGTCATGTTTTTATATAAATATTAAGTTTCATTTTACTGCGTAATTATTAGTCATAGAACAAATATTAATAATGACAGTTGTACAGTTTAATTAGGTCTATTAGAAACTGCAATGATATTTCCAATATCTCTAATAGCTTTCGAGGAAATGACGAGAAAAGTTATTTTTTTAAATAAATATTAAGTTTAATTTTACTGCGTAATTGTTAGTCATAGAACAAATATGCATAATGACAGTTGTACAGTTTAATTTTGTGCATCAGATGCTGTAATGATATTTCCAATATCTCTAATAGCTTTCGAGAAAATGAGGAGGAAATTCATGTTTTTAAATAAATATTAAGTTTAATTTTACTGCGTAATTGTTAGTCATAGAACAAATATTCATAATGACAGTTGTACAGTTTAATTTGGTGTATCAGATGCTGCAATGATATTTCCAATATCTCTAATAGCTTTCGGGAAAATGAGGAGGAAATTCATGTTTTTAAATATATATTAAGTTTCATTTTACTGCGTAATTATTAGTCATAGAAAAAATATTCATAATATCAGTTGTACAGTTTAATTAGGTGTATCAGCTGCTGCAATGATATTTCCAATATCTCTAATAGCTTTCGAGAAAATGAGGAGGAAAGTCATGTTTTTAAATAAATATTAAGTTTCATTTCACTGCGTAATTATTAGTCATAGAACAAATATTCATAATATCAGTTATACAGTTTAGGTCTATCAGATGCTGCAATTATATTTCCAATATCTCTAATAGCTTTTCAAGAAAATGACGAGGAAATTCATGTTATTATATAAAAATACGGTTTTATTTTACTGCGTAATTATTAGTCATAGAACAAATATTCATAATATCAGTTGTACAGTTGAATTAGGTGTATCAGATGATGCAATGATATTTCCAATATCTCTAATAGCTTTCGAGAAAACGAGGAAGAAAGTAATTATAAAAAAAGTAAAATTCAGTATTTATTAGTACTAGTGAAAATATTCATAATGACAGTAGTAGATTTTATTTAGGTCTATCAGATGCTGCAATGATATTTCCAATATCTCTAATAGCTTTCGAGAAAATGAGGAGGAAAATCATGTTTTTATATCAAATATTAAGTTTCATTTTACTGCGTAATTATTAGTCATAGAACAAATATTCATATTTTCAGTTTTACAGTTGAATTAGGTCTATCAGATGCTGCAATGATATTTCCAATATCTCTAATAGCTTTCGAGAAAATGAGGAGGAAATTAATGTTTTTATATAAATATTAAGTTTCATTTTACTGCGTAATTATTAGTCACAGAACAAATATTAATAATGACAGTTGTACAGTTTAATTAGGTCTATCAGATACTGCAATGATATTTCCAATATCTCTAATAGCTTTCGAGGAAATGACGAGAAAAGTTATGTTTTTAAATAAATATTAAGTTTAATTTTACTGCGTAATTGTTAGTCATAGAACAAATATGCATAATGACAGTTGTACAGTTTAATTTGTGCATCAGATGCTGTAATGATATTTCCAATATCTCTAATAGCTTTCGAGAAAATGAGGAGGAAAGTCATGTTTTTAAATAAATATTAAGTTTAATTTTACTGCGTAATTGTTAGTCATAGAACAAATATTCATAATGACAGTTGTACAGTTTAATTTGGTGTATCAGATGCTGCAATGATATTTCCAATATCTCTAATAGCTTTCGGGAAAATGAGGAGGAAATTCATGTTTTGAAATATATATTAAGTTTCATTTTACTGCGTAATTATTAGTCATAGAAAAAATATTCATAATATCAGTTGTACTGTTTAATTAGGTGTATCAGATGCTGCAATGATATTTCCAATATCTCTAATAGCTTTTCGAGAAAATGAGGAGGAAAGTCATGTTTTTAAATAAATATTAAGTTTCATTTTCACTGCGTAATTATTAGTCATAGAACAAATATTCATAATATCAGTTATACAGTTTAATAGGTCTATCAGATGCTGCAATTATATTTCCAATATCTCTAATAGCTTTCAGAAAATGACGAGGAAATTCATGTTATTATATAAAAATACGGTTTTATTTTACTGCGTAATTATTAGTCATAGAACAAATATTCATAATATCAGTTGTACAGTTGAATAGGTGTATCAGATGATGCAATGATATTTCCAATATCTCTAATAGCTTTCGAGAAAACGAGGAAGAAAGTAATTATAAAAAAAGTAAAATTCAGTATTTATTAGTACTAGTGAAAATATTCATAATGACAGTACTAGATTTTAATTAGGTCTATCAGATGCTGCAATGATATTTCCAATATCTCTAATAGCTTTCGAGAAAATGAGGAGGAAAATCATGTTTTTATATAAATATTAAGTTTCATTTTACTGCGTAATTATTAGTCATAGAACAAATATTCATAATTTTCAGTTTTACAGTTTAATTAGGTTTATCAGATGCTGCAATGATATTTCCAATATCTCTAATAGCTTTCGAGAAAATGAGGAGGAAATTCATGTTTTTATATAAATATTAAGTTTCATTTTACTGCGTAATTATTAGTCATAGAACAAATATTCATAATTTTCAGTTTTACAGTTTAATTAGGTCTATCAGATGCTGCAATGATATTTCCAAATATCTCTAATAACTTTCGAGAAAATGAGGAGGAAATTAATGTTTTTATATAAATATTAAGTTTCATTTTACTGCGTAATTATTAGTCATAGAACAAATATTAATAATGACAGTTGTACAGTTTAATTAGGTCTATCAGAAACTGCAATGATATTTCCAATATCTCTAATAGCTTTCGAGGAAATGACGAGAAAAGTTATTTTTTAAATAAATATTAAGTTTAATTTTACTGCGTAATTGTTAGTCATAGAACAAATATGCATAATGACAGGTGTACAGTTTAATTTTGGTGCATCAGATGCTGTAATGATATTTCCAATATCTCTAATAGCTTTCGAGAAAATGAGGAGGAAATTCATGTTTTTAAATAAATATTAAGTTTAATTTTACTGCGTAATTGTTAGTCATAGAACAAATATTCATAATGACAGTTGTACAGTTTAATTTGGTGTATCAGATGCTGCAATGATATTTCCAATATCTCTAATAGCTTTCGGGAAAATGAGGAGGAAATTCATGTTTTTAAATATATATTAAGTTTCATTTTACTGCGTAATTATTAGTCATAGAAAAAATATTCATAATATCAGTTGTACAGTTTAATTAGGTGTATCAGCTGCTGCAATGATATTTCCAATATCTCTAATAGCTTTCGAGAAAATGAGGAGGAAAGTCATGTTTTTAAATAAATATTAAGTTTCATTTCACTGCGTAATTATTAGTCATAGAACAAATATTCATAATATCAGTTATACAGTTTATTAGGTCTATCAGATGCTGCAATTATATTTCCAATATCTCTAATAGCTTTCAGAAAATGACGAGGAAATTCATGTTATTATATAAAAATACGGTTTTATTTTATGCGTAATTATTAGTCATAGAAACAAATATTCATAATATCAGTTGTACAGTTTGAATTAGGTGTATCAGATGCTGCAATGATATTTCCAATATCTCTAATAACTTTCGAGAAAATGAGGAGGAAATTCATGTTTTTATATAAATATTAAGTTTCATTTTACTGCGTAATTATTAGTCATAGAACAAATATTCATAATGACAGTTGTACAGTTTAATTAGGTCTATCAGATACTGCAATGATATTTCCAATATCTCTAATAGCTTTCGAGGAAATGACGAGAAAAGTTATGTTTTTTAATAAATATTAAGTTTAATTTTACTGCGTAATTGTTAGTCATAGAACAAATATGCATAATGACAGTTGTACAGTTTAATTTGGTGCATCAGATGCTGTAATGATATTTCCAATATCTCTAATAGCTTTCGAGAAAATGAGGAGGAAAGTCATGTTTTTAAATAAATATTAAGTTTAATTTTACTGCGTAATTGTTAGTCATAGAACAAATATTCATAATGACAGTTGTACAGTTTAATTAGGTGTATCAGATGCTGCAATGATATTTCCAATATCTCTAATAGCTTTCGAGAAAATGAGGAGGAAATTCATGTTTTAAATATATATTAAGTTTCATTTTACTGCGTAATTATTAGTCATAGAAAAAATATTCATAATATCAGTTGTACAGTTTAATTAGGTGTATCAGATGCTGCAATGATATTTCCAATATCTCTAATAGCTTTCGAGAAAATGAGGAGGAAAGTCATGTTTTTAAATAAATATTAAGTTTCATTTTACTGCGTAATTATTAGTCATAGAACAAATATTCATAATATCAGTTGTACAGTTTAATTAGGTCTATCAGATGCTGCAATTATATTTCCAATATCTCTAATAGCTTTCAAGAAAATGACGAGGAAATTCATGTTATTATATAAAAATACGGTTTTATTTTACTGCGTAATTATTAGTCATAGAACAAATATTCATAATATCAGTTGTACAGTTGAATTAGGTGTATCAGATGATGCAATGATATTTCCAATATCTCTAATAGCTTTCGAGAAAACGAGGAAGAAAGTAATTATAAAAAAAGTAAAATTCAGTATTTATTAGTACTAGTGAAAATATTCATAATGACAGTAGTAGATTTTAATTAGGTCTATCAGATGCTGCAATGATATTTCCAATATCTCTAATAGCTTTCGAGAAAATGAGGAGGAAAATCATGTTTTTATATAAATATTAAGTTTCATTTTACTGCGTAATTATTAGTCATAGAACAAATATTCATAATTTAAGTTTTACAGTTTAATTAGGTTTATCAGATGCTGCAATGATATTTCCAATATCTCTAATAGCTTTCGAGAAAATGAGGAGGAAATTCATGTTTTTATATAAATATTAAGTTTCATTTTACTGCGTAATTATTAGTCATAGAACAAATATTAATAATGACAGTTGTACAGTTTAATTAGGTCTATCAGATGCTGCAATGATATTTCCAATATCTCTAATAGCTTTCGAGGAAATGAGGAGAAAAGTTATTTTTTTAAATAAATATTAAGTTTAATTTTACTGCGTAATTGTTAGTCATAGAACAAATATGCATAATGACAGTTGTACAGTTTAATTTTGTGCATCAGATGCTGCAATGATATTTCCAATATCTCTAATAGCTTTCGAGGAAATGAGGAGGAAAGTTATGTTTTTAAATAAATATTAAGTTTAATTTTACTGCGTAATTGTTAGTCATAGAACAAATATGCATAATGACAGTTGTACAGTTTAATTTCGTGCATCAGATGCTGCAATGATATTTCCAATATCTCTAATAGCTTTCGAGAAAATGAGGAGGAAAGTCATGTTTTTAAATAAATATTAAGTTTCATTTTACTGCGTAATTGTTAGTCATAGAACAAATATTCATAATGACAGTTGTACAGTTTAATTAGGTGTATCAGATGCTGCAATATATTTCCAATATCTCTAATAGCTTTCGGGAAAATGAGAGAAAGTCATGTTTTTATATAAATATTAAGTTTCATTTTACTGCGTAATTATTAGTCATAGAAACAAATATTCATAATGACAGTTGTACAGTTTAATTAGGTGTATCAGATGCTGCAATGATATTTCCAATATCTCTAATAGCTTTCGAGAAAATGAGGAGGAAAGTCATGTTTTTATATAAATATCAAGTATCATTTTACTGTGTTATTATTAGTCATAGAACAAATATTCATAATATCAGTTGTACAGTTTAATTAGGTGTATCAGATGCTGCAATGATATTTCCAATATCTCTAATAGCTTTCGAGAAAATGAGGAGGAAATTCATGTTTTTATATAAATATTAAGTTTCATTTTACTGCGTAATTATTAGTCATAGAACAAATATTCATAATGACAGTTGTACAGTTTAATTAGGTGTATCAGATGCTGCAATGATATTTCCAATATCTCTAATAGCTTTCGAGAAAATGAGGAGGAAAGTCATGTTTTTATATAAATATAAAGTTTCATTTTACTGCGTAATTATTAGTCATAGAACAAATATTCATAATTTGCAGTTGTACAGTTTAATTAGGTCTATCAGATGCTGCAATGATATTTCCAATATCTCTAATAGCTTTCGAGAAAATGAGGAGGAAAGTCATGTTTTTATATAAATATTAAGTTTCATTTTACTGCGTAATTATTAGTCATAGAACAAATATTCATAATGACAGTTGTACAGTTTAATTAGGTGTATCAGATGCTGCAATGATATTTCCAATATCTCTAATAGCTTTCGGGAAAATGAGGAGGAAAGTCATGTTTTTATATAAATATTAAGTTTCATTTTACTGCGTAATTATTAGTCATAGAACAAATATTCATAATGACAGTTGTACAGTTTAATTAGGTGTATCAGATGCTGCAATGATATTTCCAATATCTCTAATAGCTTTCGAGAAAATGAGGAGGAAAGTCATGTTTTTATATAAATATTAAGTTTCATTTTACTGCGTAATTATTAGTCATAGAACAAATATTCATAATGACAGTTGTACAGTTTAATTAGGTCTATCAGATGCTGCAATGATATTTCCAATATCTCTAATAGCTTTCGAGAAAATGAGGAGGAAATTCATGTTTTTATATAAATATTAAGTTTCATTTTACTGCGTAATTATTAGTCATAGAACAAATATTCATAATGACAGTTGTACAGTTTAATTAGGTCTATCAGATGCTGCAATGATATTTCCAATATCTCTAATAGCTTTCGAGAAAATGAGGAGGAAAAGTCATTTTTTTATATAAATATTAAGTTTTATTTTACTGCGTAATTATTAGTCATAGAACAAATATTCATAATATCAGTTGTACAGTTTAATTAGGTGTATCAGATGCTGCAATGATATTTCCAATATCTCTAATAGCTTTCGAGAAAATGAGGAGGAAATTCATGTTTTTATATAAATATTAAGTTTCATTTTACTGCGTAATTATTAGTCATAGAACAAATATTCATAATGATCAGTTGTACAGTTTAATTAGGTCTATCAGATGACTGCAATGATATTTCCAATATCTCTAATAGCTTTCGAGAAATGACGAGAGAAAGTATTTTTTAAATAAATATTAAGTTTAATTTTACTGCGTAATTATTAGTCATAGAACAAATATTCATAATGACAGTTGTACAGTTTTAATTAGGTGCTATCAGATGCTGCAATGATATTTCCAATATCTCTAATAGCTTTCGAGAAAATGAGGAGGAAAGTCATGTTTTTATATAAATATTAAGTTTCATTTTACTGCGTAATTATTAGTCATAGAACAAATATTCATAATGACAGTTGTACAGTTTAATTAGGTGTATCAGATGCTGCAATGATATTTCCAATATCTCTAATAGCTTTCGGGAAAATGAGGAGGAAATTCATGTTTTTAAATATATATTAAGTTTCATTTTACTGCGTAATTATTAGTCATAGAAAAAATATTCATAATATCAGTTGTACAGTTTAATTAGGTGTATCAGATGCTGCAATGATATTTCCAATATCTCTAATAGCTTTCGAGAAAATGAGGAGGAAATTCATGTTTTTATATAAATATTAAGTTTCATTTTACTGCGTAATTATTAGTCATAGAACAAATATTCATAATATCAGTTGTACAGTTTAATTAGGTCTATCAGATGCTGCAATTATATTTCCAATATCTCTAATAGCTTTCAAGAAAATGACGAGGAAATTCATGTTATTATATAAAAATACGGTTTTATTTTACTGCGTAATTATTAGTCATAGAACAAATATTCATAATATCAGTTGTACAGTTGAATTAGGTGTATCAGATGATGCAATGATATTTCCAATATCTCTAATAGCTTTCGAGAAAACGAGGAAGAAAGTAATTTTTAAAAAAGTAAAATTCAATATTTATTAGTACTAGTGAAAATATTCATAATGACAGTAGTAGATTTTAATTAGGTCTATCAGATGCTGCAATGATATTTCCAATATCTCTAATAGCTTTCGAGAAAATGAGGAGGAAAATCATGTTTTTATATAAATATTAAGTTTCATTTTACTGCGTAATTATTAGTCATAGAACAAATATTCATAATGACAGTTTGTACAGTTTAATTAGGTGTATCAGATGCTGCAATGATATTTCCAATATCTCTAATAGCTTTCGAGAAAATGAGGAGGAAAGTCATGTTTTTATATAAATATTAAGTTTCATTTTACTGCGTAATTATTAGTCATAGAACAAATATTCATAATGACAGTTGTACAGTTTAATTAGGTCTATCAGATGCTGCAATGATATTTCCAATATCTCTAATAGCTTTCGAGAAATGAGGAGGAAAATTCATGTTTTTAAATAAATATTAAGTTTCATTTTACTGCGTAATTATTAGTCATAGAACAAATATTCATAATGACAGTTGTACAGTTTAATTAGGTGCTATCAGATGCTGCAATGATATTTCCAATATCTCTAATAGCTTTCGAGGAAATGAGGAGGAAAGTTATTTTTTAAATAAATATTAAGTTTCATTTTACTGCGTAATTATTAGTCATAGAACAAATATGCATAATGACAGTTGTACAGTTTAATTAGGTGCTATCAGATGCTGCAATGATATTTCCAATATCTCTAATAGCTTTCGAGAAAATGAGGAGGAAAGTCATGTTTTTAAATAAATATTAAGTTTAATTTTACTGCGTAATTATTAGTCATAGAACAAATATTCATAATGACAGTTGTACAGTTTAATTTAGGTGTATCAGATGCTGCAATGATATTTCCAATATCTCTAATAGCTTTCGAGAAAATGAGGAGGAAAGTCATGTTTTTATATAAATATTAAGTTTCATTTTACTGCGTAATTATTAGTCATAGAACAAATATTCATAATGACAGTTGTACAGTTTAATTAGGTGTATCAGATGCTGCAATGATATTTCCAATATCTCTAATAGCTTTCGAGAAAATGAGGAGGAAAGTCATGTTTTTATATAAAATATAAGTTTTCATTTTACTGCGTAATTATTAGTCATAGAACAAATATTCATAATATCAGTTGTACAGTTTAATTAGGTGTATCAGATGCTGCAATGATATTTCCAATATCTCTAATAGCTTTCGAGAAAATGAGGAGGAAATTCATGTTTTTATATAAATATTAAGTTTCATTTTACTGCGTAATTATTAGTCATAGAACAAATATTCATAATGACAGTTGTACAGTTTAATTAGGTGTATCAGATGCTGCAATGATATTTCCAATATCTCTAATAGCTTTCGGGAAAATGAGGAGGAAAGTCATGTTTTTATATAAATATTAAGTTTCATTTTACTGCGTAATTATTAGTCATAGAACAAATATTCATAATGACAGTTGTACAGTTTAATTAGGTGTATCAGATGCTGCAATGATATTTCCAATATCTCTATTAGCTTTCGAGAAAATGAGGAGGAAAGTCATGTTTTTATATAAATATTAAGTTTCATTTTACTGCGTAATTATTAGTCATAGAACAAATATTCATAATGTCAGTTTTACAGTTTAATTAGGTTTATCAGATGCTGCAATGATATTTCCAATATCTCTAATAGCTTTCGAGACAATGAGGAGGAAATTCATGTTTTTATATAAATATTAAGTTTCATTTTACTGCGTAATTATTAGTCATAGAACAAATATTCATAATGACAGTTGTACAGTTTTAATTAGGTGTATCAGATGCTGCAATCATATTTCCAATATCTAATAGCTTACGGGAAAATGAGGAGGAAAGTCATGTTTTTATATAAATATTAAGTTTCATTTTACTGCGTAATTATTAGTCATAGAACAAATATTCATAATGATCAGTTGTACAGTTTAATTAGGTGTATCAGCTGCTGCAATGATATTTCCAATATCTCTAATAGCTTTCGAGAAAATGAGGAGGAAAGTCATGTTTTTAAATAAATATTAAGTTTCATTTTACTGCGTAATTATTAGTCATAGAACAAATATTCATAATATCAGTTGTACAGTTTAATTAGGTCTATCAGATGCTGCAATTATATTTCCAATATCTCTAATAGCTTTCGAGAAAATGACGAGGAAAATCATTTTTTTATATAAAAATACGGTTTTATTTAACTGCGTAATTATTAGTCATAGAACAAATATTCATAATATCAGTTGTACAGTTGAATTAGGTGTATCAGATGATGCAATGATATTTCCAATATCTCTAATAGCTTTCGAGAAAACGAGGAAGAAAGTAATTTTTTAAAAAGTAAAATTCAGTATTTATTAGTACTAGTGAAAATATTCATAATGACAGTAGTAGATTTTAATCAGGTCTATCAGATGCTGCAATGATATTTCCAATATCTCTAATAGCTTTCGAGAAAATGAGGAGGAATGTCATGTTTTTATATAAATATATAGTTTCATTTTACTGCGTAATTATTAGTCATAGAACAAATATTCATAATGTCAAATTTACAGTTTAATTAGGTCTATCAGATGCTGCAGTGATATTTCCAATATCTCTAATAGCTTTCGAGAAAATGAGGAGGAAAATCATGTTTTTATATAAATATTAAGTTTCATTTTACTGCGTAATTATTAGTCATAGAACAAATATTCATAATGAGAGTTGTACAGTTTAATTAGGTGTATCAGAACCTGCAATGATATTTCCAATATCTCTAATAGCTTTCGAGAAAATGAGGAGGAAAGTCATGTTTTTATATAAATATTAAGTTTCATTTTACTGCGTAATTATTAGCCATAGAACAAATATTCATAATATCAGTTGTACAGTTTAATTAGGTGTATCAGATGCTGCAATGATATTTCCAATATTTCTAATAGCTTTCGAGAAAATGAGGAGGAAAGTCATGTTTTTAAATAAATATTAAGTTTAATTTTACTGCGTAATTATTAGTCATAGAACAAATATTCATAATATCAGTTGTACAGTTTAATTAGGTGTATCAGATGCTGCAATGATATTTCCAATATCTCTAATAGCTTTCGGGAAAATGAGGAGGAATGTCATGTTTATATATAAATATTAAGTTTCATTTTACTGCGTAATTATTAGTCATAAAACAAATATTCATAATGACAGTTGTACAGTTTAATTAGGTGTATCAGATGCTGCAATGATATTTCCAATATTTCCAATATTTTTAATATCCAATATCTAATGCTAGCTAGAAGAGCCTGTCGCTGACGGCCGACGGAGCGACGGTTATATATTGCTGCCGGCGGTGTTGCCAAACCGCAGTTATCGTACCGTAAAATTATCTATTGAATATCACATAAATACTCATAAGAACGGTAATTCTGATACATAAGACAATAGAAATTTGTAAATAATGATAAAAGTTGTTACACTGGCCTATACTTATTGTCATCATACGTTTGGTATACGCATGGGAATGATATAAAGATCTTGGCACAGACGTCGTGCCGCAAACACAGGAGAGGGAGACGCTGCTGGCACATACGGTGTGCCGCAAGAACTGAATGGGTTAATAGATAGACATTATTCAAACTTATAATATTTTCCTCTTTTCTTCCATTTTCCTTTCCTTCCAATATTTCCATTTTCTCTCCCTTTTATATTTCTTTCATTTTCCTATTGCTTTTATTTTCCTTTTTCTTTCCCTTTTCCTATCACTTTCATTGTCCTGGTTTTCATTCATTCCTTTACCTTAACCTAAACAATTAATTCCAGTCAGTATCTATAAGAAAACTTTATAAGAAGAAGGAAAAAACAACTTAAATATATTATTGAAGATCATTAGTTAGAGTGGAGAGTTGTGTTGTGTTCCTTTAATGCGACGAGCGAGGATCTGACGGGTGGCGTTCTTTTAGGCTTCACGGAGAGAGAGAGAGAGAGAGAGAGAGAGAGAGAGAGAGAGAGAGAGAGAGAGAGAGAGAGATAATGAGATAATGTATTTGTATATGTATTTCAAAATATTCGTGTATGTATATGTTTCCCCTTTCTTCCCTTTCTTTCCCAATTTTTCCCAGTGTCCCAATTTCCCCAATTTTCCCATATTTTCCCGATTTCCCCAATAATTTCCCCCATTTTCCCTACAATTTCCCCATAGTTTCCCCAATCCATATATTTTTCCCTCCCCAATTATTCCCTCTCTAACATACAACACCACTTTTTTCCCTTCCTAACACACCCACTTTTTTCCCCTCCTAACACACCCACCTTTTTTTCCCTTCCCACACCTCTTTTTCCCTTCCTAACACACCACACCCTCCTAACCACACACTTCTGAACACACACCAACACTTTCTTTCCCTTCCTAACACACACCACCACTCTTTCTTCCCTTCCTAACACACACCACGACTCTTTCTTCCCCTTCCTAACACACACCACCACTTTTTTCCCCTCTCTAACAATACACCAACATTTCTGAACACACACCAACACTTTTTTCCCTTCCTAACACACACCAATACTTTCTTCCCCTTCCTAACACACACCACGACTCTTTCTCCCCTTCCTAACACACACCACTACTTTCTTCCCTCACAGGTGGATGGTGATCGCGTGGAGAGCCATTTGAACATCAGTGGTGTGCGGGTACAGGACGGTGGTGTGTGGGGGTGTGTGGCTACTAACAGGGCGGGGCGTGTCCAGCATACAGGGCGGCTGAATGTGCGCGGGCCCCCTACCATTCGACCTATGTCTCCTGTCAGTGTGGTGGCAGGGAGGACGGCTTATTTCGATTGTATTGTGGCAGGGTTTCCGATCGATTCTATCTATTGGGAGAAGAATGGTGAGTGTGTGGGTGTGTGTGTGTGTGTGTGTGTGTGTGTGTGTGTGTGTGTGAGGTAGAGAAAGAGTCAAATTTGGTATCTATATTTTAGTTGTTGTTGTGGTTTTTTTGTTATTATGAATTGATTTTGCTGCTCTCTCTCTCTCTCTCTCTCTCTCTCTCTCTCTCTCTCTCTCTCTCTCTCTCTCTCTCTCTCTCTCTCTCTCTCTCTCTCTCTCTCTCTCTCTCTCTCTCTCTCTCTCTCTCATGACTTTGCATTTATATATCAGTTCGTCTCTTACTTCCAAAATCTTTCTCATCTTACCTTATAACTTTTTCCTTTTCCTCCTCCTCCTCCTCCTCCTCCTCCTCCTCCTCCTCCTCCTCCTCCTCCTCCTCCTCCTCTATCTTCATTTTCGTTTTCGCATTTCCTTCTTCGGTTTTTTCTCTCTCTTTCATATCTTTCTTCATGATTATTTATCTATTTCTTCCTCCTTTCTTCCTTCCCTCAATCACTCACACACTCACTTCTCTCCCTTTCTCCTGTCTCACATTTCTTTTCTCTCACTCTCTTTTCCTCTCTCTCTTTTCCTCTCTCTCTCTATATATATATTTCGCTTCCTTTTATTTCCTCTCTCACTTTTCTCACACCTCCTCGCTGGCTTTCTTTCTCTCTTTCTTTCTCTCTTTCTCTCTGACACACCCTTGTCATCCTCCTCCTTAATCTCTCTCTCTCTCTCTCTCTCTCTCTCTCTCTCTCTCTCTCTCTCTCTCTCTCTCTCTCTCTCTCTCTCTCTCTCTCTCTCTCTCTCTCTCTCTCTCTCTCTCTCTCTCAGATGAGCCAAAATCCAGGTTTTTCTATTTATTTCTACTCGTTTTTTTTACTCTCCCAACTCACTCCACACTCACTCCCTTACACTCCCCACTCACCCCCTTCAATCCCCACACACTCCCTTCCACTCCCCATCCCACACTCCCTCCACTCCCTACACTCACCCACACTCATCCCACATACCCCACTCCCCCCACTCACCGCACTCCCCCTCCGTCAGGCGTGGTGCTGCCGGTGTCAGATCGTCAGGAGGTGTTGTCTAACGGAACACTGGTGGTGGGTGAGGTGTCCCGCGAGGCTGACGGGGGACTCTATACCTGTGTGGCCGCGGCGGGTGACACGACAGCACGGGCAAACCTGCAGGTCAACGTTATGGGTGAGTACATGATGGAGGGTGGGTTGGGTGGGTGTTGGGGATGGGTGGTGGTGGGTGTGGGTTTTGGGGGATGGGGGTTGTTGGGTGGTAGGGTGTTGGGGGATAGTGATGGGTGTGTTAGTGGTGATAGGGTGATGGTAATGGGTAACAGTAATGGGTAGTAACGTATTTTACTGTATTTTCAAGTCTTCCTTAGAACCTATTTTACTGTATTTTTAAGTCTTCCTTAGAACCCATTTTATTGAATATTCCAGTCTTCTTTAGAACCCATTTTATTGAATTTTCAAGTCTTCCTTAGAACTCATTTTATTGAATGTTTCAGTCTTCTTTAGAACCCATTTTATTGAATATTCCAGTCTTCCTTAGAACTGGTTTCGCTGCCGCCCACCCAACACCAACAAACTCTAGGCGAAGATTAACTTGCTTTGACTCTCAGTGCGTCAAATTAGCAAAGGATTAGGAGCGCGAGGAAGTAAGAGTTGGGATCAGAGAGTCGATGAAACAAGGCTCAAGGAAGGGAGGGAGGGGGGGGAGAGGGAGAGAAGGGAGGGAGAAAAGGTGGGAAGGGGGGAAGGGAGAGGAGAGAAGGTAGGAGGGAGGGAAGGGAGAGGAGAGAGGGGAAGGGTATGAAGGGAGGGAAGGAGAGAGGGAGGAGGGAGGAAGGAAGACTTGAGAACTTATAATGCTTTTTGTTTTAGTTTTTTGCTCTTCCTTTTCCTCCTCGTTGTATCGTTGTTTCTTTTATATTGTGTATTTCATTTTCTATTCTCTTCTTATTTCTTTTTATTTCTTATTTTTTTATTGCTCTATTTATCTTTTTTAGTCGTTTTATAACTTATGTATTTGTCTTTATTTAAGTTTTTTTTAATCATCATTGTATATCTACTACCACTACTACTACCACCACAACCACTACTACTACTACTACTACTACTACTACTACTACTACTACTACTACTACACTACTACTACCACTACCCTTCTCACAGCTTTATTACACTTTTCTTACTCAAACTCCTTACATTTTTAACCAGCATCCTTGCCTTCCTTCTCTGATCACTCTTTACACTGTACTTACAAACATTTTCCTTCCCCACTATACCACTATCTATAAGTCTGATAATATTCCCTTTTAATCTGTTCTAATAATTATCAACGGGGTTACAATGGTGAAAAATATCCCACCGCTGCCACCAAATGTAACGTAAGTCTTTTGAAACGCTGATAATTTTTTTTTGTAAAGGAATAAAGTATCTTTTTTACCTATTTCCTTTCTATTTCTATTTATACTGTACTTAACAATTTTTTTCTCCTATCCTACACCTCTGCTACCACTACTATATTGCACATTTCTCTATACAATTCCTTACTATATTTCCTATTTCCGTTTTATTCATTCTATATTACCACACTTACACTGTACTTAACAAACATTTTCCTCCCTACCACAACT
>JAPQNM010000037.1:6396350-6513850 GCA_029783475.1 Metacarcinus magister | reverse complement strand
TTCACCCATCCATCCTTCCATCCTTCACCCATCCATCCTTCCATCCTTCACCCATCCATCCTTCCATCCTTCACCCATTCATCCTTCTATTCTTCATCCATCCTTCACCCATCCTTCCATCCTACACATCCTACAGTGGCGCCATCTTGGAGGGAGGAGCCTGAGGATGCGTCAGTAGTGGTGGGCTTGGACCTGATCCTGTCCTGCGCCGCCCATGGAAGCCCCACGCCCACGGTCACCTGGAGGAGGGCGGAGGGCGGCGTGCCAAGGCAGTACCGACCTGTTACCACACTTGGGGACAACGTGAGGTGAGTGTGTGGTGATGTTGGGGGAGGAGGGGTGCTGGGGGGTGGATGGGGGGAAGAGGTGTGTGTGTGGGGGGGTGTTGGGGGTGTGTGGTGATGTGTGGTGATGTTGTGGTGGTGTGGTGATGTTTCTCTTAATATTACTGTAATCTTTTGTCAATAAACTAACAAACTCACTAACTAACTGTGTGTGTGTGTGTGTGTGTGTATGGTGGTGAGTTTTGTGATGATAATACTGTACTTTATATATATTTGTTTGTATTACTTATACTACTATTTATTTTATTACTACTACTACTACTACTACTACTACTACTACTACTACTACTACTACTATTACTACTACTACTCCTACTACTACTACTACTACTACTACTACTCCTACTACTCCTACTCCTACTACTCCTACTCCTACTCCTACTACTACTACTACTGCTATTACTCCTCCTGCTACGCCAGAGTGGAGAGAAACAGCAGCCTTGTGGTGGCAGGAATCCGGCGTCATCAGGGAGGTGAATTCTTATGCAGTGCCGCTAACGGAGTGGGGTCGGACCTGAGCAAGGCTGTCTCTGTTACCGTGAAAGGTGGGTGTGTGTGTGTGTGTGTGTGTGTGTGTGTGTGTGTGTGTGTGTGTGTGTGTGTGTGTGTGTGTGTGTAGTAGTAGTAGTTTTAGTAATGGTTTCCCTTCAATAACCAATGGACTGATTTTAAGGGGAAACTAAAACCATTATTTTTTTTTTCATATATATATTTTTTTTCTCTCTTCTCTCTCTCTCTCTCTCTCTCTCTCTCTCTCTCTCTCTCTCTCTCTCTCTCTCTCTCTCTCTCTCTCTCTCTCTCTCTCTCTCTCTCTCTATTGGTTCGTGTTTTATTACTTGTGTTCATATGTTTTTATTTTATTTCGAGTAAGTTTTCCGTAAATTGTGTGGAAAACGATTTTTATTCTCACATTTTATTTTATTTATTTGTTTATTGTTTTATTTATTTATTCATTTGTTTGTTTTATCTTTTGAGTGTACAGAGTTTACATTTTTATTTATTCATATTGACTCTCTCTCTCTCTCTCTCTCTCTCTCTCTCTCTCTCTCTCTCTCTCTCTCTCTCTCTCTCTCTCTCTCTCTCTCTCTCTCTCTCTCTCTCTCTCTCTCTCTCTCTCTCTCTCTCTCTCTCTCTCTCTCTCTCTCTCTCTCTCTAACACACTCCCCAAAACCTCCTCCCCTAACTCCCCTCCCCCCCCCCTAACCCGCCTTCCCCCCGCAGTGCCGCCCCAGTTCCGTGAGGTTGCAGTGAACGTGACAGTGACGGCAGGCAGGACGGCCAGACTGGTGTGTGAGTCCCACGGTGACCTGCCCATCACTGCCATCTGGTCCCACGGCTCACCACCTGCTAGGGTAAGTAAGTGGTGCTGGTGAAGGGGTGACTTGTTATGCACTACTGCTTACTACCACTTATTACTACCACTTACTACTACCACTTATTACTACCACTTACTACCACTTATTACTACTACTTAATACCACTTAATACCACTTACTACCACTTCACTCGATCTCATAACCATTTTAATTTGACTGTTTCGTTATATATGTTGTTATGTTACTTATTTCGTAATACCACCTACTAAACTCTATTCAAATATCGAAGGCGGACGATGCCCCGCCTTTCCTGCTACTACTGTTTAAACTGTTTGTCATACACGAAAACTTTTTGAACTAATTTCACTGTAAATTGGAATATCTAAAAGTTTTATTGAAGTCATTTTTCACGTATCTGTGACGGTAAGGAGTTTTTGATTTTGTGGTCCGAAAATGTCTACCAGTATTGAGGTCGAATATATTTTTGTCATTTTACTACGAAACTATTACTCTTACAGGAAAAAGGATTAGAAACAAAGTTATGCAACTTGAAAAGATCTATCGATTGATGTCATCACATTTCTAATATCTATTATACCTTTGGAGAAAAGTTAATTATTGTGAACAAAATTAATGTTTTTTATTTTCAATTCTTACATCTATACTTATGTTCCAATTCCATATCACTATAGCTCAAAAGAACGGGCGTGTTCTGCTCTTTCTTTTATATTCTATACTCTTTTTACGTAAACCTCATAGTTTTCGAGTTATTTCAAAATACATGATTTCTGCCAAAAAATCTGAGGTGGTACCCTTGGAAATTTCATGCAAATTTCCACACCTCGGAATTTCATGAAAATTTGTACATAAAGGTTTTCAGTCATACTGAACACGAATCTGGAGTCAGTTTCATCATTACTATAATATCAAACATTAAAAAAATATATAGAAAAAATAAGAGATACAGGAAATACTTTCATTATTCCCGTTACCATCACCTCATATTCATTATTATTATTATTATTATTATAGTATTTATTCATCATTATGGTGAAGGTGGTGGTGGTGGTGGTGGTGAGGGAAATTCTTACAATAATTTAATAGATAAAGATGATAATAATGTGTGTGTGTGTGTGTGTGTGTGTGTGTGTGTGTGTGTGTGTGTGTGTGTGTGTGTCAATACCTAATGAAAACATATAACTATACATATACTTATGGTATTAAAATGTTGATCACACTCACTCTCTCTCTCTCTCTCTCTCTCTCTCTCTCTCTCTCTCTCTCTCTCTCTCTCTCTCTCTCTCTCTCTCTCTCTCTCTCTCTCTCTCTCTCTCTCTCTCTCTCTCTCTCTCTCTCTCTCTCTCTCTCTCTCTCTCTCTCTCTCTCTCTCTCTCTCTCTCTCCCCCCCTTGAGACCAGAGGTGAGGCCTTATAATCCTCCATCCTCTTGGTGACCGGGCGCTGTACCATGGCCCGTTTAGTTACCTCTGTCGCTCAGTTTATTTACAACTTTTTTTTCCCATCATTCATTATTGCCTTCCAGATCGCATTATACTGATATTTTTTGGCACTTATTGTTAGCAAATTTATTCACCATGATATTTTAGTTTCCTTTTTTGAAGTATAAGACTTCATACAAGGAAATATTAAGGAAACAATGAAGTGATATCAGGTGTCTAATTTTTCACAACACTCAGCCTGTCACTGTCAACCAATCATCTAGCACGGTGTGGTGATGGCCAGCCTCTTACCCCAGTAGGAGGGGCATCACCGCCTTCGATTTTTGTATAGAGTATACTACCTACTATTAACCTAACCACTTACTACTATTACCACTTACTACTATTACTTCACTACCACTTACTGCTACCAATTGCTACTACTTCACTCTACCTCATATCAATTCTTACACCATTGTCACTTGTTGTGTATATTGCTATGTTATGTAACCCCTACTCACACACACGCAATCACACACACACACACACACACACACACACACACACACACACACACACACACACACACACACACACACACACACTCCATATATTGAATTCACGTTAATATCTCTCTTCCCTTTACGACTATTTTCCAGATTGAATCAAGAATATTTCATTATATAGAGTTTTAATCAGCTTTATTCTCTCTCTCTCTCTCTCTCTCTCTCTCTCTCTCTCTCTCTCTCTCTCTCTCTCTCTCTCTCTCTCTCTCTCTCTCTCTCTCTCTCTCTCTCTCTCTCATTTCTTCAAGACTTCCTTTGAACTTGTGGAATGAGAAAAAATACATTTATACTTAATCATTCAGTCATTAAGAAAGGTTTTTTTTCTTGCTTTCTTTTTTTTCTTTCTTTCTTCTGCCATTTCCCCGTCTTCATTTTTTTAATTAATAGAAAGGTTGTTGTTTTTTTCCTCTTTTTCCTCCTCCTCCTCCTCCTCCTCCTCCTCCTCCTCCTCCTCCTTCTCCTCCTCCTCCTCCTCCCTGACCGTGTTAAGTTACATTTTATTTAACCCTTTGTGACTCTCATCCTTTGTCTTCCTTCATCCTCCTCTTCCTTTCATCACCTCATCCTTCTCTCATCTCATCTTTATCTTCTTCTCCTCCTCCTCCTCCTCCTCCTCCTCCTCCTCCTCCTCCTCCTCCTCCTCCTCCTCCTCCTCCTCCTCCTCCTCCTCCTCCTTCCCTCTGTTTCCTCGTATCCTAAGTCTTCATAACACATTAAATCTCTTCATCAGATCTCCAAAGGCATGAACAGCGATGGCATGACAATTAGGGAAACGATACTCAACTCCTCCTCCTCTGACTCCTCCTCTCGCCTGGTTGGTGGTGGTGGTGGTGGTGGGGAGGAGGGCGAAGGGTTGAGGTCGGTGCTGACAGTCCCCACCAAGACCAGACATGATTCCCAAGTCTTCTACTGTCTCGCATCCAACGTGTACGGGAATGACACCAAGAAAATCAACCTGGTGGTGCAGGGTGAGTGTGTGTGTGTGTGTGTGTGTGTGTGTGTGTGTGTGTGTGTGTGTGTGTGTGTGTGTGTGTGTGTGTGTGTTTATCCTATTGTATTCGTACAGGATTGAGTCAAGCTCCTTGTGTCCATTTTATCCTATGTTTCTTAATAGTTTACACACACACGATTTCTCCCAGTAAGAGTATTATGTTTATTCCTTTGGTCTGCCGCTGCTCTGTCTGGAAAGCTGGTGTGTGTGTGTGTGTGTGTGTGTGTGTGTGTGTGTGTGTGTGTGTGTGTGTGTGTGTGTGTGTGTGTACCTACTTAACAAAACACATTCCTTATAATCTCTCATACGAGGAATGAATATAACAGTTACACATATATTCTTTGAAAGAGTTGAAGTCATAGGCAGGTGGAAAAACAGACAAAGGAAGAGTGTTCCAGAGTTTACCAGTTTCAAGTAACAAGAGGTAACGACATGGAATTAATAATACGATGTAACACACTAGTAAATCAGTGTAGGTTATAGGTTCTTCTACATCTTATACCTGTGGCGCCGGTAGGCTTGATGGAGGCTCTCTTTAGATGTTTTAGATTTGTATAGTGACGTCTCGTATTTCTTCGTTCTCTCTGATGTTGAGAGAGAGGCTAAATGCTGCCACCGTCCTCAACGTATATAACATTGCAAATCCCGTTAAGGATAGTGTTATGGCAGCAATTGGGTGATCTTTTGGTCACTCGGCGGTAAGACCAAAGAAAAGTGACCACCAGATATTGGTACTCAAACTCGGGATTCTAATTTTGCACGCCTGAACGCTAGCCACTGTACTACCACCTACTTGTTATGCCAGTATGCTTTGTGTTGACCTTTGCTTGTGTTGCAGAGGTGCCAGGTACACCGGGCACTCCGCGGGTGGTGGGCAGCGGGTCACGTGCCGTCAACCTCACCTGGACGGCACCCAATCACGACGGCAACTCACCTGTCTCACTCTACAGGATACTCATCATCAACAGCACAGGTGTGGGGGGTGAAGGGGACAGGTGTTAAGGTGTAGTTACCTGGTGCATGTATATAGGATTAATGCAGGCAGGCAGGCAGGTGTGTGTGTGTGTGTGTGTGTGTGTGTAACAGTGATACTAATAATGCATTCATCATAATATCTTGCCTTGTGGACTTGAACAAGGTAGTAAAGGCCCAGATTACCACATGCTTATACAAAAAACAAACGTACTCGCATATCATACCTCGTTTTAACGGACAAAATGAGTAAACATCGATCCAACAATGCCGATCATCCACCTCACATCCAAACCAACTCATCCACTTTCCCAGACTCATGGATGAACGTGGGTCGCATCCGTGCTGTGGAGGTGAGTGGACCCAACACCCACATCCCCGGCCTAGCCCCCGCCCACGCCTACATGGTGCGGGTGGTGGCTGTCAATGGCGTCGGCACCTCACAGCCCAGCCCAGAGGTACGGGTGTCCACCGCCCATGAACCACCCACTCTTCCGCCCACTAATGTTCGGGTGATTCCCATCTCATCCACAAGCCTCAGGGTCACGTGGCAGGTATGTAATGACACACCTGTAGAAAGGACAGGTGTGTATCTAGGTGAAAGGTGTCTGTCTGTCTGTCTCTTGTTTTTTTTCTCTTTGTATTTTTTTCTTTTTTTCTAGCATCTTAAATACAGTGTTTGGATGCAAGATAAAGTGTGTGTGTGTGTGTGTGTGCGTGTGTGTGGACAGGAATCGTGACACATTATAGCAGAAGTAACAGAAGTAATTAATTTGTTGTATTTATATTATTCATCTTTTACCCTTACTTGTCCTACACTCACCTCTCTCCTTCCTTCCCTTCCTTCCACTCCACTCACCTCTCCTTCCTTCCCTTCCTCCCTTCTCTTTCCTTCCTTCCCTTTCCTTTCCTTTCTTTTCCTTCTTTCCACCCCTCCCTTCCTTCCTTCTTCCCCTTTCCTCCCTCCCTTCCCCTCCACAGCCCCCAGAAACCCCGGGCCCCAGACACAGACAAGGGCTTGGTTATTACGTTGGATATAAAGTCGCCAATTCTTCGGAGCCTTTCCGCTACCACAACCTTGAAGCTTCTGCAGCAGCTCTCTACCGCCCTGAAGCCACGTTGAAGGGCCTGCACAAGTTCACCTCCTACCTCATCACTGTCCAGGCCTTCAACGCGGCAGGGGCGGGACCCAGGACACCGCCCCTCACTGCTGTCACGGAGGAGGACGGTGAGAGGGAAATTATTTTTTTTGGGGGGTGGGGGGCCTGGGGTGGGTAGGGGGTGTTAAAATGTGTAGATAAGAAGTTTTCTCAACTCCTTTTCTTCCTCCTCCTCCTCCTCCACATTAACACACCTCCTCCTCCACAGTGCCTAGTGACCCTCCACGTGATGTCCAGTGCACCAGTCTGTCCTCCACCTCGCTGCTGGTGAGGTGGGCGTCGCCTCCACCCTCGGCCATCCACGGTGTCCTGCAAGGCTACAAAGTTATATACAGACCAGTACATCCGACCAGGTTCTTCCGTAAGTGTGTGTGTGTGTGTGTGTGTGTGTGTGTGTGTGTGTGTGTGTGTGTGTCTGTTTGTGTGTGTGTGTGTGTGTGTGTGTGTGTGTGTGTGTTGAATTGTGTGTTTGTCTGGTTTTATTTTTTTTTTATTATTATTATTTCATTGATGTATATATGTACTTTATTTTTATTTATTTTTTCTACTTTATTTTCCTTGTGTGTGTGTGTGTGGTTTTTTTTTTTCTTCAATTTTCTGGGTTATTTATTTTTATTTATTTATTTATTTATCTATCTATCTATCTCGCTACCCCAGACCCCGATGACCTTAAGGAGAAAACAGTAGCTACAGTGACCTCGCCTCTACTCGGGCTGGACCGCTACACCAACTACAGCATCACCGTCACCGCCTACACCAGGAGGGGAGACGGTGTGCGGTCATCACCCATGTACTGCATCACCGAGGAAGACGGTACGAAGGGGAGGGGGAAGGGGGAAGGGGTATGGAAGGGATGGGGGAGGGGTGAAGGGAAGGGAGGGTAAGGGTGGACGGTAGGAAGGGAGGAAGGAGGGATGGGAGTGTAAGGTAGGGGAAGGGAAGGGAATGTAGGGGTGGAGGAAGGGGAGGGGAAGGGAGGCAGAGAAGGAAGGGGAAGGGATGGTGAGTAAAGGGGAGGAGAGAATGGGAATTGAAGGGTAATTTGAGGAGAAAGAAAGGGATTGGGAAGAAGAGAATGTAGAGGAGAAGAGAAGAAGATTGGAAGAGTAATATAGGGAAGGAAAATAAGGATTGGGAAGAAGGATAATTGAAAGAACGAAGAGAGGAATTGGAAAGGAAGAAGAGAGGTAAGATGTATATTGGAACGAAAGAGATTCTCATCCATATTCATCCATTCTTATCTATCTTTCTTCATCCATCTATCCTTATTATCCATCCTCATTCATCCTCATTCATCCATCTTCATTCTCATCCACATTCCTTATCCATCAATTCTTATCATCCTCTTTATCTATCTATCCTTATCATTCATCCTCATCATCATCCATCACCTTCATCCACCTTCATCCACCGCACAGTGCCGGGGCCGGTGGATGCAGTGAAGGCTCTCGCGGTGGACAGCCAGAGTGTGTTGGTGGCGTGGAGGCAGCCGACCCAACCCAACGGAGTCATCACCAAGTACACCGTGCACGTACAACACCAAGACCAGCAGGTAGGGAAGGATGGGGGGGGGGTAAAGGGGGGCAGGATGGTTGTTATTGAAAGGACTGTTGTTATGGTTGTTATTTTTTGCGATTATGTTACTGTTATATTTGCTGCTATGTACGTACTATTGTTATTACTATTGTCACTACTATTCCTGCTACAAATTTTAATACATATTGCTACTTATACTACTACTACTACTACAACCACACCACGCACCAACACACTCCCTCACCACACTACGTATAATACCACACCTAACCTAACCACCACCACCACCACCACCATTAGCCACACTTTTAACCACACTCCCTTGCTTCAGGTGGGCAGGTCATCCGCGTGGGGGGCGGCGGGCCCTCATAGTGGAGTGGGATCAGTGTGGGAGGTGGATGGAGGCGAAGGTGGAGAGCGGTCGTGGTTGGTGTCGGGTGGAGAGAGGCAGTACTTGGTGGCTGGTTTGGCGCCTGCTACAACTTTCGGGTTTTCTGTACGAGCTTCGACCTTGGTGGGTGAAGGGCCCCCGGGGATACGAGTCACCCAGCGCCCCCGCCCTGATGCACCCGCTGCCATCGCCTCCTTCTCAGACAAGACGGTGGGTGTTCGGGGGAAATACATAGGATAGGTTAGGTTAAGTTAGGTTAGGTTAGGTTAGCATTGTATTGTGTGATATTAGAACATTTATTAAGACGGAAATAAGTGTTCAGGTAAAGATTAGAGTAAGAAAAGTGTGTGTTATTAAGATTGGAAATTTATTAAAGGTAGAAATTATTGTTTTAAGTAATGATTAGGGTGAGTAAGTATGACATTTTAAGATTGGCAATGAATCAAAGGTAGAAAGGTTGGAAAAAAGTGTGTAATATTAAGATAGAACATTAATTCAAGGCAAAAAATAAAGATGGATAATGAATGAATGAAGACAGAAATAAAGATATAGAAAATTATTTTAAGATAAACTAAAAAAAAATTATAAGCAGAGATGAGATGAATAAATATATTAATGAATGCAAAATCGGGAAAATAAAAACAAAGCAAATTAGATGAATAAAAAGGTTGATTAAACATTCTGACATTCCCTTCTTCCATTCTTTCTTTCATTCTTTCTTCTCCCCACCTCCTTCTTCCTTCCTTCTCTTTATCTGCATTATTCCTTCCATCCTTCACCCCTTCTCTCTCACCACTTCCTCCCCCACCTTCACCCCTACAGATTGCCGTGTGGGGGGAGGAGCTGCGTCTGGCCTGTCGGGTAGTGGGGAGCCCGACCCCCTCACGCACATGGACCTTCAAGTAAGTACACACACACACACACACACACACACACACACCACACACACACACACACACACACACACACACACACACACACACACACACACACACACACTCACACACACACTCAAAAATCATAACTACGAGGAAAAAATTCAAATCGAAAACCATGAATAAAAATCCTCTTTCACCCGTTTCTTCACCAGTGGCAAGGGCATCCCCCATAACCAGGGCCGGGTGAAGGAGTACCCGGATGGCAGCCTCCTGGTGTCGGATGTGAAGGGTCGTGATGCCGGGAACTACACTTGCACCACCGCCAACCTGCACGGAACGGATGCTATCACTTATACCGTCAATGTGCAAGGTGAGGCTGGATGAGTGCATGGATGAGTTGGATGAGTGGGTGTTTATTCATTTCATTCATCTATTTGGCTCTTTGTCTGTCTGTCTGTTTATTCATTTTTGTCTTCTCATTCATTCATTTATTCATCTTTTCATTCATTCTCAAAGCTTCCTTCGTTCATTCATTCTTTCATTCATTTTTTCATTCCTTCATTTCCTTCTTTCTTCCTTCTATCCTTCATACATTCATTCATTCATTCATTCTTTCCCTCCTTCATTCATTCCTTCCTTCTTTCCTTCATTCACTGGTCCATTACTTCACATAAATGTATATAAACCAAAAATAATTAATCATGAATGTGTAATGTGTAAAAAAAATAAATAATAATAAATTGTTTGCAAATATAAATTGAATGACAGTTGTATAATATTATTTTTTGTTATTTATTAATTAATTATAACAACATTGTGGCTTCAGAAAATAAAGATGAAAATAGAATAAAATTAAATGAAATGAAAAACAAAAATAGGAATAAAAAAAAATAATAAGTTTGTTACCCTAATGCAAACTTATTAATTAACAAAATCATTACAGAGAGAAGAGAAGAAAATAAAAAATAAAAAAAACATTAATTTTATCACACAATTTTATTTATTTATGTATTTATTTTTAATGTATATATTTGTACACACACACTTGACTATCTTTTAGAAGCACGTTGGTGACTCTTAAAGAAATATTGGATAATGAGGGAATGAGATAAACATGAGAAAGAAGGAACAGGAAGAGAAGGAGAAGGAGGATACGTATGAGGAGAAAGGAGGAGGAGGAGGAGAAGAAGAAAAGAAGAAAGAGGAGAATAAACATGTGGAGAATAGATATATGAGAAGAAAAGAGGAAGACAATGATGAATATGAGAAGAAAGAGGAAGAGATAAATGAATATGAGAAAGAGGAACAGGAGAATGAATATGAAGAGATAGAAGGAAGAGGATGATAGATATAAAGAGAAAGGAAGAAGAAGAGCAGAATGAATATCAGAAGAAAGGAAGAAAAGGAAAAGTGTAGGAAACAAAAACTGTAAAAAAAAATATATATATATATATATATATATATATATATATATATATATATATATATATATATATATATATACAGGACGAGAACGAAGACGAAAATAACGACATATAAAAAAAAAAAAATTATAACATCCATACATACATACATTTTTTTCACCGGTAGGCTTCATGAAGGCTTTTTTTTTAGATAGTCAGCCTCTGCCCGTTAGTAGCGCGGGTTAGATTTTTTAAGTGATGCCTCGTTTCTTATTGGTAGGCTCATGCTGCCAGCGGAAGCTTCTCAATGCATATAACTTTACAGTCCCGTTGAGGATAGTGTTATGGCAGCATGTGGGTGATCTTAGGCCACTCAGCGGTATTACCAAAGAAAAGTGACCAGCACGTGCCGGGGCTCGAACTCGGGACTCAAATTCGGGACTCGTGAGTTGGTATGACCCCCACGCTAACCACTAGGCCATCACCTCCCCCAAATGCTCTTATATTGCCTGCTTATGTGAGTGGTTTGAGGTCATTGTTTCAGCTTGACCTGACCTGACCTGACCTGCCTCTTGCTTTCTGTCGCTAAAATGTACCTCTTTTGCATGCAGCATCCAGGGAACAAGGAGGTAAGTGGCATCCTTCCTGCAGATAAGATAAGATAAGATAAGATCAAATTGGAGAAAAGATAGATAGAGAAAATTTAAGGAAGATAAGAGGTAATGTAAAGGTAGAAAGAGGGAAGATAAGATATAGAGATAGAGGTGTAGAAAAGATAGATGAAGGTAGATAGAGAAAAGTTAATTATGATAAGGTAATGTAAATAGAGAAGAGGGAAGAATAAGATAAGATAGAGTAAAGATAAATGAGATAAGAGAATTTAAAAAGGAAAGTGAAAAGTAAAGATTTGAAGATAAAGAAAAAAAAAGGGAAGAATAAGATCAATTAGAGAAAAAATAATCATTAATTTTTATTTTTAGAAACTCGCAGTCAAACAGTTTACAAAAATCAAATGTTCAAATAATTAAACAGAATAATATAACTTGTTCCAGTCAACCAGTTAACTTTAATAGATATAGAAACGGTTTCAAATGTATTCTTATAACCTGTCTTACAATGCCATCTACACACACACACACACACACACACACACACACACACACCTTCAAGAACTCTTCCCTTACTCCTCTCATTCTCTCCTTCTCATATACTCATCTCTCCTTTACTCTCATCCTTGCCTTCCCTCACACACACACACACACACACACACACACACACACACACACACACACACACACACTCTCCTTCCCTCCCTCTAACCCTCTCCCTCCCCCACAGTGCCACCCGCTCCACCCCTCGTGTATGTCTCAGACGTGACCGCCTCCACACTGACGGTCCGATGGCGCTCCACCAGCACCGGCGGAGCACCCATCTTAGGTGTGTGTGTGTGCGTGTGTGTGTGTGTGTGTGTGTGTGAGTTTTATATATATTGGTATTTTTTATGCATCCATTCATCCATCCATCCATTCCACGATTCATTCATCCATTACTCTTCCATTCCTCCATCCTTCCCTCCATTCATCCCTCCATCTCTCCTTCCATTCCTCCATCCTTCCTTCTATCCATTCATCCATCCCTCTCTTCCATCCATCTCTCCTTCTATTCCTCTATCCCTCCATACATCCATCCATTTCACGATCCATTCATCCATTGGTCATCTAACCCAACCCACACACCCACGCCTCCACCCTTCCGCCAGGCTACTACCTCCACAAGAAGAGGGAGTTTGGGGAGTGGCACCGCGTGGAAGTGCCGGAGGACGCGGACTCCTACACCTTGACTGGGCTTCAGTGTGGCACTCGTTACCAGGTGTATGTAACAGCATTCAACCATGTGGGCGCGTCACAGCCCAGCGATGCCATACCCACCAAGACACTGGGAAGAGGTGAGGGTAGGGGGAGTGGGGGTGGGGTGGGTTTATTTATTTGGGTTTGGGGTGGCGGAATGTGGTGTTGTAAGATTTTTTTTTTTTTTTTCGTGAGGAGGTATTTATATATTTTTTTCTATCTGATTCATATCTTTTTTTTATGTATATTGAATTTTTTTTTCATTCTATTTTTTTATTTATTTTTTATTTTATTGTTTTATATCAAGCTTTTTTTTTCTACTTCATGTTTTACCTCCAATATTCTTTGCTTCATATTATTTTTTTTAACGTTTTGCAATTGTTATAGTTTTGTTATTATTTTTTCACCTGCAATAATACGTATATTTATTAATACTCTCTCTCTCTCTCTCTCTCTCTCTCTCTCTCTCTCTCTCTCTCTCTCTCTCTCTCTCTCTCTCTCTCTCTCTCTCTCTCTCTCTCTCACTCCTTCCCTTCACTCACCCCTCCCTTCCTTCCCTTCACTCACCCCTCCCTTCCTTCCCTTCACTCACCCCTCCCTTCACTCACCCCTCCCTTCCTTCCCTTCACTCACCCCTCCCTCCCTTCCTTCCTTTCACTCACCCCTTCCCTCCTTTCCTTCCCTTCACTCACCCCTCCCTTCCCTTCACTCACCCCTTCCCGTCCGTCCCTTCAGAGCCCATCGTGCCGGCTCAGTCTTCCCTTCTGCGGGTAAATGTTACATCCATCTCACTCAACTTGGCTGCCTGGCTGGATGGCGGGTGTCCCATCACATCCATGGTGGTAGAGTATAAGGTAAGTGTCGACGGATGATACTATATGGATGATGATATATTAGTCGTAATTATTGATACACCTTTTTTTTTTTTTTTTTCTCCTAACCTAACCTAACCTAACCTAACCTAACCTAACCTAACCTAACTTAACTTAACCTAACACACCTTCCACACCACCGTAGGAGCGCGAAACCCCCTCGTGGACCCTAGTATCTAATCACGTGCGCTGGGACAACACGAGTGAGTTCCTGGTGCTGGACTTGAAGCCGGCCCATCACTACACACTCAGAGTAACAGCACACAACTCTGCCGGCTCCTCAGTGGCTACCTACCCCTTCACCACACTCACACACCTCGGAGGTAAGACGTAGTAGTAGTAGTAGTAGTAGTAGTAGTAGTAGTAGTAGTAGTAGTAGTAGTAGATGTAGAAGAAGTAGATGTAGTAGAAGTACCCATATACAACCACCATGCCCCTTCCCCATCACCCATTTTTCATCCACCCACCACCCATTTCCATCCTTATTAAATCATTACCCACCCATTTCCAACCAAACACATATCTACCATATCCAACCACCCATATCCAATTATTTCTACCATATACAACCACCCATTTCCCCCACATACAACCACCCATTTCTCCCCATAACTAACCTAACCACCCATTCCCCCTTCCCACCCCCAGCCACCTTGTCCCCTGAGCTGATGGTACATGACCGGGGGGGTGCCGTGCCCTGGTACCTTGACTCCCATGTCCTGGTGGCGGTGGTGGTGGCATGTGTACTTGTCCTGCTGGCTGTGTGCGTGGCCGTCGCGTACACGTGCCGCAGGACCAACACGCACACGCAGACCTATAAGGGTGAGTGTGTGTGTGTGTGTGGAAGGGAGTTGAAAAATGAGTGATTATTATTATTATTATATCTCTCTCTCTCTCTCTCTCTCTCTCTCTCTCTCTCTCTCTCTCTCTCTCTCTCTCTCTCTCTCACTATACATCTATCTATCTATCTACTAACCTAACGTGACCTAACCTGACCTAACCTCACCGTCCCAACAGCAGAGGTCAACCACGTGCACAATGACCTTACGCCAGACTCAGGCTTGACCTCGGAGACCCTGCTAGGAGGCCGCAGCTTGGAGATCCTTGAGGCCTACTCCCCCTCCACCCTCCCTCTTGGATCCTATGATGAGATCTCTCCTTACGCTACTTTTAGGATGCCGGGAGAAACCAAGACTCCTCCACCTCCTCCACTCCCTTCGGTTAGTTGTGTGTGTGTGTGTGTGTGTGTGTGTGTGTGTGTGTGTGTGTGTGTGTGTGTGTGTGTGTGTGTGTGTGTTTCAATAGTTCAACTGCTAAGAAAGATATATATTGTTTGGTATTGAGATCGTTGTACTTAGATACCTTGTTTTTGAGAGAGAGAGAGAGAGAGAGAGAGAGAGAGAGAGAGAGAGAGAGAGAGAGAGAGTATTTTCTTTAGTTTTCCCATGATTTTTTTTTACTTATTACCTTTTGTGTTGATTTACCATAATTTTTTTTCATTTTGTTACATTTTGAAAACCATTTATTGTTTATATTCAAGCCTTTACATTGAATTTACTGATTATTTTTCATTTCTCTATTTTTTGTACTTGTTATCTCAAACTATATATATTTTTTTACAGTTTCAAACTCTATATTATTTTTATTATTCATCATGTACATTATTAATTTGTGTTTCCTGCATCCATTTCATAATGAATTGATTTTATCAGCTTCACATTTTTATTAGTAGTAGTATTATTAATATTATTCATTATTATTATTATTCCACAGTTTGACATTTACTTTGTGTATTTTTTGTACCTAAATCACTTACTTTATTCCTTATTTTGTTAATATTCTGTATTATTTTGACAAGTATTTCTCCTCCATGCATAATTATTTGTCCTTAATGCACATTTTTTAATCATTATCCATCAATTATTATTATTTCCATTTCTTCTCCATGCATAATGTTTTGTTCCTTACTGCACATTCCTTAATTAATTTACCATAACCTCCTTGGGCATTATTTAAGTTTTTACACTGGTATGGTATTGGTTCAGTTTCATTACGTAGATTGTTTTTCTTTAGCGAGGAGAGCAGCAGCAGTTTGCCGGTACACTCAAGCCCTCCCTCCCACAGCCTGACGTCAGCCTGGCCGAGTCAACCTACTCAAGAATTAAACGAAAGTGTTCACCAAGTCAAGACGGAGGTGAGACCCCATATCAAGAACCACACTGCGTCCTACACCCCTGCTGAGATTCCCATTCCCATTCCTGTACTACCTATTCCCATTCCCATTCCTGGTTATCTATTCCATGTTCCCATTCCTATCCTCTGTCTGTGTGACTATACATTCATACGTTATCTTTGTTATCAAGGCTTTTCACCAACCCTATCCACTCCTATCCACACCTATCCATTTATATCCACTCCTATCCACACTTATTCTTTCCTATCCACACCCGTACCTCATACCCGCATCATGTACCCACACACTCATACCCTCATACTTACACCTCATATTATTCATTTTCTCCTGTTTTCCTCATTTATATTTGTATCCTTTTCCTAAATGATCATCACTGTTCTGCCTCATACTCATACTTATACTTTCATTCATATACTAACACACTATGCATTGTGTTATGTCATGTTATGTTATGTTATGTAAAGTAAGTCCTTCTCTCTCTCTCTCTCTCTCTCTCTCTCTCTCTCTCTCTCTCTCTCTCTCTCTCTCTCTCTCTCATAGCACCCCAACACAGTCATCATCCTTCTACCCTACCCTCCCACCTTCACCCCCCCTCTAGTGAGCTAACAGGGTGACCTCACTGGCATATCTGACCTGACCTGACCTGAACTGACCCCTTGGCAGTCAGGCACAAAATCTATTTAACCACCCGTCCCCCCTCCCCCCCCACAACCCCCCCCTTATTAAAAAGTACCACCACCACCACCACTCCCTCTCTATTATATATAAGTTAATCAATAAATTAGATCTATATTTTTATACTAAATTTAATATTAATAATAATAATAATAAAACACACACACACACACACACACACAACACACACACACACACACACACACCAAGCATACTGTGATGATGACTTAATAAATACGACTTATAAGTCACCCCCTTGGGTTGGTCTAGGTCAGAGTTAATTAAGTTATGTATAGTTGTATTGTCCCTTAATTAAGTTACTATAAAAACTGACGCCCGGAAAGACAGCTAAAAGGCCAGTCAGTCCAGCCTATTACCCTCAGCCTCCTCCTCCTCCTCCTCCTTCTCCTCCTCCTCCTCCTCCTCCTCCTCCTCGTTCTCAAATACCATATAGCATGATCATTTTAATTCATTCTTGCTTTAATTAGTCATCTCCTCCTCCTCCTCCTCCTCCTCCTCCTCCTAAAATTCCATATACATAGCATGCTCCATATAACTTCCTCCTGTCCTAATAATAACATTCCTCCTCCTCTTCCTTCTCCTCCTCCTCCTCCTCCTCCTCCTCCTCCTCCTCCTCCTCCTCCTCCTCCTCCTCCTCCTCCTCCTCCTACTCCTACTCCACCACCTCCACTCTGTATTGCTTTCTTTAAACTCTCCACAAGACCAAGAATATTCCACTTGAAGCTACCACCACCACCACCACCACTACTACCACTGCCACTTCCTCCTCCACTTACCACTCTTTGCTGCGACTTCCACCACCGTCACCACCACCACTACCACCAGCAACCACCCAACTAACCACTCCACTCCCTCCACCACTACCACCTCCACCACTGCTACTATCACCACCACTGCTACCACTATTATTACTACTACGTATTACTACTACAATTTGACCTCACCACCACCACTACCACCACCACCACCACCTTGCTTGCATGCTGAACCTAAGAAGCCTTTGAAGACAGGCTGTCTGGCTGGCTGGCTGGCTGGTTGGATGCCCGGCTATCTGGCTGACTGGCTGGCTGTCTTGCTGACTGGCTGGCTATGTGGCTGACTAGTCCACTGTCTGGCTGGCTGTCTGGTTTCCTTCTAAAGGCCGGGTCTCCCAACTCAAGTGGCCACATTTTGCAGGCGTCCCCACCCCCTCCCGCCCCGCCCCGAGCGAACACCCCCCAGACAAGGCCACTAAGGGGCCCAAGGGGAAGGGAGCTGCCAGGGGCACCACCAACACTGAGAAAGGTAAGTCACATCACTTATCATAATATTAATAATATTAATAATAATAATAGTAAACAGTTTATTAACAGGGCAGTCATGGACTGAAAATATACATATGAAAGGAATCAATATTCTAGGATATAACTAAGTTTACATAGAGTTTAAGGTGCATACAATGGAAGGGATCACACTCTTTTTAAATCGGTCTGTCCTCGGCACTTTGATTGGGATTAGTGTGTTCCTGTGTGTTGTAGTAGGAACAGGGGGAGGGGAGGTATCAGGGGCCCAGCAGATTGCAGTGTCAAGGGTGTTTTAAAAGGCCTTCCCTGAATTTCCTGAGGGCCTCCTTATGTGTGACAGACAACCTCGGCAGACATAGAGTGGAGAGAACACTTGCGTAGTCACCGAAAGCATGGCCCAGGATGACTTTACATGCTCGTTTCTGAACCTTCTCAAGCTGGTGTTGTTGTGTGAGGTTCAGAGATGTGACCAGGCTGGGGAGGCATACATGAGCTGAAGTTGAATGAAGGAAGTATATACTCCCTTTAGCTCAGCAGCCGGTGTCCCCAAGAACCTAAGCCTCTGTAGCATGTAAATCTAGTAGGAGACTGATCTGATGGTATCAGTGACATGTTGCTTCCAGTTGAGTTGGTCATCCAAAGTGATGCCAAGTAACCGAGTTGATTGCACTACTTGGAGGGGGTGGGAGCCAACGGAGAGCTGGGGAGGGGCCACTGCTGGTGAGGAGGTGCAAAAGTGCATCACTACGGTCTTGGTGTGGTTGATGGACACTTTGTTCACCTCCGTCCACGCCTGTAGGCTGTCAAGGGTGGCTTGTAGAGGGGAGAAGTCCGGGGATCTGGTGTTGACGGTGATGCCAAAGGTACTGTCGTCTACATATTCCCAACGATGCGGGGTGTTAGTGAGGGCATCGTTGATCAGCATGAGGAAGCATAGTGGCCATAGTTGAGGTTGATAGGGACATCATAGTGAATGTGGAGGAGTGAGAGTGAAGAAAGCCTCTCCTGACTCATACTGCTTCACATATAGGTGTGCAGCCGACGCACATTCACAGGATGTCATGGCTAATGTGCAGGCCAGTTGAAGTAGGACCCGTAGATTTGGGTAGTGCATTGGGCTGCATTCTTTGATCGCCGCGGCTGGTGTTTGTGGCCTGTTTGCTGGTGGCAGCTTCTCAAACCTGCAATGCATAATGATGGCACACATCTTATACACTGATCTTATGCACATAATATAAACAGAATAACTCAAAAAATTTGATGACTATCAACAGAAACATCACCAACCGCATTTTCCAGCGAGCTAGTTCTTGGGGAATACACTCAGGTGAGGGAAGGTCCTGTTTATAGAGCTGAACTACTTCAGTCAAGTCTGTCTCTTGGCTGCAGAGCACTGAGGGAACCACTCCTAAAAGGGATGCTGCTTTCACTGTCCAGGTGGTTGCGGAGAACTTCCTTGTGATTGGCCATCAGCTTCAGCAGACTCAGTACATTCCGTGGGTTTCCTGGTTGGTCAAGCCGTTCACGGTCACCACACAAAGCAATACACTGCCTGTCACAGTACAGGATGGCTTCTAGAACACACTTCAGGATGTTTCTGTTTCTCTCAATATTTACAGCCTTCTTTGTGTCCAGCAGGGTAACTACTGTTGATGTTGGCCGTTCTATTGTTTGGGCAAACTCTTCTGCCAGCTGCATGGACTTGTGGTGGTATTGATGCCCCTCGTGTTCATTACATTTCTCAGTTCGCTTGTGCCACTCAGTGAATGGGCAGTTGACAAAAATTCCCATCCTGGCACGGTTTTCACAGAATAGGGAACATGCAATGCAAAATGGGTTACTGCAACTGCTTTGGGTGGTGCAGTGCAGCTGGTGGACACCTTGTGAGTGTGTCTAATTGGCTTCAGGGAATCTGGGTCCATCTTTCTCTGCTAAGCTTCATCAGACTTTATGATACTAGGTCTAGGCGGACCTTGGTGCTGCTCTGCGCGGGTGTTACGAGTAACCCAGATAACCCCCCCCCCCAGCCTACGGGCCTGGTGAGTGGTGGAAGAGGATTACATATTTCCAAATTGTTGTGAGTCAATGGATGTTTTAATGTCTGAATAAGCCCAGTCAAAGACAAACTCTTCACAAATGAGGCTGGGGAGAGGTGTGATGATGATTGGTCTTAAATCATTTAAGGGCTAAGGCAACTTTTGTTTGGTATTACCGCCGAGTGGCCAAACATTACCCAACATTGCTGCCATACACTGTCCTCAAATGGGACTTGCAAAGTTATATGCATTTGTGGCAGAGCAGCAATTAGCTTTTCTCGCACTCATCATCAGAGAAAACGTGAGAAATTTGAGGCATCACTTTAAAAATCTAAACCTGAGCCACTAACGGGCGGAGGCCAACGATCAAAAAGCTTCCATCAATGCCTACCCACCCCAAAGCTATAGGAGGAAAACAGAAAAAGAAAACAAAAATTACACACATACAAAAAAAAAATAAAGAAAAATACTGGTTTATATAAACATATTTACATATCTTTACTGTGCACATATAGAAAAATACTGGTACACACACACACACACATACATACATACATACATACAAACACTTACAAAAAAGTTACACACACACACACACACACCCTTACACACACAAAACATAGGTACACACACACATACTTACATAAATTAGACAAAAAAAAACCCCACACTCACACCCACACACCTGTATCACACCTGTCCATCCCCTCCACAGGTACCGCCAGCAAGGAGGCGAGCGGTTCATCCGTAACATCCGTCAGTTCCAACCACGAGGAGTTGGTGCGAGCCTACCACGCCCACAGCCACACCAACGGAGGCCCAACCACACCGGAGTCTGGACGCAGGAACAAGTGTGGTAGGTGGTGGTTGTGGTGGTGTTTAATGTGTGGTAGGGAGTGTGTGGGTGGATGAAAGGGTTGGTGGTGGTGGGTGAGTGTGTGGTAGGAAGGTGTGGTGGTGTGGATGAGAGGGTGGTGGTGGTGGGTGAGTGTGTGTGGTGGAAGGACAATAAGTAGTGTGGTTAGGGAGGTGTGTGTGTGTGTGTGTGTGTGTGTGTGTGTGTGTGTGTGTGTGTGTGTGTGTGTGTGACTGTATTTGAACATAACTAAACTATTATACAACAAAAAACATTGATACTTCTTAATTAAATATTCCTGAAGAACAAACAAACAGACATACATACAGACACATACATACATACATACAAACATACATACATACATACATACATACATACAGGCATCACCAAACAATTATACATACATACATACACGCATCACCACCACACCTGCCACACCTGTCCTTGCCGTCTACAGGTGTGGTGACAAGTAGTGAGGTGACCACAGAGTCGGACACACCCGCTGAGCCTGACCTGGTGTCCTTCTGTGCGGCGCTGGCCAACAACCGAGCCCTGCGCGTCCCTGCCCTCTTCAAGCCAGGTCAGTAGAGGTCAAGGTCAAAGTGTTATCATATTTAAAACACTGTAAGAATTTTTTGGAGACTTGCAACAGAACAACATGATTAGTATAGATGAAGATGTGTTTACTGAGCTAACTTTATATTCCTTTCATTCCTTAGGCTTGAGTACAATTCTTGGATGGGTGTATAAAACTCAGCTGGTGTGAGCATAGTTAGTTTAAAATAATAATGTTAATAGTTATAATAATAGTTAGCTTAAAATAATAATAATAATAATATAATAATAATAATAATAATTCAAGCAAGTAATGATCCAAGATTCTTTAGTGCCGTTAAAAAATGCATTACCGAATATTTTATATCCCGACAACCTAACCTAACCACCATCACCGTCTACCACCACCACCACCACCACCACCACCACCACCACCACCACCACCACCACCACCACCACCACCTACCACGTACAGATGGGGATTACCAGACCGTGGCAGACATGGTGGGTGGCGGCCGCTCCAGAACCGAGTCTACCACCAGCCACGAGGAGAGTTCAGACGAAGCCAGGAGTGCCTCGTCCCATCGCAGGTCAAGGGCCATGGAACTACAGGTCAGGCAAGGTCACCGGCCATCCCGCGGTGACCCGGATTACAGTTATGCCCGGCCGGTGAAAAAGCAGTGCCCTCCCCCCCCGCCACTCTCCTCTACGGAAAGCAACAGGTGTGTAGAGGTTAGGTTAGGTAGTTTGTACTTCGAAAAGATGATAAAAAGTCCTGTATCCATATAATCACCACAAAACAGGAAACATTGCAAGCATAAACAGTGTAGTATAATAACATACATTAATACCAATCCTCAATACTTCCTTCTGGTGTGATGTGTAATGTGTAATGTGTTCCCCAGTGCTGAGTATGGTGAGGGGAGTCAGACCACGTACAGCCGACGACACACACTCGAGTTTTCTGAGGCCGAGTGTGATCACCCATCGTTCAAGCAAGGTCAGTACAGGGTGGATTGGTGGGTGGATGAATGGATGGCAAACCAGCTCACCTCCATTACCTAAAAACATTATATAACTTTATCTAAGGGGGAATTACCTACAATCATTATAAAATTTTGTCATCCCCATTACTTTAGATTTCCTCTCCATTACATCAAGAAAATTCAAGGTCAAAGTTATATATCAGGAATAATTCTAATATTTTCTTGGGTATTAGTATTGGATGTTATGTTGGGCACCACCTTCAATGCATCCAACCTAACCCAACCCAACCCAACCCAACCCAACCTAATGCTAAGAAATTCTAAGTCCACACCTTATCTCATGACTGTGTTCTGTTCTTCTGTTCTTCATCCTCACACACCTGTCTCTTCGTGTTCTGTTGTTCTGTTCTTCATCCTCACACCAGCATTACACACCTGCCTCTTCGTGTTCTGTTCTTCTGTTCTTCATCCTCACACACCTGTCTCTTCGTGTTCTGTTGTTCTGTTCTTCATCCTCACACCAGCATTACACACCTGCCTCTTCATGTTCTTATAAACAAACATTATTTCTTGAGCTGGTTACACAAAGAGGAACAGAACACTAGCTTCACCTCCTTGGAAGAGAAAAATAATGTTATGCCAGAGGAGTTTGGTGTGTGACGTAACAACTTTAAACTTAGTCAACATTGTTAAAACACCTTCTAACCTAACCTAACCTAACCTCCCCCCGGCAGGAGTTGAACCTCTGGAACAGCTGATGGTTGACTTGGAATTGGAGAAGATAATGGTTCACGACGGCACCAAGACAGCTCTTTGACACATGCACCAGTGGTAGATGTCTAGTACTACCACAACCACAACCACAACCACCACCTCCTCCACCTCCTTGTCTTCAGGGCTTCATTATTGCTTGGGCTTGAGTCTTCTCTGGTGTGTTTAAGGCTGTGTTAATAAGGCTTGGGTCCCCGGCTGACTGTGTGACATTGGCTTCATCAGTCCTGTGTTAGGTTATGAAGGCTTCAGTACAGGGATGGATGTGCCGGGTGATGGGTATGTAGGTCAAGTACACCCACATCCACACCCACACCCACGTCCACACCCTGGTCTTCATGCAAGGTGGTGTACTTTTGAACTTTAATTCCCTGAGTTTGTTGTTGTTGTTGTTGTTGTTGTTGTGTCGACACTAACGCTAACTTGACTCCTACAAGTGAGAGTTAAGTTGAGCGATTTTTGGTGAGTTTTTCTTGTTACGTGTTGATGCTGGGTTGGGTTAGGTTAGGCTAGGTTGGGTTGGGTTGGGCTGGGCTGGGCTGGGCTGGTGTGGTGTGACTGGCCGGTGTCTTGTATTGTCCCACGCTGACTGACGAGGAATTAATTAATGTTTGTGTCGCCATCTGAGTTATATATTCCAGTGCGTTCGTTACCTTACTACGTTATCCCAAGGGTGATGAGGCGATGGAGTACTGCAGTCACAGCCTCAATAAGTAATAATATATCACTAAACAATGCAACAGAGTACTGGAGATGACCTGTTACCATGACTACAAGTAACCATAGATGTCACACACACACACACACACACACACACACACACACACACACACACACACACACACACACACACTGAGGTTAGTGTATGTACTACCAGTGACTAGGAAGTTGTATTGCATTATTAACACACGTCAGGAGTATGGTATTGCTGTATATACTTGCCATGTGCCAGTGGGCGTTACAAGGCGTTACAAGGTGTTACTAGGATCACTGTAGCATAACGAGGTACCAGAGGGTGTTTAAATAGCAATCAGGTTGTAGTGTGGTTGTGTAACGTAACATAACATAACATAACGTTGGTGCTAAGTAATGGTTACTAGCTACTAGGAGTGGTTGTGTAAGGTAACCACACACACACACACACACACACACACACACACCACTAGCTGCTGTACAGTACATGGTTACTAGAGAATGGTACTTGTGGTTTTAAATAGGACTGTTATATATTGTCACCACACACCACACCACACCACACCACACCACACCACACCACACCACACCGCACCACACCACACCGCACCTTACAATACAATACTTGGTGTGTGTAGAGGTTTGATAAGTATACAAGGGAGTGTTTTCTTAATGGCTATCAGTACAGACATCCATTAACACTGCAAAGGTTAATTACTCAACACACACACCACTGAATGTTAATTAAAAGTCTGTTAATATGTGTTTCCCTCCTTAAATAACACTTAGATCGCTTTATCTCTTTATTTAACTAAAGAAAAAAAACCTTTATGTGTCTTTAAAAACATTACAATTGGCATGAAAGCTGTTGAAAAGGTTTAAAATAGCATAGTACAGGCAGGAAGTATAGCGTCCAAACCTACGAACACACAAGAAAATCCGCAAAAACCTAAAATCATAAACTCCGCAAAAAACAAAAATTCTAATGGTAATCTTTCAATGCGAATGTTAATGGATGACTGCACTAGGAAGGTTGTGTGACTATACAAGGTTGTGTTAGGTATTAGAGGCCACACACGAGCTTCACTAAGTATACATATAACATACAACACTAAGGGAACAGTCAGGTTATATACATACATACACCCAAAACTATGTACGTATTAACCAGGAATGAATTAACCACACGATGTAAATATGTATAATTGTAAGCGTGAATTATGACTCTTTATATACCGAGGTTCTATATTGAAATGTGATAATTAACTATATTATTGTAAAGGTTTGGAGGGGAATGTATGTGTATAGTGTATGGATAGGTGTGTGTGATAAGTTGTCTCAGGAACGAAGGAACGAAGGAAGAAAGGAAGGAAGGAAACGAGAGAAGAGTAAATGATGATGAAGAAGAAGGTTTTTTGCACAGTTTATCATTCTTACTTAACTGTTGAAAACTTTTGATGTAAAATGCATACGTACGTGCATACATACGTGTTGTGTTGTGCTGCCCCCCCCCCCCCCCCTTCCTCCTCCAACACACACCTTATAGCTGCTGCTGACGCGCCTGTTCTTGCCTCACCTCGCCTCGTCCACACCTGCTCACCTGTACGTCACGCCACACCTGCAATGCATTAATTGGGTGAAAGTGTGGTTAATATTCCTACATTTTCACCATTCTGATTTTTTTTTTTTTTTTCAATTAATTTTATGCATAACAACAAACAATTGGATATGGTGTTTAGAAGTATTTTTTTCTATCTTTTTTTTTTTTTTACATCACTGTTTTGTACTTTTTGAAAACTTACTTAAAGACTTTAAAAGAAGTGGAAGTAAGAATATAGTCAGTGTGAGCTCTCTCTCTCTCTCTCTCTCTCTCTCTCTCTCTCTCTCTCTCTCTCTCTCTCTCTCTCTCTCTCTCATCATTGTCCCCCACACCTGTTCGCTAGCTCTTCCACACCTGCTGTCCACTGCTCCTCCAACACTGTCTCCACACCTGTTATTCATTATACAAGTGTCTGTCTGTCTGTGTGTGCGTCTGCTGGTCTGTGTATGTAAATATGTCTGTATATATATATATATATATATATCATGTGCGTGTGTGAACATTTGTGATTTCACACTTTGATGAAGTTTTATATAAATAAATAAATAAATGATGCACCAGTTAGTAAAGTTTCATTTACCGTCAAACAATATGTACATGTATAAGACTATTGTAAATGTAACGTATTATTTATATTTTTAGGTGTGTACATTCGAACTTTTATCTTTTAAGTACTTGGTAATTAAAGTATATGTAGTTGAGTTTAATTATCTGGGAGGGTTAAACATGTATAGATGAGTGAGGGCAGACTTAAGGCATCAGGCTGGTACCAGACTTAATGTGACTTCACTTCTAAATACATCAGTTAGGGAATAAGAAAACATTATGAGGTTGTGTTAGGTTGATGTCCACTTGATAATGAACATTGGTGGTCATGGGATGAAGCTGGAAAAGTGTAGATATAATAAAGAAATAGGAGTGAACTGGTTTGCAAATTGGATCGTTGATGATTGGAACAAACTTAGCTATGAGGTTGTGAGTGCAGATTGGATAGCAAGTTTAAATAAGATAAGATTGGATAAAGTTATGGATGTGGATGCCAGGTGGAGTAAGTGTTTAAGGATGGATTAAGGGAACCATCACGTGTAGGCAGCCACCCACCCATACCTCTTGTAGCTCCTCACTTTGTTATGTTCTTGTACACCATTTTGATCTACACTAATGAAACACAACAACACTGCAGACAAACAAACACATAAGTTGCAATAGTGTTACTTAAAATAGGACAAAATACTCCCACAGCGGGCCTTACCGCTGTGGGGCCCCCCAAACTTAACACGAATGGCCATATTGGCCATCGTCTGTAACTAACTAACTAGTAACTACCGCCCAATTAGTTTAACATCAGTGGTAGGCAAGATGTTAGAAGCTATCATAGCAAGGGCAATTAGAAAACATTTAGATGATCACAAGCTAATTAGATATAGTCAACATGGTTTTAGCAAGGGGAAGTCCTGCCTCACAAATTTATTAACCTTCTATAGGAAAGTATTTGAAACCATAGATAAGGGGGACGAGTATGATATAGTTTATTTGGACTTGAGTAAAGCCTTTGACAGAGTACCCCATAGGAGAGTGTTAAGTAAAGTCAAGGCTCATGGCATAGGTGGGAAGGTACTAGAGTGGATTAGGGGATGGCTTACTAGTAGGGAACAGATTAATGGGAAGAAATCAGAATGGGGTAATGTCACTAGTGGGGTTCCACAGGGATCAGTACTAGGACAGTTGTTATTCATAGTCTTATATAAATGACTATCTGGAATAAACAGTGATATCAGTAAATTTGCCGATGACACAAAGATAGGAAAACCGGTAAAGAATATAGATGATGCTAGGATGCTGCAGGATGACTTAAATAGGCTGTACAAGTGGTCAGAGAAATGGCAGATGCAATTTAATGTTAACAAGTGTAGCATTATGAGTGTAGGTAAAGGTAATAGGCCTGTAGACTACACATTAAATGACACTACCTTAGGAAGGTCATATAGTGTGAGGGACTTGGGAGTTCAAGTAAGCAGTGACTTGCGCCCCAGGGAACAGTGTATTACAGCTAGAAATAGGGCCAACAAGATACTGGGATTTATTAGTAAGTGTGTGACAAATAGGAGTTCAGAGGTCATTCTGAGGTTGTATTTAGTGCTAGTTAGACCCCACCTAGATTATGCAGCTCAATTTTGGTCCCCTTATTATAGGAAGGATATAGGCTCCTTGGAGGCAGTCCAGAGAAGAATGACCAAGATGATTCAGGGGCTGAGAAATTTACCCTACAAAGATAGGTTAAAACGTCTTAATCTCCACTCCCTAGAGAGAAGGAGGGCAAGAGGGGATATGATTGAGGTTTTCAAATGGGTAAAAGGAATTAATAAGGGAAACATTGATCAGGTTTTAGAATTTAGTAGTCAGGATAGGACACGTGGAAATGGGTACAAGTTAGAAAAACTTAGATTCAGGACAAACCTAGGTAGATATTGGTTCATTAACAGAGTGGTGAACGATTGGAATAGGCTGGGTAGACACATAGTAAGTGCTGAGTCAATAAGTAGCTTTAAAAGACGGCTGGATCAGAGTATGGATAGAGATGACAGGTGGGATGGATAAATATTGGATTATTCCAAGGGTGGGGGACAAGGAGCTGCCTCGTGGTCATCAACTGGCCTCTTGCAGTCTCCTCATTTCTTATGTTCTTATGTCCTTCCCTCACAAAAGCTGGGAGTCTAAATGCATCAATTACCTGAGTTGGGGCATTGTCATGCACAGTTAGGTTAGTTAGTATGTCCTGGCTAGTACAGTGGTAGCACGCTGGCCTTGCATTCGCTTGGTCGGCAGATCGAGTCCCCACCCGGGCCCATGATGCTTAAGCTGTTTAAGAACATAAGAATTGAGGAGACTGCAAGAGGCCAGTTAATGACCTACACGAGGCAGCTCCTTGCCCCCCACCCTTGGAATAATCCAATATTTAGCCATCCCACCTGTCATCCCTATCCATACTCTGATCCAACCGTCTTTTAAAGCTACCTATTGACTCACCACTTACTAAGTGTCTACCCAGCCTATTCCAATCGTTCACCACTTTGTTAGTGAACCAATATCTACCTAGGTCTGTCCTGAATTTAAGTTTTCTAGCTTGTACCCATTTCCATGTGTCCTATCCTGACTACTAATTTTTAAAACCTGATCAATGTTTCCCTTATTAATTCTTTTTACCTCAATCATATCCCTTCTTGCCCTCCTCTCTAGGGAGTGGAGATTAAGACGTTTTAACCTATCTTTGTAGGGTAAATTTCTCAGCCCCTGAATCATCTTGGTCATTCTTCTCTGGACTGCCTCCAAGGAGCCTATATCCTTCCTATAATAAGGGGACCAAAATTGAGCTGCATAATCTAGGTGGGGTCTAACTAGCGCTAAATACCTCAGAATGACCTCAGAACTCCTATTTGTCACACATCTACTAATAAATCCCAGTATCTTGTTGGCCCTATTTCTAGCTATAATACACTGTTCCCTGGGGCTCAAGTCACTGCTTATTTGAACTCCCAAGTCCCTTACACTATATGACCTTCCTAAGGTAGTGTCATTTAATGTGTAGTCTTTATCTACGCTCATAATGCTACACTTGTTAACACACACACACACCCCAACACACACAACACCAAACTCCATATATATATACATGATATGCAACATAACTGGTGCCCTAAATATTATAATTATTCATCTGAAACACAATCAGATGACATTGCTTGGCGTCAGCTGAGAGTGTGTGTGTGTCCGGTATACCGACATACCGGTATTTTCGGGGCGGTATTACAGGCATTAGAAGCCTTTCGGTATACCGGTATTTGTCGATTTTTGTCGATTCGCCAGCCTGCCAGCTCTTCAGCCCACCATAACACACTCACAACACAACACACTCACCTTCATCTATATCCTTGTAGGGCACCATGTCCTAACACTTCTTTTATTGTGCCTAACACACAATAATTAACACTCTTGGATGTAAACAAATAATTATGGTGTTTTTTTTCTCATTTTGTCAGTTTTTTCCGTTTTTCTTTTTTTTTATGGCTTATTTAGGGTTTACTTTCTGTTTGATTAATTTTTATATTCTATTCTATGGTTTATATTCGTTTAATTTCATTATTATTGCTTTATTTTATATTTTGATTTTATGATTGACCTTAGAAATAAACATTTTTCATGAAATAAATACGAATCAAATATAACAAATGTTTATGTAGGAAACGATTAGACATTTCATACGATTTTTAAAAGTATATATAATTGTTTTCCTGTGTATAATAATAATCTCAATTTTGGTTTTATATATACGTGATCCAGCAGTCAACGCACGGCGGCCAGCTAACTGCCTGTTGAAACTTGTTGATGTTCTTATATTAGGTTACTTACGCTTAATAGGTAATGTTTTCTTTATATCCCTCCACTTTTAATGGTAAAGAATGATGTGTTACTGCTCCTCCATCCCTCGAAATTACATGTAGAGGAACAGGGAAGGTTTAAAACGAAAAAATATTATCACCAGGTCAGAGGTCGTCTGGCTGCTAGCGGTCACTACCTTATTACACCTTCCCTGGGACCTGCCAAACCCTGCCGCCCTTCCCTACAGGTACTACAGGGTCACACTCACCTTTCCTGCCACACGCCTGCCACGTAAAGCTGAACATAACACTTTAAACACCATTATTGTTATGGTGTTAAATACGGGTGACTGTCACGGCGGTAAGGAAGGATGTCTGGGGAGGAACTGCTGTGGTCGGGCACCACAGTGGTGCAGCGGTGGTCCACCATGGCTGTGAGGCATAGACCTCTAAACAGAACCTAGTAAAGTTCTCCCGAACATGTAGGTGGGGTCATCGTCACACACAACCAAGTATCTTATATCTGTATAAGATCCTTGCACACAACCCACCATTTGACAGACCACTCCCCAGCGTCCCCCAGCGTGGTGACCGATTCCGGCGGTTGAGTGAGGTTGTCGAGGTTTGCCACCTCAAATTTAATGCCCCTGCAGCCACCTGTGATGGTCAGGGGATGAGGATGAGTTTATGGTTATAGGGTTGCAGGGGTTGAGGTTGGCGTGGGGGCACAGCTCTAGCGTTAGGTGAGGGTGGTGAAGCAGCTAGAGGCGAAGGAACGAGCATTGCATTTGCAAGACTTAGCTGAGTGTTCGTTGAGCTCACCAGACGATGAAGATGGAGTGCGGGTCCGTCTGGAGACAGTGGTGGTGGCGTCCATGTGGTCGGCAGCATGGGTGGCAGCAGCTGCCGGTACGGCGGGTCACAGTCAGCCGTCGTCGTCGTCGGTCGTCAGTCAGCATGAGTCCATCAGCCGTTCGTCGGCTGTCGATGCGGCGGGACTCAATACTGCAGTAAATCCTGCACTTGGGCACTGGCAAAGCACCCTAAGAACCGTAAGAGAGCTTTGGGGAGATGTGTATGGTTGTGGGTGAGAGAGGGAGGTCTTTACTTTACCGTGGTTCTAGATAAAGTCTACTATAGAGTTAACGAGAGTGCTTCCCCTCTCACCAAGCAGCTGCCGTGACACAGGGTCGAACCCACAACCTTTCACGAAACAACCACTACACCACCCTAGAGAGAGAGAGATAATTATTATTATGAATTAGATTAACTACCATTAACTAACGGTAATCAAACTCCATTAATCTATACCATAAGATCGTTAATGAAGGATATAGTAACTAATAGCCGTATATCTATAAGCTCAACCAGGAAGCTTATAACGTGTAAAGTATGGAATTATTAAGGAATTTTCTATTATATTTAATCCTCACTCAAAAACAGAGAGAGAGAAAGAGAGAGAGAGAGAGAGAGAGACAGCATCATCGAGAATCACAACGAGGAATAAAACACGGAAACAAAACACAATAACCACACAACCACACACCAAACCAACACACACCTGTACACCCAAACATAATTAAAACACATAAACACATAATTAACCCATTAAAACACCAACAAACCTATTATAACCCTAAAAAGCCTCCATTAATATATCCTCGCTGATGATACAAGTTGTTTTGGTGGACAATGGAGGCGAGGCAGGATCGATTATTTCTTTAAAAAACAACCATTATTTCACATCCAGGGACACTTTAGGTGAATATAAACTATATAGCAATATAAACCAATTATTTACCTTATATTAAATGATATCTAATGTTGTAATAAGAGTGAAATAAGCGTGAAATAGGCTTGTGTATAGTAGTGAGTGTTGTGTGTTGGTTAGAAAGCTTTATTCTGAAGTTTTGTTTAATTATCTTTATTACTGAGGTTTTAATGGCGTTAATTAAGCTTAATGAGGCAGGGGTACAAGGGGGGGGTAAGTGTGGTAATAGTAGATAATAATAAGGTTAACTATTATAACCAAACGTGGCATTATTGTAATTATTTATATATTTCATGTTTTTTTCATTATGAATCAATTGATATAAATTTCCTTCCTTACGTACGTGGAATAAGGATATATAGTGATAATGATAGTAGTAAAAGAGGGAATTAAATGGGGAAAATAGTTAGTTGGAGACAAGCAGGTGGCGCGGAAATAACTGACTGAATTTTTTCCCGTCCGTGGTGTGTGTTTGTGTGTTTGTTTTTACTATTACAGTCATGGTGATGTTGTAGTAGTTAGCGCAATACTCACTACAACTTACCTATAACTGTGTGTGTGTGTGTGTGTGTGTGTGTGTGTGTGTGTGTGTGTGGAAACTTATACAAATTATACGTAAGGAGTAATTTAACCATCCATCTGTCCTCTATATGTTTGTATGTGTGTGTGTGTGTGTGTGTGTGTGTTTACCTAATTAAATCACCTCTTTCTCTTCTTTCTTTCAATGTTGTTAAATGCATTTCTTTTAATCTTTCCTCATATGTTAGTTCTTCCAATTCTGGCACCATCTTAGTTGCAATTCTCTGTATTCTTTCTTTTCTTTCTTTCTTTTCTTTCTTGCTTTTTCTTGTGCGGGGACCATATTACTTCTGCATATTCCAGTTTTGGTCTTATCATTGTAGTTATAATGTTTCTCATCATATCTTTATCTAGGAAATTAAAAGTGTGTTTGTGTGTGTGTGAGATACGTTTAAGTAAAGGCTACACGTATCTATAGATGGTAGGTTAGGTTAGGTTAGGTTTACTGAAGCTGCCTTGTGTAGGTTAACTATGTCTATGCCTCTTGTAGCCTCATTATATTTATTTGTTATGTTATGTTTTTATATTGGGTATTAATTTACATCACCAGAATGCTCTAGAGAATTGACAGTTATATTTTGACATTACTGGATCAATTCTGAGAAGGTTTTTTTTTATGTTGTTGATGTTGTTATGCTGTTATGTGGTGTTATGTGGTCAGTCAGCAGGCATTATTATGTGTGTGTGTGTGTGTGTGTATGTGAGGAAAGAATATATGATAATTACTGATACATGAAAATTTTGCACACACTTTTTTGTTGTATCTTAAACACACACACACACACACACACACACACACACACACGACTAAAAAAAAAAATAGATAGGTAAGATAAAAAGGAAATAGAATGAGATATAATAATGAATAGAAAATAAAAAAAAAATTAAATGAATAACACACACACACACACACACACACACACAAATAATAACTTAGTACAATAATAAATAAATAGAAAAAAACGGGAAAAACACAATAAAAAAATCAATAAATAGAAGAAAAAAACACATACAAAAAAATATATAATAGATAAATAGAAAAAAATATACATCACCACCACCACCACCACTCACCACACCCTTCTTTCTCCCCCCCCCAGCACACGACCACCACCACCACCACCACCATGCCTCGGCTTGGCTTGGGGTACGACATGGACCAGTTCTTGGACCACTGCCGCATGACCAAGCCGCCCTACGAGTGTCCGCACGCCTCCTGCGGCAAGGTGTACCGCAGCCTGGCAGGGATACAGCACCACATGACCACCTTTGACCATGAGAACCCACCTCCCAGTGTTGTCACGCCCAAGTCTGGTGAGTGGGCGTGGGTGGGTTTTTTTTTTCTCATATTATTTATTTATTTATTTGTTTATATATTTGTATTTCTTTCTTGTTTTTTCTGGTTTGTCTTCTTGTTCGTCGTCTTTTTCTTCTTCGTCTTCTTTGTTTTTTTTCTTTATCTAACCTAACCTAACCTAACTTACTAAACTAACATCAATCATATCCTAACCTAACCTAACCTAACCTACCTACCTAAACACCCCTACACAGTCCTTTCCTCCCCACTGCCTAACATTAATGACACCACACTACTACTACTACTACTACTACTACTACTACTACTACTACTACTACTACTACTACTACTACTACTACTACTACAACTACTACTACTACTACTACTACTACTACTACTACTACTACTACTACTACATCCCTTCCTATCTACACATCATCTCTCCCTACACACCTTTCCTTGTGCTAATATTTCTCCCTACACCTCTCCTCCCAACACCGCCCACCTAACACCACCCCAACACCCCAAACACACCTTCTACCCTACACACCCCCACCCCCAAACACACTTCCTACCCTACACACCCCTCTATCACCCCTAAACACACACCCTCCTAACTTCATATCGTTCTCTCCCCCTCCCCCGCCCCCCCAGCACGTAAGAAGAACATGAAGCGCCCCCCATCCCCCCTAGCCAACCAGGAGCCTGAGCCCCCCTCCGTGCCCTACTCCCATGACATGAAGACAGTGGAGTTTGAGGTGGATGGGAAGGTGACGCGACTCTCCGTGTACGACCCTATTGAGATTCTGTCTAAGGTATATGTGAGTGTAGATCTGTTATGTGTTCTAGTGTGTAAGGTGGAGGATAATTATTGGTGTGTGTGTGTGTGTTTTTGACTTCATATTAGCGTTTAGGGAAAAGAATTGTGTGAATGTGTTGTGTAGTAATTAAAGAAAGAATTGAATGTGTTTGTATGGTAATGAAAGAGTTTAATTAGTTGTTAATAGTATGTATATGGTTTGAGTTCATTAATAGTGGCACAGTTAGAGAAATACAAAATAATAATAAAAAAAAAATTAACTCAAAACCTAATGTCTAATCCATAAGTGCTTGTACCAGGAGATATTAAACTTCACTATCATAAACGCTTGAATAGATCATAGCATTTATATATAATAGTATTTTCACTGGCCATCATGCGACCTCTAACGCTACCCACTGACCTCACAGGGACATCTACATTATTAAGCCGGACATTTACAGCCATTGATGATACAGTAACAACATTTCTTATGGTATTAAATTGTCTAAGTTGTTTATTAATATCCTGATTGTTTGCTATTTCGTGGCCAAGATATTGAATTAAACTTATCAACCTATTGCAACTGGACATCATTAAACACACAACATTGCATATATATCTCCCATTTTTAGGTGTCGCTACCATGCGCGTAGTTTTGTGTGTGTTATGAATGATGTGATGGTGTCGGGTATAGTGAGAACCTACATTGATGGTGGTGTACAGTGCCAACAATTCATAATGTGTCGTAGGATAGTGAAGAAAGAATGGAATGTGTTCGTATATTATTGTTTGGGAAAGAATTTGATGCGTTATATGATTCAAGAAAGTATTTAATGTGTAGTTATTATTGTTTAGGAAAGAATTCAATCAGTGTTAAGAAGGATTAGTTGTACATATACTTACATACTTAACCTAACCTAACCTAACCTAACACCCACCCGCCCCTCCCCCTACAGGAAGACTACGAGGCCTCCATGCCCCCCGTGTTGGAGGAGCCGCCCCCCCAGGAACAGGCCCGCACCCCCTCCATCAAGCCCCTCCCCAAGACACCCTCCGGCAAAACACTCCCAACCACCAAAACTCAACCCACCAAAATTCAACCCACTAAAATTCAACCCACTAAAATTCAACCCACCAAAATTCAACCCACTAAAAATCAAGCCATAAAAATGCAGCCAAATAAAACTCATCCAATTAAAAGTCAACCAATTAAAAGTCAACCAATTAAGACTACCACACCCAAGCCTTCAACCACCACCACCACCTCCATCACCGCCACCACCACCACCACCTCCACCTCCTCCTCCACCACCACTGCCATCTCCACCGCCACCACCACCGCCGCCACCACCACTACAAACTCCACCACCACCACCACCACCACATCCTCCTCTGCCTCCTCCTTGTCCTCCTCCTCCTCCTCCTCCATGTGTTCCACCTCTTCCACTGCTTCTAACTCCTCCACCTCCTCCTCCTCCTCTTCCTCCTCCTCCTCCGCGGCCTCACCCTGCGCTTCCTTACCCAAGAATCAAGCCCAGAAGACACCTAAGGTAAGAGTTGTGTGCGTGTGTGTGTGTGTGTGTGTGTGTTTTTACCTTGAATCAATTATATAACTTAAGTCTCTCTGTAAATTCATGCCATCTACATGTTCCTTGTCTCTTTCATGTAGTAAACTTTGATGTGACTGAGAGACAGATAGATATATATATAGAGAGAGAAAGAGATATAGATAGAGAGAGAGAGAGAGAGTGAGTCTTACCCCACCTTCCCACAGGCCCGCAGCAGTGACAAGGACCGAGGTGTTGATGTGCAGCGCTACACCATCGAGGAGAAGAAGACCAACAAGCTCCCTGAGGCCTCCTTCAGGATCATCGACGATTACTACAAGTCACTCCCAGACGCACCCCCGCAGCCTTCCAACTACCACAGGTCAGTAGTGGGGGTGGGGGGGGGTGACGGTAACCTAACCTAACCTAACCTGACCTGACCTAACCTAACCTATAATAATAATAAGGATAATAATAGTAGTAGTAATAATAATAAGCATTAGCAACCTGAACAGACAAAGTATAATAATAATAATAATAATAATAATAATGTCCTACTGTCCTCTTTACATTACAGGGTCTGGCAACAAGTGGAATTATTTATTTTTATTTTATTTATTTATTTTTTACCTATTTTTGTTTGCCCTTGTTCAAAAAAAAAGAAAATATTGTAATCATGATACCAATAATAATGTTTTTAGTCTGTTTTTCTTCTTATAAGGTTGAGAGTAGATAGGTGAAAGGATGTAAAGTCAATATATTAAAAAACACAAAATAACTACCTAACCTAACCTAACCTCCCACCTCCCACTTCAGGTTTATTGAGAAGAGCCTTGAGGAGTTGGATGAGGAGGTGGAGTACGACATGGATGAGGAGGACAGGGCGTGGCTACAGCTGATGAATGAGAAGCGGTCGGTGGATGGGCTGGCGGGTGTAGAGATGGAGAACTTTGAACTACTAATGGATAGACTGGAGAAGGAATCATTCTTTCAGGTAATGTTCTGTTCCCTGGAGTTCTATCTATTTATCTATTTGTTGTATCCTTGTTAGTTTAATCCCTATCCCTTCTATCAGTAACTCTTTCATGCATGTACTCCTTCATCCTATCCTTCCATCCTTCACTCTATCCTAGGACACACACACACACACTCACATACACTTTCCTCAAACTCTTCACTCTTCTTCCTCTCGATATGACTTTGAGTTGTGTGTTTTTCTTAAGGAAGGTTAAGTTTGAGGAGATTTAACTTAACAGTCTCTGGGTGATATTTAGATAACATTAGCATCTTCTCCCGAGGTTAATAGTACTTACATGACAGATAGAGTTAAGGTTTGCAGAATATGATGCAATATATAATAGTCTATGCCTCAAAATTAGTCAGCTAACCATTATCTCTATATTATCTCAGTCTTTAATTGTATCCTTCCCTTGTATTGTGTATTCTTCATTCATCTATAGTACTTCTGTCTTGTATTTTTGTATCTCTGTTTTCTGTTCCTCTGTGCAGGGGCTCGGACGGTGACTTAGATAATTTATAGTATTGTTTGTTCTTCCATCTATACCTGCTGCTGCGTTTGAATTGATAATAATGATGATAATAATAATGATTGATAATGATGATGATCTGCAGTAGTAGTAACAATAACAATAACAATAATAACTTTGCAGGCACAGTGTTCTGGCCGTGACTCTGGTGTGCCCATAGATGAGGACGCTGTGTGCTGCATCTGTATGGACGGGGAGTGTCAAAACAGCAATGTTATACTCTTCTGTGATATGTGCAACCTGGCCGTGCATCAGGTGTGTGTGTGTGTGTGATGGGTGAGAGGGAAGTAAGGGGAAGAGGAGGTAGAAATAGGAGTGTTTGTGTGTGTATGAGTGTTTGTGGGTGTGTGTTTATCTTAATAGTGATTCCTAAACCACTACTACTACTACTTCCCCCCCACAGGAGTGCTATGGGGTGCCGTACATCCCCGAGGGCCAGTGGTTGTGTCGTCGGTGCCTCCAGTCCCCGTCCCGTGCCGTTGACTGTGCCCTCTGCCCCAACAAGGGAGGCGCCTTCAAACAGACCGATGACAGCCGGTGGGCGCATGTGGTGTGTGCCATGTGGATCCCTGAAGTGTGCTTTGCTAATACTGTGAGTTGGATGTGTGTGTGTGTGTGTGTAAGTGTGCGTTGCTAATACTGTGAGTTGAGGGGGCGCTTGTAATGTGTGTGTGTGTGTGTGTGTTTTGTAAAATGGCAAAGCTATATAATGAGAATCTTAGTTACACAGAAACTCAACGAATAATAATGAATAAGTAATAAAAAATAGATAATAAATAATAATAATACCTTTACATTGCCTTGCTTTCAGGTGTTTCTAGAGCCGATTGACAGTATCGGTAACATTCCATCGGCACGGTGGAAGCTGACCTGCTACATCTGCAAGCAGCGGGGGGTGGGGGCATGCATACAGTGTAACAAGGTCAACTGCTACACCGGTGAGTGCCTCGTTAGGTTGTTAGTTGGTGTTGATTTTGTATTTATGAGTGTAACATAGTGTATTATTTTCTCTATTACTTCAATTGATATATTCTTTAATTAATATTCTTGCTAATTATTACTTAAATTGATATATTCTCTAATTAATACTTCAATTGACACATTCTTTAATTCCTACTCTCTCTAATTACTATTTAAATTGATACATCCTCTCTCTTCTACTTAGGATGTGTGGTATAAATGTATTCCTAGGTATGTTAAAAATGAAATAAGTGGAGTTTCTTAAATACAAACAAAACACACTAAATGTAGGTTTATATATATCTTAATAATCATTCCGTAAACTGTGTATGTATGTATGTATGTATGAATTAATTAACCCCAATGTAATGATATAATTTGAATCATTATAGTCATTTTTCCCTCCTAGCAAATCATTATCATATATATATTGACCCAAACAATCTGCAATATCATTCTTTACATGTTTGGAAATACTCTTATAAATCTCCCGTCAATACGATACACAATTCTGCATCAATAATGGTTTCAAAGGTAGACAAGTTCAGATTCAGGAAAAATATACAAAGTGGAAGTCTGCAGTGGGAGCAATCTACCTACTAATGGGCACTGAGCTCACACGACTTGTCTCTGTTTCATGACTTATTTAGCATTAGTTTTGTAAGACAAGTAAATCGCAAAACAAGCTCTCATGGAAGTAATTGAATTCGTAAGGCGAGGTTCTTCTGTATATGCAAAAATGTGTTCAGTAGTAATAGTAGTAGTAGTAGAGGAGTGGAACAAAGTGAGCAAGCATGTGGTGAGTGCCGGGACAGTTGATGCTTATAAGGAAAGGTTACACGGATCTATAGAGGAAGAAAATAGATGGTAAGTTAGGTTAGGTTAGTTGTACTGGAGCTGCCTTGTGTAGGTTAACTGTATATATGCCTCTTGTAGCCTCATTATGTTATGTTATGTTATGTTATTATGTTATTATGTTGTTATTATAGTCTTATATTGGGTATTAATTTACATCTCCACCAGAATGCTCTAGAGAATTAACGGATATATTTTTACATTACCTGATCAATTCTGAGAAGGTTTTATTATGTTATATGGTTTTATGTTATGTTATGTTGTTAATGAACTCCCCTTACCATGCGTGCAGCCTTCCATGTGACATGTGCCCAGCAGGCCGGCCTACACATGAAGATTGATGCCATGAGGGAAACTAACATTAACGGCACATCAGTCACCGTGAGGAAGGCTGCGTACTGTGACATGCACACACCCGCTGACTCTGATGCGGTATGTGTTTGTGTATGTGTGTTTAGGTGTGTGAGTGTGTGTATGTGTGTATGTGTGTTTAGGTGTGTGAGTGTGTGTGTGGTGTGCATGGTAAGGTCTGTTTTTATACATATATTCTCTATCTTTTATGTACTTTCTTTGCTTTATGTTAGTGTAATTAACTAGTAGTGCTGCTGTTGCTGTTGCTGTTGCTGTTGTTCTATCTTGCTTTCACTATAAATCAGGGAAGTCTGTCTTATTAATTCGCCTTTCTCCCTGATACTGAAAGATTGTAGATGGTGGTTTTTTTTTGTGTGTGTGTGTGTGTGTGTGTGTGTGTGTGTGTTGTTACCGAATTGAATCGTCACAGGATTGCGTCATACTCGTTTCATTCCATATTTCTTCAAGTCATTTTATCTTATTTTTTTCCCTTAATTAAAAATGTAACTATTGTTTTCTTTACACTACATCAGTTTGCAGTCTTTCTTTCTTGTCTTTTCTTTTCTTTGTTTGTCTGTTTCATTCCTCCAATACTTACTCTGTTAATGAAGATGTATTTAACTGTATCTTTACCTCTCTTTGTTTTGTACAACTATTTACTGTATTCAGGTGCATGGATTATGAAGTCTTGTGTGTGTGTGTGTGTGTGTGTGTGTGTGTGTGGATATGTGTGTGTGTGTGTGTGTGTGTGTGGATATGTGTGTGTGTGTGTGTGTGTGTGGATGTGTGTGTGTGTGTAAGTTTTTAAGTAATTTTCCAAAACTAGTGAAAATAAGGACAATTTTGGCAGACTGGAGTGGTGTTGGAAATGTTTTTTTTATCACTCACTGTTAAGCTTATTACTGTTAACCTAACCTCACTGTTAGGCTTACTACTGTTAACGAGGACGTGACGCAATTAACAGGCTGTGATAACAATTAACAATGCTGAGTGTGGTGGGGTGTGCAGGTGTGCCTTCAGGGTGGGGTGTGCAGCTGTGCCTTCAGGGGGGTGTGAGGTGGGGTGTGGTGGGGTCAGGAACACTTTGCACCTTTGCTGGCTGTCAGTAACACTCTGAACGGAGGAGGAGGGGCAGCACCTTGCTCTGCTGGTGTGTGTTCTGCACCAAACCTTCCATCATGAGCATGTGCATTACGTTACACAAACCCATCACTGTATTCTGAAATAGTGTACAATTGCCACACCATACCCAGCTTGACGCGCCAGGAATTAATGCTTCACCGATTCACTAAACTAAACTAAACTAAACCTTCTCACTCACTCACTCACTTGGGTTGGGTGGAGTGAGTACATAGGTTGGAAAAGACGACTTATTCAGAATGTATGAAGTATTAATGCCCTTGTAATGATAACCTGAGTGAGTTGTGAGTTATAGGTGATGGTGCGCAGGTGTGTGGTCTTATAATGGTGTAGCAGTAGTTGTGTTGGGTGCGGCACTGAAGCAACACAAGGAAGGAAGGCTGGGCGGCGGGGTGGTGGTGGTGGTGGTGCCCAGCCTCCGCCTCCTCCGCCTCAACACTCACCTCCGCTCACAGACTCAAAAGTGCTAGACTCTTAGGTTACATCACTCAGAAACAAAAACAAAAATAATAATAATAATAATAATAGTAATAAAATAAAAATGGCTCCTAACTTGGGCAACAAAAAAGTATATTATAATTACAGAAAATATTGGCTCTTTTCTATATGTATAAAAAGTTGTGTATATATATAAAACAAAAAGGAAATAGAGCTGGTCTGCCTCAAACAAAAGAAAAACTGGATTGCTTATATGCAAGATCATTGGGTGTAATTTTGTATGAGGGAAGATTGTGTCCAAACTATTTATCCTGTAATGTTAATGATGTATGCACGGGAACCTTAATTAACCAACACTAATTGTTCATTGCCTTGAGGTGATCATTGCACCACAACACCAGGAGGAACAAATGAACACACAGTAGGAGGAGGAGGAGGAGGAGTAGGAGTGAAGACTGGGAGGTGACTGTACCCTATAACACACTAAACATGATGATGATGATGATGATATCTCAGTGTGTGTTGCAAGGTTCACACACACGCACACACACACACACAGACGTTCACTCCCTCCCTGTGTCATCCTCCCCTGTTGGTTAATTGAGGTTCCAATGTACTCTAGAAATCAAAGTAATATTAGAATCTAAATCAAATTAATACTAGTGACAATAATTGGCTGATAAATTGTGAAGATATTGGATATACATAGTTGATCATAACCTTAGTCTAGCATTTACAGTCAAGCACATTTTGGTGATGTCTAGAGTGCTTGCCTTTTTGCTTTTGCTGTGTTGAGCCTGTGGTGTTGAAGGGCCAGTCTGTGTTCACTTTACAGCGTCCCCAGCTTGACGAGATTATGGACTCGGCCAAGAAAGCAGCGGCCAAGGCAGCGTCCAGGCAGAAGATGAAGAAAGCGCGCAAGATCCTGGCTGAGAAGCGGTCTGCGGCGCCCATTGTGTCTGTGCCCACCATACCTGCTGACCGGTAAGTGTGGGGGGCTGGGTGTTGGGGGCAGGGGGGTAGGGGAAGGTGTGAGGGTGATTGGTGATTGGGTGTTCAGGGGGAAGGTGTCGGGTGATGGGGGAAGGGTGTGAAGGAGGGGTAGAGGTAGGGGAAGGTGCTGTGCTGTGCTGTGGAGAGACGGAGTGGTAGTGATGATGAGAGGGAAGATACACTGAACAACAGTATACAACACGTTTTAATCTCACCTCACACAACACTAATTTTATTTTTGACTTTTTATTTGTTTATATACTACATATTTGATAGTTGTTGTTTTTTTTCTATTTAATACGTGACTTTTATTTTTATTTTTTTTAGGTTAGGTTTAGGTTAGGTTAGGCAAATTTACTCCTTATTATAATACCTTGAAGCCAGTTTAACAATGCATTACCACCACCACAGCTGTTAGGTTAGGTTAGGTTAAGTCATCACCACAGCTGACTCTCATTGGTGTGTGTGTGTGTGTGTGTTTTCTTGATTTCCTGCAACGGGGAATTTTGCAGAGGTAGCGGATGACATAGAATTTACATTACATTATATTATATTATATTATATTACAGATTAAGGTGAGTTAATGATACCAATATTTGTGTTATGATGGTGATGGTGTTAATGGTGGTGGTGTTAATGGTGATGATGTTAATGATGATGGTGATGGTGGTGTTAATGATGATGGTGATGGTGATGGTGGTGTTAATGATGATGGTGATGGTGATGATGATGATGATGAGTAAGTGTAAGTTAATAAGTGACATTCCAAGCCTCAAGGAGTGACAGTAACAGTGAGTGAAATGGTGATGAGAACCTCGTTGATGTGTTATTAGTTAGGTTAGGTTAGGTCATTAATGTGTTATAGTGTTGTAGTTGATGTTATAGTTAGTGTGTGCAGTGTGTAAGGGTGAGGTGAGGTGCAGTTAGTGTTGTAGTTGATGTTATAGTTAGTGTGTGCAGTGTGTGTAAGGATGAGGTGCATGACAGGTGTAAGTGAACATTCTTCTGCAGGTTTTTTTTTTTTTCTATATCCTTTTAACCCTTGGCGCTGGTAGGATTTTTTTTTTTATATATATCATTAACCATTGGCGCCAGTAGGCTTATTGAGGCACAGATGGACTTGCCTCGCCTGTTATTTGGCGTAGGTTTTCAGATTTTTATAGTGACGCCTCAAATGTTTAGGTTCTCTCGTGAATATGTTGAGAACGTGTGAGGCTAATCACTACTACAGCCTCAGACGCATATAAACATTGTAAGTCCCGTCTGAGGACAGTATGGCAGCAATTTGGGTAGTCTTTGGCCACTCAGCGGTGATATCAAAGAATGAAAAGTGGTCAGCATATAACCGGGATTTGAACCCGGGACTCTAGGCTCGCATACCAGAGCGCTAAATCACTGTTTTGGCCTGTGCCCGTTAGTAGTGCAGGTTTTAGATTTTTTATAGTGACGCCTTGTTTTTCTTCATTCTCTGATGTTGAGAAAGAGAGAGGTTAGTGGTAGCCAGGATGACACCAGCCAGGCTTCATGAAGACACTATTCTCTCCTCCCCCTCCATCTTGCATTTTATTAAGAGAGTATACAGAAGAGGGGCTTATGTTAGGTTAGGTTATACTAAACTTAGAATATATGGAGTGAAGCGGAAGTGAAGCGTAATATGAACCTTCAGTATACCTTTGACGTGACTGAATCTTGGAGAGAGACAAAAAAATAGAGAGTTTGGTTATTGAGAAAGTGTCCTGGAATGTGTCTATACCCACGCCCACACACCCACACCCACACCCACACCCACACACCCACATACACACACCTGCACCTGCACCTCCCGCCCACCCTCATGCATGTGTGTTAACTCCACCACACGCATGTCATGTCACATCACGCTGCTATGTGTTCCAAGGCATCACACACACACACACACACACACACGCACACGCACACACTCAGGTGATCCCTACAAACTAATATGAATGAACACATGTGAATGGAGAGTGTGTTGAGCATGTATGTGTAAGGCAAGGGGAGGGGGGGGTGTGGAGGCATTGTGTGTAGTGACGTGAAAAGAAAATCCTGTATTTGGATATATTATGATGAGGAGGAGGATAAAGGTGTTGCAAAGTGTGTGTGTGTGTGTGTGTATGGCAAGCTTGTATCCTGTCAGTGTGTATGTATGTATGTATGGCAAGCTTATTGGTAATGCTTTCACACAGTTATGCGTACATACATCAGGTCTGCCCTTGTGGCTGGATCAATTTACTTTCCTCATCCCATTACCACACTCAATTCATTGCAATTCCACCTAGTGTAAATATTTTTCACTTATTATTTATTTTTCCTTCACATTTTTGTTTATTTTGCTTTTTAAAATGATATACATATTAGTGCATATTATTATTATTATTTTTTTTTTAATCTTACTTAATTATAACAACAATGTCCTCTTCATGTTTAGTGTTTGAAGATGGCATTGTTCTGGCATTAACCTCCTTATTTTGTGTGCTGCCGCCCCCCTCTGTGCTGTGTTGCGTGTGGTAGTGTCACCCCTTCCCTCTATTCTGGTGTTGTCAACAATGTCCCAGTGATACGCTGTGAAAAGTAAGTGTGACCGCCTACCCTTGTCCTCTCCTTGTCCCTGTCCTTGTCCCTGCCCCTGCCCCTGTCCCTGTCCCTGCCCCTGGTGGAGAGTGACTGTACTAGGAGTGACCCGGTGACCCTGCCTTGCCTTGCCTTGCCTTGCCTTGCCTTGCCTTGCCTTGCCTTGCCTTGCCTTGCCTTGCCTTGCCTTGCCTTGCCTTGCCTTGCCTTGCCTTGCCTTGCCTTGCCTTGCCTTGCCTTGCCTTGGCCCGGACAGTGCCAACACACACCTAACTCAGCCTCACTTGTGCCACATTAAGTATTTATCATCATCTCTTGAAGTCATCTTTTATATATATATATATATATATATATATATATATATATATATATATATATATATATATATATATATAAATGTATCAAAATGACGTTAGTTTTCAATGTGTGTTGTGTTGTGTTGTGTTGCAAGGTGATGTGTTTACCAAGTGTGTGTTGGCAATGTGTTGCGTGCATTGTGTGGTGCAGCTTGTAATGAGAGGTGGTGTGAGTGGTGGTGTGACATACAGTGTTGCTGCAACACTTCAAACATTGGATCACACTTGTTGACACTTTGGAACACTTTTGAATAGTGGTGTTGCAGCGTTGATACACTCATGTCAGGCTACCTTGCCTCTCACACCACCACTGCATGGGTGGGTGCATGTGGCGGTGGTGGTGGTGGAGGGTGTGCAGCACAGTGTGTGAGTGGTGTGTGTGTGTGTGTGGTTTAAGTCACCGTGCTGCCCTGAGGCTTGGCTCCTGCATGGTGGTGGTGGTGGTGGTTGGGTTGGGTTAGGTTGGGTTGGGTTGTGGCAGGAGTGTCCTTCACGTACTGGCAGTGTTCTGGAGGCTTGGAACACGTCACTAAACTACATCCACATCTTGGGAGGGAAAAAATTATATTGAAAAATTTAGTAATATATAGTGTGAATTTCAATGTGTTTTGACTTTCGTGAAGTTTTCATGTATAATCATTATTACCTTTAATCTACATTCTTGAAGTAAATACCAAACCAAGATATTCATGAATTAATAAGGTCAGACATCAAACTGTGTTTTCTTTGACTTGAGAATAAAGGGAATAAGATAAACTTCAACAATCTCTTCATCTTGTCTGGGATTTTTTTAAATTTAACATTGTGGAAATTTATTGTTGAAAATTTATATCACTGCCTAGTTTAGAAATCCATTAAGTGCCATGCGACCCTTCACACTGTGTCCGCACGGCTAGATTCCCACACACCACACATTCCCTCGCCTCAGCCACAGACGAACACAACTGCAGCACGGGATATAACCATCCGTCTGAAGTGGTTCATTCCGTAGCCTTCTACAGTATTCTAAAAAACTCATCACCAGACAGTTTAGCAGTGCATGCAGCGGCTGAATTTCTGCTGGGCGGGAATCTGGCCGCACGGGTACCGTGTCAAGGGTCTCATGGAAATTCACCAGATGGTTCAGGGTGTGGTGATGACAAACTAATACACCACCTTGCACAACACTCTCACATCGACTCTTAACTCTGTAACATCACCAGTTATACTCTTTCAGTGGTGGTGTTGTAGTAGTGTTGTGGTGCATGTCCCGAGCCTCCACACTGTCCTGTTCTGTAGCTTCATCACTGCGTCAGTCCCTTAGTTTGGTGTACAAGACTCCTGGTAATGTCCGTTCACATGCATCTGATTGCCTTACTAATGGCCTGGGTTGCAACACCTCATCACGTATCAATGTCCCTCAAACACCACGCTGAGAGGGACGAGGAGACTGTCAGCTGGCACTCAGAACATTAATTAACCAAGCTGCCGGCGGTGAGGTGGTGTGTGTGTGTGTGTGTGTGTGTGTGTGTGTGTGTGTGTGTGTGAGTTTGCATTGTCAGCTGTGCAGTAGGAGTAGAGGGTAGTGGGAGTGGGCCCTCACCTGTACCCACACACTGTAGATAGATGAGGCGGTGCGTTGGTTGTTGATGCAGAGTGACAGCAAGGCAAAGGTTGTGTTGTGTTGTGTTGTGTTGCTTGTGTACTGAGGGTGTTGTGGTGAGGAGGGAGGGTGGGCGTTGGGGGGGTGCATGTGTAGAAGTGACCACTAACATTAACACTCTCTTAGGGATACATAACACTGTTTGGAACTGTACTGTATGTATGTATGTAGTGTGACGCTGTGACTGGTGTACCTCGTAATGCGTTGAAGGGTTACAGTAGCAGCAGCAAGGGAGTAATGTTATTCTATTTACACACACACACACACACACACACACACACATGTATAATAGTTCTTAAGTATGTATTTAAGGATCACATCAACTACAGTGAAACATGTGTTCATATATTCGGTATCTTCCTACAAAGCTATGATGAAATATAACCTTAATATTGTCGTACATTTATGCAATACTTGTGTACATTATATACATACATATATATTTTGTTTAATAATCATATAGTGTGTTAACTTGAGGTGATATACTTGAGTTTATTGAAATTATTGAGCATTACTGATGAGGTGAAGGTTAAGTTTGCATCCCTAATCACCCTTACACACCTTATCACCCTTTACTGTGTTCAATGAGTAACTTCAGTCCCGGACACACCACGGAAGGCTTACCCGTGTCCCCCCTGCCCCCCCTGCCACCCCTTGCCCCCTCCTCTCCTGCCTCACCATTACCATGTCAGTATTCAGAAATTGGCCGCCCTGGTCAACATGCAGAAGCGCTCCCAGTTCATGCACCGCCTCCTGGCCTACTGGACCCTCAAGCGACAGTCCCGCAACGGTGTGCCGCTGTTGCGTCGCCTCACCACCTCACATGCACGACGCAGCAACACAGCAGCACGACCAGCCGAGGAGAAGCCCAGCGGAGTCAAGGACAAGGAGAGAGTCATGAACGTGAGTGTGTGTGTGTGTGTGTGTGTGTGTGTGTGTGCTACAACCTGCTAACTCAAGTAACATTATTATATGACTTTTATCTCCTAAACTTCATTCTTAGTTTTCTTTGAAATGTAAGTGAGTGAGTGAAGTGTTGTGTGACGTGCCAACCTGTGAACACACTTGCCTTTGTGAACCCCAGGAGGCTGAGGGTCTGCGGGAGGAGATCAAGTACTGGCAGCGTCTGCGTCAGGACCTGGAGAGGGCGCGGCTCCTGTGTGAACTGATCAGGAAGAGAGAGAAGACCAAAAGGGAGCTGGTGAAGGCGTAAGTATAACCACCACCATGTCTTGTAACTTAATTTATATCATGTTAATTGTCACCTGAATTATTATTATTATTTTTTAAGTATAGTAACACACACACACACCCACACACACACCCACACACCTTGAATGGCCTTGTGTTGCAGGAAAGCTGAGGAGAAGAAGGTACAGTTGGCTCCCTTCGTCCACCTTCTGCTGCAGACCATTGATCAGATCCAGGAGAAGGACCAACAAATGATCTTTGCCGAGCCTGTAGACTTGGTGGAGGTGGGTGGAGGCAGGGCTAGATGTATGGATGGATGACTGTTTGTGTGGATGGATGGATGGATGTGTTGTGTGTGGATGGATGGCTGTCTGTCTGGCTGTGAGTTAAGTAAGATTTTGAGTATTCACACATCCAAAGATACACAAGTGAATCCTTAATGGTGGTGGTCCTTTCCCAGGTGCACGATTACATTGATGTTGTGAAACACCCGATGGACCTCTCCACCATGCGTCAGAAGGCACAGACACACCAGTACCGGGACGTGGACCAGTTTGCAAGCGACTTTGAACTCATGATTGAAAACTGTCTCGTGTACAACGCCAAGGAAACCATTTTCTACCGGACGGCTGTGAAGCTGCGCGACCAGGTGAGAGAATGTGTTGGTCTGGGGTTAGGTTAGGGTGTGTGTCTGTTGGTTGTATGAGGTGAGGGAAGGTGTGTGTGTTGGTGTGTGACTTGTTTGTATTGTTGTAACCCGTAGTTTGACGTTATATAATATGTTATATTTTTCATAGGGTTATCCAGTGTTAAGTGAGACGAGGTTACTGATCACAATGAACACTCTGCCAAGGTATTGGTTGAATGGGAGTATACAAAGGAGTGTGTGGTTTTGTGGCTTCACTGAGTACACTTAACAGGTACACACTGGTAGCTGGTGAACACATTCAACTTGAAGATGCTCTCGATCACTACCACACACACAATACTTCTGTGCTCTGTTACTTAATAAAAGCACTGACCCAGTAGGAATAATCTCAATATATATATATATATATATATATATATATATATATATATATATATATTATATATATATATATATATTATATATATATATATATATATATATATATATATATATATATATATATGTGTGTGTGTGTGTGTGTGTATGAATCTAGAATACCTACTTAATAATACATATAATGCCTATCAAAACCCATCTCTAATTGATGCAATGGTACAACAAGTATGCATTGCCTGGTCTCCAAGACCCTTTAACACTAGTTCAAACAAGTGTTCCGGCCTCAGCCTGTACTGAGGACAAGTAACATAACCTTGTTGCCACTTGTTCTGCCTTCCTGATCAGTCTGGTTTGCTACTCATCCTGGAGTGGTGATGACACTGACACTCCAGTGAGGAACCTCACCTTGAGTATCCATTTCACGGCACTGTGACTCCCCTGCTCTGGGCTGGCATAGTGGAGTGTATGTGTGATGGTGGTGGTTACATTATGACTTCATGTTTGTCCTAAGGCTGCTGACACCTGCCCACCGCTGGTCACTCACTCCTCACTGTCATGGCTGTCTGGCCCCATACACACCCTCCCTGCTTCCTGTGGAAGGGTTTATCTATCAATTTACACTGTGTGCTCTATTCCTTCATTTGTATCTGTTATTCCTTTGTATGAGTTGACCTTCCCCACCATTACACCACCACACCTCCTCACCACACACCCCCACCACCACAACACACTGACAGCACCTCATCCCCACCTTGCAGGGAGGAGCCGTCATCCGCCAGCTTAGGAGGAACGTGGAGAACATTGGCTTTGACATGGAGACCGGCCTCCTACTCCCCCACCGCCCCAAGCCACTCCCGGAGATATCAGACAACAAGATCATCAAAGAAGGTAAACACACTAACACACTAACTAACACATATGTACATCAAGGAAGGTTAACACACCAACACTAACTAACACATATGTACATCAAGGAAGGTTAACACACTAGCACACTAACACATAAACACACGAACACACTTACATATAAAGTTTATTTTAAGAAGTGGGAATACAATCTGAAACTCTGACTAACACATATGAAGTTAATTTGAAAAGTGATGATACAATCTGAAACTCTGACTTGATGGAAATAATTTGAAATCCATGGATAGGAAAATCATATTCAAAACTCATTCAAAAACAACTTCAACTACAACAAAAATTAGAGATAACGTCTTTTTTTGAGTCATTTAAAACAAAACTAAAAAAAACTATAGAATTAGGAAACTAGATATCCTTGGACAATGAAATCAAAACAAATAAAACTTTCAAAACAACTAAAAACCACAAACAAAAAAAAATAATAGAAAACATCTTTATTCATTTTTAAAAAATTAAATAAAAACTCAAAATAACTCAAAACCACACAAGAAAAAAATATATATAAAAAAAACATCAATATTCATTTAAAACCCAAACTCACCCAAACACCTAATGAACAAACATCAAATTAACCCTTAACCTAACCTAACCTAACCTAACCATGACTCCCCTGAACAGTTGACGAGGCGCTGGCAGCCGACGCCGATGAGTGTTGGAGTCTGGAGGAGCGAGAGAAGGCACTGTTGGAGCTGCTGGACAAGGCCAACCTACTAAGGCACCACGTGGCTCGCATCAAGAGGGTCAAGCTGATCAGGTAGGCAGGACAGGGGGAGGGGGTAGGTACAAAAGGTTAGGTTAAGGCTAGGTTAGGGTCGTGTAGAGTGGCAGGTGGTACAACAGGTTAGGTGATGTAGGCTGTAGGGATGAGTAGGGTTTGGTTAGGTTGGTGTGAGGTGATGTAGGGTTGGATAGGATAGTGTGGAGTGAGGTTTAGAATGGGCTAGGCTGTGTACAAATAGAGTGGATAGATGGTTGGTTGAAAGGTTACAATGATGCAGTGGATAGAAGGAGCAGAACAGTGTGCAGGGTTGGTTACTTAAACATGAAGCTGGATAGACAATGAAACAATACTCTGTGACTTCTCTTCTCTCCTACCTTCAAATATCTAACTATCTATCTTTCTATATACACTCTTATCCTTACATCCATTTTCAGTTACTTACCAAACTTTCCAAAACACAACAAATGGTTAATCTTACAACACATTAAAGTAGACAGTGGTTAGGTTAGGTTTGGTTAGGTTAGGCTAGGTATGTAATCTAATCACCTAACTTACATTCTTTTCCCTTGACCAGACGTGAAATTGGCATCGTACGCAGGAAGTTGGCACTGAGTCAGTCGGGGAGTGCCAGTCAGAAGTCCAACACTGTCTATTACGACACTGATGATGAGTCTGAGAAGGAGGATTCTGGTGAGTAATTCTGATGATTGTATGTATGTCTGTCCATCTTTTAAACACTCACTCACATTCGCTCTCTTGCCATGAAAAGATAATGACTATGAAAACTATACAATGAAAGGAAGGAAAATGATACAGTAGAGGTAAGAAGGAAGGAAGGAAGGGAGGGAGTGAGAAGGAAGGAAGGGGAGGAAGGGGAGTGAGAGGCTTGGAGTGTAGTAAGGAAGAAAGGGAAGGAGTGGAGGTAGAGAGTGAGAAGGAAGGAAAACATAAGGAAAACACACCAGATAGATTGTATAAAGGAATACAAAGGAAGAACAAACACCAGCAGCCTTACTCAACCTAACAACAGATTAAAGTTTTATTAAATCACTCATGAATACATAGTTTCTTCGTAGGTAAACATATTCATCATTTATCATAGTCAACACAAACACTCCTTCACTAGCCTAACCTAACCTAACCTATCCCTCTCCCTTACCTTACCTTACCTTATCTAACCTAACCTAACCTTACCTAACCTTACCCTACCCTACCCTACCTTACCCTACCCTACCCTACCCTACCCTAACCTATCCCTTGCCTCAACCTAACCTAACCTATCCTATCCTATCCCATCCCATCCCTTTCTTCAATACAACCTAACCTAATCTAACCCTTACATCAACCTAACCTAACCCACCATCTCCCCACACAGACATTGACGACAGTTCGGTGATAGATGACGAGGCAGAGCCCGGTGAGCCCAGCCGCCCCAGCACCCCCCCCGCCCTGGCCTCCCAGCTGGCCGCCTCACACCTCGGCCACACCACCACCCTCTCCGCGGGGCCAGGCAGGGTGGGGGGCGTGGGTGTGCCTCTCAGCCCCCTCACCACACCCACCTCACGCAGCCTACACCACCGCAAGACAGGCTGCAAGAACTCACCCAAGGTAGGTTAGGTTAGGATAGGTTTGTGTGTTTGTTTGTTTGTCTGTCTGTCTCTCTTTTTTTCCTTTTTTTTTCATGTCTCACACTCTTTATATCTTCTGTATTTTTTGTGATCTCTCTCTCTCTCTCTCTCTCTCTCTCTCTCTCTCTCTCTCTCTCTCTCTCTCTCTCTCTCTCTCTCTCTCTCTCTCTCTCTCTCTCTCTCTCTCTCTCTCATTTATTCTCCATTTTTCCCCCTTCACCTCTCCTCCTTATCATCATCAATTATCTCTTTCCCTTCATAAATATACACATACTTATCTTTTTCACCTCCATACCATCCCATCCCTCTTCACTTTTTCTTTTCAATCCTCTCTATGTTTATTATCTGCTATCCATTCATCCATTTATCCATCCATCTATTCATTCATTCTACTCTTCACTCCTTTCAGTGTATAATATTCATCCTTATCCTACTCTAATTTGCATTGTATTCTTATCAAACATCTTTTTCATCCTTATCTGACTTGTGTGTTTGTGCTGCGTTCTGCCCACAGCACGACCCCAAACAGAAGCACATTGACGCCTTCTTCAGCCGCATCAGCAAGCCAAGCCAAAAGGGCATCCAGGACCAGCATCACCACCACCACCACCATCATCACCACCATCACCAGCACCACCAACACCAACACCACCACCAGCAAGAGATCAGTGCTGCTGCTGTGGCGGATGAGGCCAAGGCTACTAAACCTGAAGGTGTGTGTGCGCGTGTGCGTGTAGTAGTAGTTGTTGTTGTTGTTGTTCTGTTTTTAGTTTTTGTGATTTTGTATTTTCTTTTTTTCAGTCGTCTTTTTATCCTCTGTTTCGTCTTATTTTTGTTGATCTTCTTTATTTTCTTCTTGTCCTCCTCTTTCTCCTCCTCCTCCTCCTCCTCCTCCTTCCTGTACTGATGTCACTTCTTCACATAAATACTCCTGACACACCACACAGTCTTCTAAAAATTGTACTTCATAAATTCATCCACATTTTAAGTATTTTCATGAATTCTGGAATGTTTTTATATTATACATCTCAAGAATATTTGTCACTTTGTTTTTGTGTCATGATATGTAACCTTGTCTTCCCCCAAACAGACTCAGCGCATGAAACCCCAAAGAAGCGTGGCCCCGGCCGCCCCCCTAAGAGGCCGCGCACCCTCTCCGGCCCGTCCCTCAGCCCACCGGCCAAGAAATGTGAGTTGGGGGCAGGTGGGCATGACCTTGACACACACACACACATACGCACACATTCCACATACTACTTGATGTGGTTCCATTTTAAGATGCTTTCATTTTTTACTTTAGAGAATCGTTCATCATTAATTATGTTTTTATGAATTATGGAAAAAGATAAACAAATATTCTGGAAAACCACCACCTCCCACCCCCACCCCCAGGCTCCAACAGCTTTCCTCGTGTGGGGAGAAATTTTACACCAAAATTCACTCCAATAAATGAGTTAGAAGGAAGGAAGGAAGGAAGGAAGGAAGGTAGGAAGGAAGGAAGGAAGGAAGGAAGGACGGACAGACTCCCTCCCCCCACACTCCCTCCCCTCACACTCCCTCCCCTCACACTCCCTCCCTTCACACTCCCTCCCTTCACACTCCCCCCACACTCCCCTATACACAGGCAGCAGACACACTTTAAATATAATGAATTAATACACTGTACACAGCCATGGGATGCAGTGTGTTGAATGCATGGTTAACACCTACATGTTAAGGTTTATTATATTCATTACAAGGAGACAAAGGTAGAGAAAAGAATATATATCTTTAAAGGACAATATCTTCAAAAATGAGTCCAGTTTTAATATTTTTCATAACTCTTTGGATGAATGAATGAATGGTTTATACATTATTAGTAAGATGAAAGAATTTTTTTTTTGTATTATTAATTAATTGAAGGATATTGATCTGTTTGTTACTCTGCAATTATTTTCTAGACAAGACAAAATGGGGATTGGTTGTACTAATCTGAGATATTTTTCCATCATGACAAACTTCAAAATAATGACTAATTGTTTTAACATTAAGTTTTATTAATGAAAAAAAAAAAAAACACACACATTATAGGTTACAAGTCAATTATTATACAACATAAAGTAGAATCATAAAAATCTGAGAAGGTAACACTTCACATTGTTTATTAATTCTTTCATTTGTCTATTTATGGGAATATAAATGTTGTTAACCAGACTGTGTTGAAGCGAAGGAGTTTATGCATCAGTGAATAGAACTTGAAGAACACCAGCAAGGAAGGAAGGAGAAGGAGAGTAGGAAAGGAAGAGTTGATATACCAAGGAATGAATAGGATTGGAAGGGAAGTGAGGGGAGAAGGAAGGAAGGAGAAAGAGAGAATTAGGAAAGGAAGGAAGGAGAAAGAGAGAGTAAGGAAAGGAAGGAAGGAGAAAGAGAGAATTAGGAAAGGAAGGAAGGAGAAAGAGAGAGTAAGGAAAGGAAGGAAGGAGAAAGAGAGAGTAAGGAAAGGAAGGAAGGAGAAAGAGAGAATTAGGAAAGGAAGGAAGGAGAAAGAGAGAATTAGGAAAGGAAGGAAGGAGAAAGAGAGAGTAAGGAAGGAAGGAGGAAAAAAACGAGAGTAAGTAAAGGAAGGAAGGAAGGAGAAAGACGAGAGAGTAAGGAAGGAAGGAGAAAGAAAAAGAGAGAGTAAGGGAAGGCAGGAGAATGAGAGAGTAAGGAAAGGAAGGAAGGAAAAAGAGAGACAGTAAAGAAAGGAAGGAAGGAAAAAACAAGAGTAAGAAAGAGACAGAGAGCATAAGAACATAAACAACCCAACCCAACCCACCCCAAACCAAACCAAACCAAACCCACTCAAACCAACCATTCATCCACCCATCCACCCATTTCACTCCATCAGCCTGACCTCCTGTTTTCCGTCAGTGGAGAGTGAGGTGGGGGATGCAGCAGCAGCACAAGCCAAGGAGAGCAGTGAGGATGCACCAGAGTCTGAACCTCCGTCTGTGCCCAGCTCACCCTCAGGAGTAAACCGGCGAACCTCCGTCCTCTTCACAAAAAAGGCCGGAGCTCTGTTTAAGGTAGGCGGCGGTGGTGGTGGAAGAGGAGGATAAACTTGAATGAATGAGTGTGTAAGAGAGGGGAAGGAAGGAGGAATAAGAGAATAATGAGGAAGAGGTAGATAAACTTAAATTGTGATGATAATTGTGTGTATGTGAAAGGAGAATAAGAGGAACTTGTTTGTAATGTAAATAAGGAACAAGGAGGAAGATGAATAAAGAGGAGGAAGTAGAGAGATTTTATAATGACTGTTTAAGGAAGAAGGGAATATAGTAAAGAAACAATTGATAAACTACATGAGAGAAGGAAAGAGACAAAAGGAGGAAATAGAGTAAGATGGATTTAATAATGATAATAGGGAGGAGGAGGAGGAGGAAGGAAGGAAAGTTAACTAATAGCCATAAAAAAAGTGATTAATTTACAGGACTAATTATTACTCAAACAAAACTAGTCTTTTTATAGAGTGAATGAGAGAATGAGTGAGTGAGTGAATTGTATAGAGTGAGTTAGTGAGTAAGTGAGTGAGTGAGTTAATGTTACGTGGAGAAGCGTAACGAGGCAACAACAGTAAGACGGAACATTGTGACTTGGTTTTGTCCCTCAGAAGCGGTTTCCCCAGCAGCGACGTGGCTCGGGTGGCACCAACAGTGATGACGACACACACCTGCCCGAAATGAAGACGGCAAGGCGGAAGAAGGTGACTCTACCCCTAACCTAACCTAACCCCTCCATCTAGTGAGACAGAGATGCACTAAGTCTCTGTCTCACTTAACTTGTTACTTGTATTCCTCTAATTGATTTGTTATTCGTATCTTTGCTAGTACTTTCCTTCCTTTCCTTGTTGCTTTCTCCCTCATTCGTGTTTCTGTTATTCTTGATGATGATGTAAATAGTGATAGTAGTAATAATAATGATGATAAGGATGATGTTAACAGTGATAATAGTAGTAATGATAATAATAATAATAACGATGGTAGTAATAATGATGATGATGATGATACAGTGATACAGTGGTGATGGTAGTAATAATAATAGTAGTGCTAATCATAGTGACACACCAACACACCCACACATCAACACACCCACACACTAACACACCAACACACCCACACACTAACACACCCTACCTTCCACCAGACCTCAAGGCCAGACTCCCTTGCCTTCCACGAGGGTCTGCCACTCCTCAACCTCTCGGACAGTGGCACGCCTCCCACCAAGGACTCTTTCAAGATGTACAGACAAGGGGGAGGTGAGTGGAGACCCGAGGAGAGGGGTGTATGGGGGAGAAGGGGAGTGTAGGGATGAGGAGGAGGAGGAGTGTGTAGGGAAGGTGTGATAATGAGGAATGACAGAATAGAGGAAAGAGGTGTATATATAATTTCCTTCAAAAGTTCAGTATTCTCAGTGAATGCATTTTCTTCCTGAAGCAGAAATTCCGCCCGAGACAGATGAAGACACCCACTCTGAGTCCAACTCCAGCACCGACACCGAGGACGAGACCGCCTCCGAGACAGACTCAGAGGGTGGGGGCAGCGGCAGTGACTCAAGCATCGAGGGGGAGTCACCCGGCTCAGGCCATGCGGGTGACCAGATCCCCCTTGAACCCCTGGACCTGGTGTGGGCAAAGTGTCGAGGTTACCCATGGTACCCTGCCCTGGTAAGCTCATTTTACTCACGAATGCACAAACGAATGAACGAACGCACTCACTCGCTCACTTGCTCACTCACTCACTCACTCACTCACTCACTCACTCACTCACTCACTCACTCACTCACTCACTCACTCACTCACTCACTCACTCACTCACATCAAAAAGAACAAAAGTTGACCTCATGAACTAAACATTAAACTCAATATATTATAGAGTCAAGGTTTTCTTTGTAATGACGTTATTGCTTTTAATGAATTTTCCACATTAATTATCTTCCTTTTGTTCTGTTCTCACAATGCTTGTTAGGAACGTACCTTCACAGTATCACAAACAGGTGTCTTTAAGTAAATTTTAACCCCTCCCTCCCCCCATTCCCCCCTCACCCCCCATTCCCTACCCCCCCAGATCATTAACCCCAAGATGCCCAAGACCGGTTACTTCCACAACGGTGTTCCCATCCCTGTGCCGCCCGATGATGTGCTGTCCCTGGCCAACAACTACCCATCACCCATGTACCTGGTGCTGTTCTTTGACAACAAGCGGACGTGGTGAGTGATGCTGGGGGATAGAGAGAGAGAGAGAGAGAGAGAGAGAGAGAGAGAGAGAGAGAGAGAGAGAGAGAGAGAGATTATAACCTTGTGTTGGTCCTGCAGGCAATGGCTTCCCCGCTTCAAGCTTGAGCCGCTTGGTGTGGACTCTGCCCTTGACAAAGCCAAGCTGGTAGAGTCTAGGAAGCCATCAGAGAGGAAGGCTGTGAAGAAGGCGTATGAGAAGGCCATCCTGCACCGGTGCCGCGTCACGGGCGAGAACACCGGACTCAGCGGAGACTCAGACAACGAGGAGCCAAGCTGAGGGTGTGGCCGGCACGCTGGCCTAACCGGGGAGGTGGGGGTGGGGGCGGGCCAGGCAGTGCGGACACATTCCAGCGGAGGAACATAACATCTCGGTCTTGGTCTGGTGGGGCTGATTCTCTTGTGGGCCTTACCGTTGCAGATATTTATATTTATACAAGTGTGAAGGTCGGGGGGTGGTGTGCCAGGCCCCCAGTGACCCCCAGCCCCCGGTGAGGTGTGTGGTGAGTGTGTTCAGACCCCGGTGAGGTGTGTGGTGGGTGTGTTCAGCTCCCAGCCTTCGGTGGTGTGTGGTGGGTGTGGTTACATGGACTGGACTCATGTGTAGCAAGAAGCAAGTAGTGTCTTACGTGAACCCTTCCTTGGTCACCACGCTGGATGGTGAGGGTGTAGAGGACAGGTTGGAATGGATCATTTTATTTTTGAACAGGGAAGGTGACAGCATTAGAGTAATGACTATATGGTGCTTGTGGGTAATTTTAGATGACAGACACAACATTTAACTTTGCTTTCTACGACTGTAAGACATTCACGCATACTTAGGAGTGTGTCTGTCTTTGTTATGAGAGTACGGAGTGATGTGTTGTACTGTATCACGCTTACAAACTTTACACTGCCACTGACTAGGGCTGTTGTTGTCCTTAGGCTTAGGAGGTAAGAGCAAGTAGTGTTAAGTTAGACGTCACGGACATAAGGGATTGCCAGTCATAAGTTAGGGAGTCCATGAAAGGCAAGTGGAGTGGAGTGGAGTGGAGTGTGGTGGAGGAAGTGTGTTCGTTACCTGATTCATTTAAGGACTGCAATTGAGGCTGACAAATATATTTACAATGTATATTCATTTGCCTTTTTTGTTGGTTTGCATTATAATGGCTTTTAGTTTAGGCATAATTATTAGTGAGAAACAGTAATGATTTGTTTGATGTGGTGAGTGAGTGAGTGAGGATGGTGAGTGTTCATTCCAGGGTCCTCCTCCCTCGTACGTGTGTGTGTGTGTGTGTGTGTGTGGCTCCACGCTAAACAGAATCACACTCTTCATCCTTGACCTAACTTCAACACCATCAACACAAGGCTAGTCACGCACGCTTCATGTTGACTGTGTTCATGTACATTCCTTAGGGTGGGTGAGAGAGAGAGAGAGAGAGAGAGGTTATCCAAGGTAGACAAACTAATGTAAGGTTAACAATGGTGTGTGTTGGTGTGTGTGTGGGGTAGGGAAGCAGCTGTTAGTATACTGTGAGGTGAAGCAGATGCAGGAGTTTCATTATAAGTCAACACCTGTAAAAGGAGTGGTGAGGAGTGGGGAGTGGCCTTCAATGGTGTACAGGGAGTTAGTGCTTTAGGGAGCTGTTAAGGAAGAAGGTTTTTATGTCTAAGAGGATGAACTGAGTGGCTTCCAGATGTAGATGTGGTTAGGTTAGGTGAGGTTGGGTTAGGTTAGGTTGTGTGTGAGACTTCCACTGTATACAAGGCAGAAAAGTGTGTAAGAGTAGGAAGTAGAGAAGAGGCAATGCAGGATGTGTTGATGAGGCAGAGAAGGTGTGTGTGTTAGAGGCAGTATAGATGAAGGGTTGTAGAGGCTGTGTCCATAAGGTTGTTTTTTTCTACATCACAAACGGTTGGCGTCAATAGGCTTTATGGAGACTAAGATGGACTGCCTCTTGCCCATTATTTGGCGTAGGTTTAGATTTTTTATAGTGTATTATCATGGCAGAGAAGAGACAATATGCAAAAAAAACTTCACTGTATGTATGAGCTGACAACACACACTAACTGACACCTGTTGTATTTCCTGTCCTGAGAATTATGTGTTAATGTGTAATGTGTATGGAGGATGATCTGTTGTACCTCACTCACTGAACTCACCATATGTTGCAGTGTCACACCTACACATGTACTGCATCTGTCTCATACTGTGTGTTGGGGTGCATGTGTAGTTATAATCCACGTATGTGTGTGTGTGTGTCAAGTTTCTGTTCAAGTGAGAGTAGGTAAGGTGCTGTGAAGGAGTGTTGGAAGGATGGAATGCTAGACAGGAATGAGAGGAGAAGGAGTGTTGGAAGGAAGGAATGAAAGGTGAATTAAATACTCAATTATCTGCCACCACCTTCCACAGACATCCTTACAACACCACACCTTCCCATCACTCCCACACACTCAACACCACACAACACAACAGAACAGGGTTACACTTCATCACTGAATAGAGGGTTTATACTTTTTTGAGCTCATAGAAAACTATATCTAAATATATCTATATATCTCTATATGCATTATTATAATTATAGATATGATGTGTGTGCTTGCTTACCCAAATGAGAAGGTGAATGTGAATGTTGTACTGTATTAAGATTTATATTTTTTTCAAGCAAACTTAGACATTTAAGGTTTATGTTCTGAGCATCAAATGGAGTCCATGTAATGTATTGGGTTGAAGGTCCTTGTAATGTTGCCTTAGTATGAAGATAAGAGTGTGAGTGTGTGTGGATGAATGTCTGTCTCTGTGTGTGTGTGAGAGTGTCTGTGTGTGGGTGAGTGTCTGTCTGTGTGTGTGGGTGAGTGAGTGTGTGTGTGTGTGTGTGTGGGTGAGTGAGTGTGTGTGTGGGTGAGTGTGTGTGTGTGTGTGGGTGTGTGGGTGAGTGTGTGTGTGTGTGTGTGTGTGTGTGTGTGTGTGTGTGTGTGTGTGTGTGTGTTCATCTTGCCAAAGTTAGGATTGACTGAGTGACATTTTTTAATCTTTTATTGACATTACACCGGAGAATTTTTGTTCTGGGATTAATGTCCAATTTTTTATATTGAGTTTTGTCAGAATCAATATGGATTATTATTATTTATTAAACCTCCTTTGTTATGATCCAACTCATCTCCAGCCTGTAGTACTCCAGGTGTTGTTTGTGTTACTACATAATGGTATCTGATGCTTGTTTCCTGTGTGTCATATTAATAGCCTTTAGTTTGAACAAGTCTCCCTGTAAAAATACTTGTAGCCTTAACTTTTAACACTATAATCTAGCAAACACTGTTCTCTCGTGAGGGTTTCCACACTTTTTGTACATCATAATTATCTTACAAACAAACATATTAGTTGGATCTTTGCATCAGTATTAGGCCCAAGCGAGACTTGTTTGTGTCACTGGCTCACTTAGTAATTATTGTGTGTGAGGTTATGTATTACAATGGAATGAAGGAAAGAAGTATGACTGTATTTGTGTATTTATTCAGTGAGGTGTTGACGAGGCTCCAAGGGGATGGTGATGGTGGTGGTGGTGGTGGTGAGTGTAGTGTAGGTTGGAGTGACTCATACACACCACACAACACACAGGTAGAGTTTGGTTCAATGAAAGTGAATGTGTTGTGTTATGTTGATCTGATGAGTGTGTCGGCAGCACTAAGGGTGATGGTTGTGTACACCTGCACTGCAACACCTGTCACCCGTCACTATTAGCAGCACCCTTGGGAGGCTAGTACTCACCCTCATCACCTCACATTATACTCACTGCATCCATACAAGTAACTGTTTATGCAACAGTTTTAGTCACGTCAACAACATCTATGGTAGTGTTTGTGTTGGTTTTGTGAACACTACCAACACACACACACACACACAGGATTTGTTAAGTGATAATGAATTTGAAAGTGTCCTGTGAGTGTGAGGTGTTTACAGTATGTGGCAGTGATGGTGATGGTGGTGGTGGCGGTGGTGACGAGGACTGCCCTGGTGGCGTAACACCTTCTGTTTCACATTAACTGTCCACGTGACAAAAGGGAGATTTGTGAATCTGTTTTACTTAATAGGTGTCACACACACAGTGGTGCCTGACACAATGTTTCTGTAAGAATGACAATCCAATCTTTGCTAGAAATCTTTACACACTTAACTTGTACCTAACGATGAATCTGCGTGACCATGGCGTCACTGTACTTAATATTGTTAACAGCTTGTTCAAGAGTTAGGTGAACACTTGGTGATTGTGACAGACTTGATGAGTGGTGAGTCAACACGTGTGGAGTGATGAGTGGTGAGTCATCCCTTGTGTGGAGTGATGAGTGATGAGTCCTATCTTGTGGTGAGTGGTGAGTCATCCCTTGTGTGGAGTGATGAGTGGTGAGTGGTGAGTCATCCCTTGTGTGGAGTGATGCGTGATGAGTCTTCTCTTGTGTGGAGTGGTGAGTGATGAGTCCTCCCTTGTGGTGAGTGTTACATGGTTGGCTTGGTAAAGTTGTTGCCTTAAACTGTATACGATCTCTTCTATAGAGGCAGTGTGCAGTGATAATGACAGTCCACGTATGCAAACATTGGTGACATATGTGCTCAAGTAGTAGCTACATTGTAAGTCAAATGTCCTGGCTGTATTTTCATACGGGAGGGTGTAATGAGGTGTAGCCGTGTCACCGTGACCGTGTGGTGTGGTGTGCGTGCAGCCCGTCTCCACTACACACACTCAACATTCCCATCGCCCAGCAGCGTGGCGGACACTGCCAGCGCCAGGCTCGGCGCCGGCCTTGGTCTCGCTGCAATAGTTAGCTGATGATCTGCTTGCCTCGGGGGTGACGCCCTCCCCCCCCTCCCCCCCTCTAGGTAGCCTAGAGAAGCGCTTGTGTAAGAGGTGATGGTTCAGAATACATGTACGGAATAGTGTATGCCTTTCCTTTGCCTTGACATGCATGGGGGTAGCCAGCTGGGCATCACAGGCGGCATACACACTAACTTTGACCTACTTCATGCCTCAAAGTATGGATATTACTTACACTGTCTAAGACAACATTGACGGCCTGCCAGCCTGCCAAACACAACACAACACAACAGCAGGCAGCTGGAAGCAGGCTGAGTCAGTACTGGTAGTGAGTGCATGTCAGCCACAGTGCAGTGATTATATCGCAAAACTCATCACTCATCAACTGATTTTTTTTACAATCTCTCTCTCTCTCTCTCTCTCTCTCTCTCTCTCTCTCTCTCTCTCTCTCAACAACTACAGTACTGTAGTTGTTGTGTTGCATCTTGGAGCTGCAACACAACTGTAGACGAGGAGTTCAGGTTCATTGATTTGAAGTAACAATTGGTTAGCGCGTTCGGCTGTTAACAAAGGTTGGTGGTTCGCTCTTTTGATGGATTTTTATTATTATTTTATTCTCTTACTTCAAATTATCTGATCTTATTTCCGTTACAATGTTGTTAAGCTGAATAAGTCAACGAGTGGAGAGGTAGGAAGGGGAAGTGAGGAGGGGGGGAAGGGGAGGAAGAGTGGGTAGGGGAAGGAAGGGGAACAGGATGAGGAGGGATCGAGATAATTTAATAGTTATAACTTCAGATTTATGTTCGTTTTCAAATCATTCATGAAATACTTTGTGTTTGGATGTGAAAAAAATGTAAACACGGAATCTTTATCATGTAAGTTTTGTTATCTCAACGATTGTCATTGGTTGTGTCGGTAAATAAGTCATTAATTTGTGGTGAACGAGGCGAGTGTTGTCATCACCATCTTAAACTACTAATAATTACTCTTAATTACCTCGTTATAGTCATTAGAATATGTATCTTTCGTATCGGTATGTACCTACTGTGATAATTGTAGTTCATTTTGTCCATTTACACGTATCTACCATTGGAAAATATATCACAATACCTGGGAAATGTAAAGTAAATATACAGATTTATAATGAGGTAATGATTTGTATTTTGCTTCGAAACATTTGTTCGACTATTTAAAGGTTCATGAGCTTGTGCTTCAAATGAACTCAAGTCAAGCCAGTAGTGACCTGAAGGCCAGACGGGGAGGGTGTGGTAGCGTGGTGTGTGGTGGTGGTGGTGGTGTGTGGTGTGGTGGTGTACTGGTGTGTGGTGTGTGATGGTACTGGTGTGTGGTGGTCCTCCACTACGTAGTGAGCCTTCCCCGCCCTGCAGTCTGTACAACACCAGGTAAGGTGCACCCAGGTAGTACACCCTCTTTCCTTGGTTTCCTTGGTGGTGTTAGTTAAGCCGATTCACCCTGACACCCCCTCCGTTTATTGTTGTAAGAAGTTCCCTCACCACCACCACCACCATAATGATGAATAAATAATATAATAATAATAATGAATATGAGGTGATGGTAAGGGTGTGGTATCAGTCAAGAGTACGCAAGAGTAAGAAGGTGAGGTTAGGTTAGGCGCATTGCCAGACGTATGATTAGTCATTTGATTTTAGAAAAAATCATGAGATTTGAAGTCATTTTAACACTTAGGCACAACTTGTACTGGACAAGAAGTTCAAGGAGTCCAAGTGAGTTGAGAGTTCTTTCTTTCCTATTTATCATAGCTACTTATTTCTTTGATTAAATAGGAGACATGCATTTAAAGTAATTTTGGGTATTTTTCAACTCAGGTTCCAGTGTAAGTTGTACTTGTAGCTCAGGTTTAATATTTCTTTTGACCCGCAAGTCAACCATTCACAACGATTTAGAGAGAGAGTTCTAAAGTCTTGGCATATTGTACAGGAGGATGACATATCTTTTAAATGATGTACATATTTTGTAGGGGGAGGATGTCCTCTCTTCCAGTGAGATTAAAGAAGTGTTGATAATGTGGGAAAAAGTGCAAAATTTTGTTGAAAAACATCACCCTAATAAAACAGTGTCTGGGCGGTGCATGAACTTATTGAATGACAATGCAATGCCTCATTTTAGGGTTATCCTAAAACGAAGACAGAAGCAAGTGTCATTAGATAAGTTGTTGGTGAAGCTTCCTAACAGACAGTCAAGTGATCTTGAACCACAACCTGGTCCCAGTGGAGTCAAATTCCCAAGAAGAGAGAAAACCCTCTTCAATGAGAGGGGGATTCTCCTTCCCCACAGTAACCACTCTCCTCCTCCCCACCTCCCCGTCGTCTCCCTCAAGCCAGCCACGACTCTTCATAAAGGTAAAGTACACTAGATTATTTATCATTGTTATTTGTTAGAAAAATTACTTAAATTCTGCATAAAATACCATGTTAATTGATTTGTATGGATATTTTTGGGGTGAGGAACGGATATATTGGATTTCCATTATTTTAAATGGAGAAATTTGTTTTGAGATACGAGTTTTTCATGATACGAGCTACGTTATGGAACGAATTAAATTTGTAACCCAAGACGCGACTGTGTGTGTGTATATATATATATATTGTTACATTACCCAGTCTGCCAGCCTTCCTCCTGCGTCAAGTTACAGCACCACAGCAGGGGTAGATCGGGGGGGGGGGCAACACTACACAACTCACTTATGCGAGCTGGATCCGGTGTGTGAATGCGGACGAGCTAAAGACACTACCAATACTGGTCAGACAACACTAGTGGGCGAGGGAAAATACAGAGCACATTTCCTGGGCTTTATTTCCTTTGGTTATACACACGGCGGGAGGCGAAACTTGAGAGAGGGAGACCTTTCACATCCACCACTGAGCACAACACCACTATACAGTCCTCAATACACGGCGGAATGTCCCAGGCTCTAGTAGCCACACAAATACAGGCTTTCCCAATAGCAAGGTGGAGGAGGCGTAAGACTTCCCAGCGACACCTGTGCCCTTCCAGTGCCTCCTCCCCGCTCCGACTGCCCCAGGCGACGCCAAGCCTCCCACTGCCTGGGGACGCTAGGCTAACTCCTTCCCGCCTAGAAAGCCCGCGAACTATCCCGCCAAATGCTGGCGCCCAAACTCAAATCACAGGGCACATAGAAATGCATAACACTACCCCCCTCTCTCAAAGTGATCGCCCCGGTCATCCTACACTACACTCTACAAAATAACAAACTGACAAAATAAGCACAACACAAGAAAATAAAACAATAGCTACAGTCTTCCCCTTCGGGTACAAAAATCTTCTTGTCCTCCATCAACACGTCAACACGTCGTCAGCCAACAATGCCGTCCCCTCCCACAGCCACGCCAACAGCCAGTCACTGGAGTCGTCCCTGGCGCGTCGCCCAATGCCGACTGCTCCTTCCGTCTTCCCGGGCTACGCTGGGCTTCTGCTTTCGCCCAAGGGGGACGAGGTGTTCCTGCTAGCCTCTACTCTCCCTCCGCGGATGCGACCTTAGGGCCACCTTTCCCGACTTCCCACTCCAGGTTAACACGCCTCTTCGACGCGGCCGAGAGACAGGCCCAGCCCCTCCACTAGCCCCTTGAGTCGCTCATTGTGCGCCGCTGGTGTGCCGTCTGGTACACGTGTCCCTCGCCCTGCTCACGTGCGTCACTTGCCCACCCCAAAACTACCGATGGGGAGATGCCAGCAAAGTGATCATCCTGGCCACCGCTGCTGCTACCTGGTTCAAAGGGACAAGACCTTAGCCGGTCGAGGGAACGCGTCCTTCGCTCCCTCTCACGTGATCTTTGACAGGTGCCACTGACCTCGTTGGGGCGAGGCCGTCCAGCCTTCTTTCATCTACTGGGAGCCACGAGACGAGGGCGGGGTGAGGGGAGCTGGGCAAGAGGGTGTGGTATATAGCGGCCTGCGCCAAGAGTCATGGCCAGACTCACTCCCCGGGTAACGTCACCACCACCACCACTACACACCGCTCGCCCACCAGCCAACCTCTGCTCGCCGGTCACCATAAACTGGGCCAGGTATGCCTCAAAGGCCACCTTGCCGTCACACTCCAGCGGCTTCTTCTTCTCCGGGTGTCCACAGAAGGCAGCGGCGTGGTGAAGGGGCGGCAGCAGCGGCGTGGGAGAGCGAGGAAGGGAGGCCTTGGTAGCAGGGAAGAGTGGCGTAACCGCAAGGCCGACCGTCGCGCCTCCCAGGGCCCTGGTTAGGACGCTGGCTTGCCGCTCCCGGTCTGCTCCAGCTTTGCAAGCTCCTCTCGACAGGCCCTCACTTCCTCCTGGGCTAACACCTTAAGGCGCTGCACATCCACACTAAGGTCTCGTTTAAGGGAAGCACACATCACGTCTGTGTATCGTCGTGCCTCCTCTATCAATTCCTTTCTGCACACGCACGCACACACTTTCCACCTGCTGCCACACCCATACTCCACATTTGCTTACCTGTGTGTGTTCTCATTCATTAAACATTCAGTGACTCTTCCATACTCCTTTCACCTCTTCTTTACACATTACACCAACTCCAACCTCCATTTATTTACACATTCACACCCCTTACTACTCCTCTCTTTCTTAAGTAGTTTTTGTGAAATCGTTACTACTTTGTTCATCTGTACATGCTTGCTTCCAGTGTTATCTTGTATCACCAGCCATACTTACTGCTGTCACTCAAGTAGAAGTAGTAGTAGTAGTAGTAGTAACAGTAGTAGTAGTAGTAGTGGTGGTGCATAACCTCCACACTTACTGTTGGTGTCTTTTCGATCAACGTCTTGGTGTTAAAGGTTAAGTAAAAGGAATAACAAATTACAAGTTTTATTTGGCACTTCTAATACAGTATTACTTGAAAATGTGATGATTTTTCGTTTGGTTTACTTTAGGTTGATGGTTGTAGGAGCGAGCAGTGTTGTGATGGTGGTGGTGAAGGCACGTGTGTATGGGTCAGGGTGGCCCATGACGCACACACTCCCGCTGCAGCCAGATGTGGGTTTCCATTATGATTGTACAGTGGAGTGGAGTGGTGTAGTGATGGTGGTGAACGTGACTCCAGGTGACGTGCGGCTTCATGATGAGTGATAATAACAACATTGTATTGTCTGCCAACACAGAACACGTACGTGGCTCTTGTGTTTAGCTTGAAAGAGTTGTTCCTAAAGATACACAATCTAACTCTAAGTAATGGGAGTCAAACCTGTTATTGGGGGGAAGCTTGTAGCAGGAATGTATTAAGTAATGATTAAGTAGTAAGTGAAGGAATGTATTAAGTAATGATTAAGTAGTAAGTGAAGGAATCTGCAAACCTTCAACAGTCAGTGTTATATTGTCATGGTGAACACGTGTAGTTGTTTCAAAGTCTCAGCTGGACCATTAAGTATAAACTGTTCCTCTAACCTGTATATTCTTTTAATACTAATCGGAAGTATTGTATTTTAGAAAGAAAAGAAAAGATGGAGATGAAAACCAGACCTGAAGGAAGACTCAAGGAAGAGATGGTAGGATGGAGTGCAGTAAATGGTGGACTCTACTCATCCTAACAGAGGAGAGAGGAATGTGGATAGACCTCGACTCACTAACTAACTCGACCCAACTAAGGAACACAAGGACCAGTATTATGTTCCACACTCAATTGTAGCGAGATGGATTGAGTGATTGATTTTATGTGTGAGGCTGTGGTGAGTCTTGACTGTGGTTCGTAAACATCCTGTGGGGGACATCCTGTGGGTCTGTGGGCTGAGAGAGAGAGAGAGAGAGAGAGAGAGAGAGAGAGAGAGAGAGAGAGAGAGAGCACTTTCTTGTTAATACTTATCTGAATAAGAGAAACAACTCTAAAGGTAAAGTGTTGTGTTGTGTCATTATTGTCTGAATAATATTGTCTAATCAACAAACACATGGCCTTCCCAAGCGAGTCACCCAAGTGATGATGAAGCCCCATTATTATAACGTTGAGTCCAGATCAGTGTTGGCTTCACTACTACCAACACACTAAGCTTCATGCCACTCCAACACTTCACTTCACTTCACCTTCATTCAACCTGTACTAAGGAAGGACTCGTAACTCATTCACGACACACACACACGGCCTCAATATGAAAGACGTGTTGAACTCCCACAATAATCCAATCACTGTTGCAGGGCTGAGGAGGCAGCGGTGGCCTCAACACTTGCCGAGGACCATGGCCAGCAGCGCCATCCTCACGTACATGCCGCCCTCCGCCTGCCTGAAGTAAGCAGCTCGTGGGTCCGTGTCAAACTCTTGGGAAATCTCTTGGTTGCGTGGCAGCGGGTGGAGCACTATCATACGGCGCTTGGCTCGGGTCATGAGGTGAGGCGTGACCACGAAGTGACCACAAGCCTGTTGGGCGAGGGAACAACACATCAGAGGAAGGGCAAGATGGTGTTAAGTGATCACAATTCACACCCAGCTGCTGCCTCTCATAAATAACCTTTAGATTCATTTGTCAGTTTCAAACTAAATATACTTTACAGGGAATCTAAACTGCTACTCAACACTGTGATGCCTCGTGTTTTGAAACTAATGACAACTTGATGTCAAGGTTACCTATGAGAGGGAGTGAAGCAGAGTTAGAACCCTTGTCACCACACTCCAAGTACTAACTAACACCTCAACAATCAGGTCACAAGGATCACCAAGGCTCAGGTGGATCCAGGCTCACCTTCACTCTCCTGTCACTACAGCACCAAGCATCATAAACACACATCACCGCCACAACAACAGTGTGTGTGTGTGTGTGTGTGTGGAGACTTAACTCACCCTCTCATAGTCCTCAATGGTGCCAAATCTTTCCTTCTGGATGCGTGTCATGTAGAGAACATCCGTGTCCGGCAGTGCTGCCTCCAAGCTGCTCATCTCCTCCTGCAACACAACACTTATTACAACACTCTCCTTCCACTCCATACATACATACATACATACATTCACTTCCATTCAAACACAAAAGATATGACACTAACTTAAAACTAATGTGATCTCTCTCTCTCTCTCTCTCTCTCTCTCTCTCTCTCTCTCTCTCTCTCTCTCTCTCTCTCTCTCTCTCTCTCTCTCTCTCTCTCTCTCTCAAGTACAACACCAATACAGTTGCTGCCTCTTACTCATCACACCAAAACACAAATTTAGTTCAGTACATCCAGTCTGAACCTCACAGCCTTGACAGATTATAACACCTGCAGCCAAGGGTGGACGGGACATTAGCCATGTTCTTCACCACTTTATAACACTGTGGTTGTGTCTGTCCTTCACACACACACACACACACATACCTGGTGTATGCCGTGGGCTGTGGCGTACTGTCTGATGTACTCTGGCATGCCCAGGCCGGGCGGGGACACGTAGCGCAGCTGTACGTTGTAGAGGGTGAGGAGGCGTGCCAGGGAGTGCACGGTGCGGCCGTGCTTCAAGTCACCCACCTGTAACACCAATACTTTCTTAATTACAGGTGTGTGTGTTCTGTTATACTATGTCAATGTTCTTACCTCTACATTCAATCCTTGTCACCTGCCATTCATTCTTCTTAAATTGTCGTACTTTCACTAACTGTCCCTATAATTATAGTTATCTTTATACTGTACCCACAATTTAATTTTTTTTCTTTAGTGGTTGTGCATAATTTTACAAACTTTCATGCAAGAAAGTGTAATTAATAATGTATAGTTGAAGGCAATTCCTCACACATACACATATTATATCTTTTCAGGAATACTGTGAACACATGCCTATCAAGCCTCAGTACCCACCATAGTGATGACCAAACCATTCACTGTCCCGATCTCCTCCCTGATGGCGAACACATCCAGCAGCGCCTGGGTGGGGTGCTCACCTACCCCGTCCCCCGCGTTGATCACCGGCCGCCGACTCACTGCTGCTGCACGCTGCAACACACCACAACACCACCCACAGTCATGGTGCACAGTGGTGGGTGTTCAGATGCGCACACACACACACACACACACACACTACATAACATTATACTGGTCAAGGGTCTACACTGTGTAACTAATACCCAAAACAAGGTTCATTGGATATTATAATGTTAATCACTAATCCAAGAGTGTGTTAACAAATACTGTCAACTTTGTAAACACTGAATATGATTGAAATAATAAACTTTTAACATCCATTCACCTTCATGTTTGTATTTCCCCAAACACACAAAGGAAAGATGAGGTTGTTACTTGCATAGAACAAAAGAGGGAAAAAAGTAAAGGAAAGATATAAAGGAAGAAACAGAAGATTGATTATATATTAGAGAAAACACATTCTTCCTTCATCTACACACATATAAAAAGGAAACAGCGGGTTGATTATGCCAGCTTTATGTGTGTGTGTGTGTGTGTGTGTGTGTGTGTGTGTGTGTGTGTGTGTGTGTGTGTGTGTGTGTGTGTGTGTGTGTGTGTGTGTGTGTGTGTGTGTGTGTGTGTGTGTGTGTTAACTTACAGAGACAGCTCCAGGTTCGGGATGACGGATGACAACCACATCCGCGTAGCCTGACATCATGATGACAGAGTCTGGGGGAGAGGAAGCAGGTGAGTGTGGGAGGGGAGGAAGCAGGTGGGGAGAAGGTGAAGGAGTAAAGAGGAGGGAGAGGAAGAGTCAGTATGGAAACAATGGAAAAGTATAAAGAAGAGAAGGAATGAGTTTAGTTGTGTGGAAGAGTAGAAGTGAAGGGACAGACAGAAGGCAAGGAGGAAGGTAAAGAGAGTTGAATAGGAGGAGAAGAAATAATGAAACAAGAGAAAAAGTGAAGAAAAGAGAAGTGGAAATAGAAGGCAAAGAAAAGATAAATAAAAGGGCAATGAGAAGAGATAGAAGTACACATGAGAAAATAGAGAAGAGAAGGAAGTGGAAAGAAGAAAGAAGAAATGGTAGAGAATCAGAGAATAATGGATTTAAGTAATAGCTCAGTAAATACTTAATACTTCTTATGATTTAAGTAACAGAACTTTAACACAAAAATTACACTTAACAAAGATTAGAAAAAAACTTGAAAACAAAACACTGAGATTAGATCCAACTTTAAGACACAATCTAACACCCCAACCCCAGCACACAGATCCAGTCCCCCCCCCCCCCCCTGCTCACCCTCCAGACTCTCTCCCTTCTTGAGCGAGGAAGTGTTGGCGTCGAGGGTGACGGTGCGGCCGCCCAGACGCTGCACGGCCGCCTGGAAGGAACAGTTGGTGCGCGTGGACACCTCGTAGAACATGAGGGCCATCAGCTTACCCTGCAACACAGTGATTCAAGGAAAACATGACAACGGAAGGGACGATGGTGATGATGATGGTGATGATGGTGATGGTGGTGATGGTGATGATATAGTAGTAATAATAGTGATGATAATGATGGTGCCATAACTAAATGGTGCTGCATAACTCAACACGTTACATTTAGTTCTTAGTGCATAGCGTGTATAGACAAAGAAGTGTAATAAAAAAAAGTCCCACCTTGAATAATGTACAACAATTACTGTATTTGTGTTCCACGTTAGGATCTATTTATTTTCACACTTTGAAACCTTCCACAACACCACCACATCAGGATAACAGAAGGTGGTCCAGGTGTGTATCTGTGTGTGTGTGTGTTAGTCAGTGTGGTACCTTGAGTAGGTGGTCTAGTGGTCTCTCCTTGTTGATGTAGACACGGAAGGTTTGGGCCAAGTCAAACACGTGGTTGAGCTGGTCCTTGTTCAGGTTCTCCACGTTGAGGAAGTGTTGTCCCTGAACCAACGACACACAACAAGCAACGGGAGGAAACGACTTCAGTAATGGACGGGAAGAAACATAATTACAAATATAACACCGTCATTCAAAGGTAATTACAAGTCTCTCTCTCTACTCACTCTCTCACTCTCTCTCTCTCTCTCTCTCTCTCTTACCTGGAGTCCATGCGTGGTGGTGGGGGGGAGGCCGGCAGGGAGGGGGGAGGGGTCACGAGGACGTAGACGGGATGGGGCTCCTTCCTTCCTCTCCCCTACAACACCTTCCCCTACGCCCACATCTACCAACACCTCTGTGGGGGCGGGGAGGGGGAAAGGAGGAGACATAGCTAAGTATACGGAGTTAATAATAACAATGAGGTTGAAGTAGAGTCTCATTTGACCTTGATACACGATGTGGGATTGTTGAGGTTATATAGTAATAACCTCAACAATCTTCTCCCAACACAACCTCACAACACTCTCCCAACACAACCTCACAACACTCTCCATTCTCTCTATTCTGCCTGGTTCTTTCACTACTGTTACTACTACTACTACTTGTGTGTGTTCCAATGTAAGGATAACAGAGCTGAGTAACTAGTTTGATAAGTTTAATAACAGACTCATAACGTTACTAATATTATCTCTTTTTTTCCTACATTAAAAGGGCATCACTACTTCTACTACTCCTCCTGTCATCACCACCATCACTACAACTACAATCTGAGTGCCTACCCCCCCTTCCCCCCCTACACACACCCACACACTCACCCTGGGCCCGGTGGATGAGCTGTGGAGGCTTGCGTACGGGTGACAGCAGCTGTGGGGTGGTGACGGATGACGATGGAATGATGACGGATGACGATGGGATGATGACCTCAACTGGTGTCTGTAATTCACTGTTCAGCAGCACCTTGGCTCCATTATAACCTGCAAGGATATGGAATAATAATGATGATCACTTTTATACTTATATGTATTCTTAGTGTTTTAAATTGTATAAGTAATAATGATCGTTTTTTTTTTTACTTATCTATGTATTCTTAGTGTTTCAAATTGTACATTCATGTTTTAGTGTATAGTATGTACTGTATTTCAACACTTCAGTATCAGTCATGTTTTGGTGTGCACAAGTACTACAATCTGTACTGTTTTGACATGGTTGTTATTGTGTGGAGGGACTAGAGAGGTAATAATCACATAATTCAAACTTTCTCCTAATTCAACCCCGGTCTCCCTGCAGTTAGGTCAAATTATAGAGGTTTTAAAGTAATACTATTCAAGGGAGTCAAGGCAGAATGAATACACCAAAAAGAACCTGAATATACTGCCGTGTGTTGGTGAAGTGTCCTTTTACATCCTCCTAATGTTGTTACGTTGTTCTGTACACAATAGAAGTGTTGTGTGTCCTTACCATGTGGAGGCAGTGGAAGGGTAATGTTGGCAGGCACGGTGTACTGTGAAGGTATGGGGAAGGAGGGGGGCGGCACTCTCTGGGTTGGGGGAGGGGCGGGGGACAGGGGTTGTGTCTCCCTCACATCCTCACCAAAGCCAGGAGGAACCAACACCTGCCAAGGGGAACAGGTGTTAATGGGTGTTAATTTTCTTTATTCATTCACATATTTACCATTTCACTTCCCTTTACTTTACATTTTTTTTTATTCATTCACATATTTAAATTTTTTCATTAGAGTAATAAATAAATAAATAAATAAATAACTAGATTCCATTCACAACATTTTCTACCATTACCACACACACACACACACACACACACACACGTCATCCTCCTCCTTACTAATAACCTTAATGACCTTGACCTCAGCCCCTTGACCCACCTGTCCATCCACATAGGCCACCTCCCCTCTCAGCACCACCCTCTGCACCCTGCCCGTGACCTTCCTCCCGACGAAGGGTGTCCACCGGGCCTTGCTGAAGGGCGGGGACTCGGGGACGGTCCACTGCGCATCAAGGTCAACCTCAATGTAAGTACGAGGTTGGCGGGGAAGTTGGAAGATGCGGCGCGGGTTGTGGTGCAGCTTGTTCACTAGGTCCTGTGGGGGGGGAGGTGGGGGTGAAGGATGGGTGAAGGATGGGTGAGGTGAGGGGTGAGGGGTGAAGGATGGGGTGAAGGGTGGAGGAAGGTGAGGTAAAGAATAAGGTAGAATTATATAGAAATTCGTATCATGTAAACACTAGATTCTAAGCTGGGTGTTTTGTTTTTAAATTTGAGTAAAAACTAAGAATAACAAAAAATCATAAGTAAATACGTGTGTGTGTGTGTGTGTGTGTGTGTGTGTGTGTGTGTGTGTGTGTGTGTGTGTGTGTGTGTGTGTGTGTGTGTGTGTGTGTGTACGTACCTCCATGGTCAGCCTTCCCTGCGTGACAGCTGTGAGCAAGAGAGGCACCATTGTCTCCAGCCCTGGGAAGCCGGGAGGGGGCTGGCTACCAGACTTCTCCTCCAAGGTGTGGGGGGCTGGGGGGGGAGGAGGTAAAGGTGGAGGAATAGAAGGAAGGAGATAAAGGTGGAGGAAAGAAGGAATATAGAGAAGAAGAGAAGGTAGTGGAAAGAAGGAAGAGAGAGAAGAGGAGATAAAAATGGAGGAAAGAAGGAAGAGAGAGAGAGGAGAGGAGATAAAGATGGAGGAAAGAAGGAAGAGAGAGGAGAGGAGATAAAGATGGAGGAAAGAAGGAAGAGAGAGAGAAGAGGAGATAAAGATGGAGGAAAGAAGGAAGAGAGAGAGAAGAGAAGATAAAGATGGAGGAAAGAAGGAAGAGAGAAAAGTAAAAAGGAAGTGAAGCAATATTTAGTAAAGAACGGAAGAAGGGAAATGAAAAAAAAAGAAAAAAAATAGTATTAGAAAATAAATCATGGCAAGATATTTTCACATACACACACACACACACACACACACACACACACTGTCCTCACACACACACACACACACACACACACACACACACACTGTCCTCACACATACACACACACACACACACACTGTCCTCACACATACACACACACTGTCCTCACACATACACATACACATACACATACACACACACACACACACTCGTTTGGTTCTGTCTCTGTATCTATAATTATCCAGTTTTTCCATTAATTTTGCGCCTGTCTATGTCTGTATGTCTGTCTGTCTGTTGACCTATATATAACTATCATCAAAGAACACTATCTTTGCTAATGGAGTTTAAATAGAGTGAATATAATGTTTTTTTTAAATGGTGTTGATAATGGATCGGCGTTTTTCATTCTCTTGACGGAATTATTAGTCATATAACTTTATCTAATCTCATTGTCTGTTTATCTCAAGAAGTACAAGAATGAGACGGTTATTGTTCTAGTTATTGTGTGTGTGCGTGTGTGTGTGCTGAGTTATGCAAAAAAAAAAGTCAGCAGTTTATAAGAGTGAGTAATTTAATCTATAAGTGTTCTAAGGCAACAATTTATCTATTTATCTATCTATTTTAACAGCAGGTAAACCCAATATTAAAGTTTGATCAATATATATAAAATGTTTGTTCGCCTGTTACTTAAAACCAATATCATAAAACTGTTTACTTGTTCTTAAATCAAAGTAAAAAAGCTTCTCTATTCATATGTAAAGGAACTAATAATATCATTCCTTTACTCTTTCTACTACAAAGAAGCCATAGAGCAGATCATCTCATTAGAAGCTGCTTGTAAATCACCCTTAATCCACTACTTACACTAAGGTTAATGGCGACTGTATTTACACACACACACACACACACACACACACACACACACACACACACACACACACACACACACACACACACACCCTCTTGTTTAAATCATCTCACACATACACACATCATTAAAAGCAAAACTTCTACTCTTCTATTAAAAAAAAAAAAAACACACACCTTGATACCTTATTTTTAAACTTATCTAGGCCAATGCCACCCTAAACCAGCCCCTGAAACCACCTTGACACCCTAACCTAACTAAACCCGGACATACTAATCTAATCCCTTAATAAAAAAATAATAAAAACTTACCATCACCCTAAATACACCTTACACACTGGCACCCTAACCTCCTATCACTCTTACACACACACACACACCCTTACACACACACACACACACCCTTACACACACTGGCACACTCATACCTAACACTTCCACAGACCTTAGAGAGAGAGAGAGAGAGAGAGAGAGAGAGAGAGAGAGAGAGAGAGAGAGAGAGAGAGAAAACCTAACCTAACCTAACCTAACCCACACTTGAAACACACTTACACACCCCCTACAGTTAGTCAGAGGCAGACAGTCCGTTCTTACCATGGTCCGTAGCAAAGCAGTCAATGATATCCAAGTTGTCCCATAGTGCCTGCTGGTCCGAGGGTGAGGCCAGCTTGGGCCGCACCTCCCCCTTCAGACCCAGGTGTTCAAGGTCCTCGGACGTGAGGAACAGGTGATGCGGACACACCTCACATGTTACTGCCATACCCTGGAGGACGAGGACGAGGAGGAGGAGGAGGAGGAGGAGTAAGGTTACAAAAACAGTAAACATTTTCATTCACTCCAAATTTTGCAAACATAAATCCATGAACCTTAACTTACATCTGTCAACACACACACACACACACACACACACACACACACACACACACACACACACACACTCACATCCACACCTTTTCCTTGGCCGATCGGATGAGCATCACCTCCTCCTTGAGTGCCACATGACACACGTGTATGGCCCGCCCTGCCAGGTGTGCCATCATGAGTGCCGCGGCTGTGGTCTGGCCCTCGGCATGGACACACACGGGAAGATGGGCTGGCCAGGACTCAAGGTGCTGCAGGAAGAACACGTGTGATAGGAAGATGAAGAGAAATTATGTAGAAAGAAGGAAGGAAGATGAAGAGAAAATATGTAGAAATAAAGATGAAAAAATAGATAAAGAACGAAAGAAAAAGAAAGAAATATATAGAAAAAAAAGGAGAAAAAATATATATAAAGAAAGAAGAATTAAAATAGTATATGTAGAAAGGAAGAAGATGAAAAAATATATAGAAAGACAAGTAGAAAAAAATGTAGAAAGGAAGAATAAGGAAAAAATATATAAAAAAAAAGAAAAATATATATACATAGTACAGAATTCATAACTATAGCCACCATCCCCAACCCACCCCTCCCCACACCCCCACCTTGAGCCAGACGGTGGTGTCCTGAAGGCGCAGTGTGGTGAAGGTTTCGTTGAGGTACATCTTGAGAGCAGCAGCACGTGGCGCCAGCTCGGCCAGCATAGTGTGGTTGTTGGTGGACGCACCCAAGAACAATGCAAAGTCACAACGGGAACCTCGACAAGCAAGCTGGTGAGGAGGAGGAGAATAGTAATAACAATAATAATAATAATAATAATAATAGTAATAATAATGATAATAGTAGTAATAATAATGATAATAATAGTAATAATAATGATAATAGTAGTAATAATAATGATAATACAGGTTGACCATCACTAATCCGGCAAACACTATTCCGGTTCCATCAGTTTTCCGGCATGAATTTCGGAGTGCGGTTTCAAATTTCCTGTGTTGGTGGTCCACTGTTTTCAGGAGGGGCTGTTTATGTTTTGATGGCGCTGCACCCAGAATCAACTGTATGCTGTATGCTCACACTTCCGGCAGCAAACAGACATTCCTTCTCATTCATTTGCCGTAATTGTTAAAATCATCTTGGATTCGGCAGATATAACAAGTGGAGTAAAACTATTGATAGGTTAATTAAGTTGACAACTGAACTAGTCATTTTCTGTTACAATATATACAGCATAGATAGAGTTGGGGGACAAAACATCAATAATCCGGCAGTCCTAAGGTCCCGTGGTTGCTGGATTAGTGATGGTCAACCTGTACAGATTTAGGCACAAAACTTAATTAAAGAGAAAAAGGTACAATTAATAATCTCTCAAAATTAATAAAGAAAGAGAGAGAGAGAGAGAGAGAGAGAGAGAGAGAGAGAGAGAGAGAGAGAGAGAGAGAGAGAGAGAGAGAGAGAGAGAGAGAGAGAGAGAGAATAGGTAGGTGAGAGAGGGATTATCTTTACTATCTTGTTACATTGAGACACGAGAGAGAGGCGGCAGATAAGGAAAAAGTAAAAATTATGAAAAAGGAATGACAGACAGATAGATAGACAGACAGACAGACAGACAGACAGACAGACAGAGACACACAGACAGACAGACAGACACACAAACAGACAGACAAACAGACAGACACACACACACACACACACACACAGACAGACAGACAGATGGTTGGCTAAAGGAGGAAAGAGAAATAGACAACTAGATAACAAGGAGAGAGAGAGAGAGAGAGAGAGAGAGAGAGAGAGAGAGAGAGAGAGAGAGAGAGAGAGAGAGAGAGAGAGAGAGAGAGAGAGAGAGAGAGAGAGAGAGAGAGAGAGAGAGAGAGAGAGAGAGAGAGAGAGAGAGAGAGAGAGAAATACCACAGATAATAAATTTAATCCAAAACCAATACACACGAAAAAAGAAGTATTAGGCAACAATGTATAAAAAAAATAAATAAATAAATAAATAAATAAAAAAAATTAAAAAAAACAGAAAAGAAAACGAAGGAATAAATAGACAAAAAGAAACAAGAAAATGAACCCTTGAAAAAAAAAATAAATAAATAAATAAAATCGAGAAGCAGGTCAAGGGAAGGAAGGAGAGATGACCTGACCTCCTTCGATACATATAAAAAAAAATAAATAAATAAATAAATAAATAAAATATAGAAACAGGTGAAGCCAAGGTCAAGATTAAGGGTAAGTTAACATGACCTGACCTCCTTGGCTAGCGTGAATGAGTCGAGGTCAGTGACGGGTGGCTGTGTGTTGGGCATGGCACATATTAAGGTCACACCCCCCGCCAAGGCTGCCGCACTGCACGAAGCCCAGTCCTCCTTGTGGGTCGCTCCTGAAGGTCAAAAGGTCAAAAGGTCAACGTAAATAAAAGATAAGATGGTAATTCTTTTTAATCAATTTTTTTTTATTTTTTTATTTTTTTTTTTTCAATGTGACTTTTTTTTTTATTTGCAAAGATAAGATGGTGATTTTATTTATTTTTATTTATATATTTGTTTTTGTTTTTTTGTTTAATGTGATTTTTTTTTGCAACATGATCATTACGTACATAAAAGTTAGTGATATGTGTGTGTGTGTGTGTGTGTGTGTGTGTGTGTGTGTGTGTGTGTGTGTGTGAAAAAAAAGTTGAATAAAAGTAAAAAAAAAAAATAATAATAATTACAATATATTAGTGATGGGAATACGTACATTATATAAGATGATAAACTTTAATTGTATCTTTCCTTCACTATAACTACAATCACTACCAGACAGCTACCACTCAAGATGATGGTATGTATATTTTCAAACACAATCACTATTAATCCACACTTGAAAAAAAAATATATGAACACAAATCAAGACATGCATCCAACAAGTACCATACATCATCATTATCTTACACCATACATAACACCACTAAGTACTTGTCATATAATCAGTGTAAAAATAAACAGTTGGAGTGTGATTAAAGGTGATATATATTTTCTTATATCTATACTTGTTTACTACTCTGTGCTGTCTCTTATAACACACACACACACACACACACACATACAAGGCTGTTGGTGTGATATCAAGCGATAAGACAACTTAATATTGATAATTCTAAGTAGCCTAATATCACTGCTATGTGGGTGGGTGACGTGTGAGGTGTGAGTCGTGTAATCCCTAATCTTCGTGACATTCAATCCACCTCACAACGAAAGGACCACATTCTTACACCACACAGAAAAAAAACCAAAGAAAACCTGTGTGTGTGTGTGTGTGTGTGTAAGTGTAACCAAACAGTAACACACACACACACACACACACACACACACACACACACACACACACACACACACACACACAAAGGTTGCCGGTCTAAGAAGGTCTCAACACCCTGCCAACACAATTGTACACACTTAGGTTATCTACAAAGGTTTTTTTTCAAGTTTGATTCTGCTAAGTGTGTGTGTGTGTGTGTGTGTGTGTGTGTGTGTGTGTGTGTGTGTGTGTGTGTGTGTGTGTGTGTGTGTGTGTTTCTTGATGATCACGCGCTGATCTCGTGATCGTAATCATCAGCCATTATCCTCCCAGAAAGAGCTTAGAGCTGATAAAGACGGATCTATGGGGAAGGCTAATATCTCTCTCTATCTCTCTATCTCTCTCTCTCTCTCTCTCTCTCTCTCTCTCTCTCTCTCTCTCTCTCTCTCTCATTCCATTGCTCAAGGGTAACAGTAACCATGACCTGGCAGAAAAAAATACTTAGCGATCTGAGCAAGGTTCGAACCCAAGCCTTGTTGGGTGCAAGGCGGGAACGTGTCTGTCTGTGCACTTTTTTTGTTTTGTTTTTTGAAGTTGTGTTTCTCTAAGTTGTTTCTTAACCTCTTCTTTTTTTTTCCTTCAGGTTTCTTTTCTTTTTCTAAGTTATGTTTCTGTAAGTCAATAAAAGTCAAAAGTTCTAGGAAAATAGGAAATAAAAATGTGTGTGGTTCTTATTTCCATTGTGGTTACTATTCTTCTTCTTCTTCTTCTTCTTCTCCTCCTCTTTATCATCACCACTACCTCTATTCCCACACTTATAAATAAAAAAATTAAAATATCAGGGATAGCTCTCTCTCTCTCTCTCTCTCTCTCTCTCTCTCTCTCTCTCTCTCTCTCTCTCTCTCTCTCTCTCTCTCTCTCCACTTCCCCCCCCTCACCTGGTTCCCTGACGTGTACATGTACGTCAATGAGTCCAGGTAACTTGACAATCCTCCTGGAAGTGACACAGTCCACGTGGGTCTTGAGGTCAGGTGCACCGCCAATCATTCTCAAAGCCTGGGAAAAAAGTATTAATTATGGGTGTTATTATTATTATTATTATTACCTTGTTTTTCTATTATTATTATTATTATTATTATTGTTATTATCTTTTTTTTTCTTTTTCATTCGATCACTATTTCTGCTTCCGCCTGAAAAAGTATTAATTACGTGTGTTATTACTATTAATATTATTCTGTTTTTTCCTTCTTCACTCGATCACTGTATTTCTGTTTGCTAAGACTTATGCTATTTGTTTGGTGTAGTTAGTAGTAAGTTAGTAGTGCTTTATTCCTTGTGTATCTTCAATGTTTTTCTATTATTATTATTATTATTATTATTATTATTATTAACTTGTTCTTCTTAACCGTTCTGTTTCATACGCTATCCTATCACAGTTTCTTTCCCTTCATAACGCATACATCTTTCGCCTTTGACGTATGTATGTGGATGGGAAGGAAGAAGAAAGAGAGAGAAATAGATAAGGAATGAGTGAAAGAAAGCAAGGAAGCAAGGAAGGAAGGAAGGAAGGAAGGAAGGAAGGAAGGAAGGAAGGAAGGAAGGAAGGAAGGAAGCAAGGAAGGAAGGCAGACAGACCTCAAGGCAGCGTTCTAGGTCCTATCCTCTTCCTACTTTATATTACACTCCTAAATAATACAGGTTGACTATCAATATTCCGGTTCCATCAGTTTTCCGGCATGAATTTCAGAGCGCAGTTTGAAATTTCGTGGGTTTGCGCATAATTTTTTTTCTTCGGGTTGCGCTGTTTTTGTTTATGTTTTGATGGCGCTGTACCCATAATTAGCCGGATTATTGATAGCAACCTGTACACATTCAAAAAACAAATGCACACACACACACACACACCTGTCACCACAACACTGTTACACTAACCCCCAACAGCCAACTCAATACATATATATACGTGATATCAAAACCAGAATCAGAATATTGAAAAGGATTATTCAGCTTAGGTTGATTTTATGGATAGGAAAAGTGGGTGAGGGTTGAAGGATCATTTTCAGGTTATTATTTATATTATTAGATACGAGACTAAGAATAAGAATAAAAATAAGAATAACTGAAAATAAAGTCCACACAAAGAAGAAGTGTAGGAACAAATGAAAACGACAAACAAGAAAATATAATAAAGAAAATAACAATAATAATAATAATAATAATAATAGTGAGGGCCAGAAAGTATTGATGTATGACAAGTTTGTAGAGTAAGTGGTTAATTATTCTGCCATGACAGGTGAAGAGATAACAGCTGATAAGGAACTGGTGGTGGTGGTGGTGGTGGTGGTGCTGGTGTTTGTCTGTATGCCTGGTTACCTGTCCTTATGCTTGTACACCTGTCTGTTAACCTGTTTTAATGTCTGTCTGTCTGTCTGTATGAATGTTTGTGTATTTGTCTGTTAACCTGCTGTTCTGTCTGTTTGTTTGTTCACCTGTCTGCTAACCTGCTGTTGTCTGTCTGTCTGTCTGTTATTACACCTGTCTGCTAAGTTGCTTTTCTGGTTGTCCATCTGTTTGTCTGTTAACTTGCTTTTCTGTCTGTGTCCGTTTTTCCACCTGTCTATTAACTTGTTTTTCTGTATGTCTGTCTGTATGAATGTTTGTACATCCATCCATCTGTTAACTTGCTTTTTTGTCTGTCCATCTGTCTGTTTAACTGTCTGTCTGTTAATCTGTTTAACTGTCCATCTGTCTGTATGTCTGTCTGTTTAACTGTCTATATGTCTGTCCATTTGTCTGTTAATCTGTCTGTTAATCTGTTTTTCTGTCTGTCTGTCTGTCTGTTTCTCTTACTCGTTCTCAGCCAACTTTTGTTTTTCGTCTTCATAGTATATCCTCACTAAACACTAACATATAAGTGTAACTACGTAGATAGGACTGCGTTGCTAAATAATAATACCAATATTTATGAAGGCAAGGTTGGTTATTAAATTGGATAAAAAATAGGTATGGTGACGACATCATCATCATCATCATCATCAGACATCACACACACAAAAATAAATAAATAAAATAGAAAAAAATATAAATAAATAAAATAAAATAATTAAGTCCCCCCCAGGCAGTCTTATCATCACCATCACCAAGCATGTCTGTCCCTACTCACATTATCTCCTGTTATCTCCCCTCATCCTACACCCCCCAAGCCCACACGCCCCCCGCCCCCCCTCATCCTAGTGTGCTCATCCTCTTCAACAACTTAGCAATAGTTTTGTTTGTTTTTTCGGTTTTCAGCCTAAGTAACGGAGCATGATGTAATAATAGGTTATATTTATATGTATTTATAACATGTGTGTATTATTGTTTAGTTTGAATTGAATTATATATATATGTAGCTACTTCTTCTCTTTTTTTTGCAATCTTTTCACTGTACATTTTTTTTTTTTTTTACAATGAAGTGTCTATTTTTATTTAGTCATTAATTTACTTTTTTTTTCTGTGTGTGTGTAGTCTTTGAAGAAAAAAAATCATCATTATATTTCCTCGTAGATAAGTTTTATTTATTTTTTTTTATATAAAGCTTCGATAATATAAAGATTGAGACTCGTAACTAAGGTCGAGTTTCAAGTGTTTTCTAAGTATATCTATCATGCGACATGCTTCTAGGAACACTCTCTCTCTCTCTCTCTCTCTCTCTCTCTCTCTCTCTCTCTCTCTCTCTCTCTCTCTCTCTCTCTCTCTCTCTCTCTCTCTCTCTCTCTCTCTCTCTCTCTCTCTCTCACACAGCACAATAACCTTTCTTCTTTCCTTCCATTCTTACTTTCCTTTATCATAATTATCATCCTTCTCTTACTCTTATTTTCTCCTATTCCTCTTTACCTAAATAAAAAAATGTTTCTCCTCAAGTCTTCATCAAATAAAAAATAATAATAAAATAATTCCCATTGCTTGATGATCACTTAATTATGTTTGTGATAAGCCAGGCACTGCACGCACACAGGCATCAGCTGATATTGTTGCATGTATTGAGGACACCGTGCAGAGTATTGCGATAAGGGAATGAAGTAACAAGCCACGATGAGAAGGAAGGAAGGAAGGAAGGAAGGATGGCTGGCTGGCTAACTGGCTTGCTGACTGGCTTGTTGGGATGCGTTTGTGAAGTGAAATGAACACACCAGACTATATATATATATCTATGCCACAGTGCCAGGCAACCAACACAATCATATCCACTCTACCTCCGTGATGCATTACTTCAATAAATCCTGAAAGCTTGTATCGTAAACTGCAATACAACTTAAGCACCAAGGCTGTGAAATAGAATAAAGTTAAAGCCATAAGATTGATGTTATTGCAAAGTGTCCTTGTTGTTGTTGTTGTTGTATTATATGACTTTCAAAATTGCTAATCATAAACTGTTCTGATTTACAACTTAATATTCTTGACACAGAACAGAAGGTCACGTGGTGTTTCCTTACAAGTGTTTGATGCTGGCACGTTCCGGGATGGAGGGATGGAGGGAGGGGTGGAGGGGAGGAGCCTTGTTCTGTTCTATCCTGTGTGTGTGTGTGTGTGTGTGTGTGTGTGTGTGTGTGTGTGTGTGTGTGTGTGTGTGTGTGTGTGTGTGTGTGTGTGTGTGGTGAGTCAATGCAAGCACATCCAATTACAATTTCATGGTAACTACCTACTAAGCTCTTCGTAAGTTCATATTTAACCCCAATTCAAAGATCACACTATATACATGAACTTGAAGCTACCACTACGAGGCTAATGGCTAGTGATCACGTGTCCAGCGCGTGATCTTCAAGGCCGTAGTGGAATTAAAACAAGAATGCATGTCGGTAAAGCTTATGATTAGTGTTACAACAACCACTTCTTAGGAACCCACCACCACCACCACCACCACCACCACCCCATCCATCTCCGTTACTAATGATAAGATAAAGCCGGTCTAGATAAGCCAGTGAGTGACGTGTGGTGCCCTGACGTCTTACGGATGAGTGTGGATGAGTGTGGATGAGTGTGGAGGAATGTGGATTACTTGTTCATTAATGATAAAACTAATAATGCAAGTTGTTGGTTTTTTTTACGTGTTTTTAATCTGTCACTTCTCCAAGCTATTTCATTTCCTGTTGATGTCAAAATCATAAAAGTTTATATGTATTGATTTTTCCACTTCCTGCAAAATTATTTCCTAGTTATGTGGAAATAATAACAGTTCATTGTGTATTTATTCTTCCTTTCCTTTCAGTTCACGTAAAAATAATACAATTAAGTATGTATCTATTCTTTCTCTCCTTCCTCTTCCTTTCCCATTTGCTATTTTCTAGTGGTGTAAAAACTAATGCGATCTAACCTGTATTTCCTATCCTTTCCTTTCAGACTATCACATAAAGATTACATTGTGTGGTCATTTCTCACACACACACACACACACACACACACACACACACACCCCACTTTTCAGAACCACCACCACAACTATGCTTTATCCTTTACAAGTCTTGACCTAACCTGACCATACTACATACATACATACTTTATTTTCCTTTCTATTAATCGATCAATTTTCAATAATGTTCCTTAAATCTCTGTTTTTCTAATAATATATTGACTAATTAATACAAACGAAGTGTCATTCAATAATTTTCAAGTGAAGATAATCATATATTCTCTAATTATCGTATGGAGGAAATAGTTTAAGAAATGGCGAGATGTGAATTGGCGAGATGCGAGACCTTACTGTAAAGGTCATTACTTGTATGGGTTGTAGGTGTGTGTTGTAGTGTAATGTTAACTCCTAACACCTGTTGGTCCACCCTTATCACCTCCCTTCGTTATCACACCTATGGGCTATGTAAACACCATCACACCTGCCACTCATAACCACACCATCTAATACACACATCTGTCAAGGGGATTAAGTGTACCTTGCATTAATCACACTTTTTATAATGTCTTACACACACCCATACACACACACACACACACACACATTCTTTCCTTCCTAAACACAATGATATACACTTTTTATAGGTTCTTACACACACAGACACACTTCCTCACCTCAACTAGCAGCTTAGCACACTTGACATCGGTGACAAGAGGAACAGAGAAGTCGACAGCCATCCTTCTGGTCCTGTAGCCCTGCGTGAGGAAGGAGGAGACGCGACGGGCACCTCCACCTCTCATGGGCAAGTTGATCACCAAGTCAAACTCCTGCCAGGGGAACGAGGGAGATTGTGAGAGGAACACCAGGGAAAGGAGACACAGAGAAAAATTGCAAGGGTGAGAATGATGTAATATGTATGAGAGAGAGAGAGAGAGAGAGAGAGAGAGAGAGAGAGAGAGAGAGAGAGAGAGAGAGAGAGAGAGAGAGAGAGAGAGAGAGAGAGAGAGAGAGAGAGAAAGTAATGAAGAGTAAAAGTGGCAGAGAAATATCAATAGTATACAAAATAAATGATTGAACAGGAGACATAAATAGGATCGTACAGTAATTTGTTTTTAGTTTTGTGAATAAACGTGGAAGGTGTGAAGACTGTATGACGTAGTAAGGTAGTTATAACGTAGCAAGAAATAGAGTAATAATTAAATAAAAGCATGAAAAAAGTGATTGAAATTGACGTAGTGTATAGTGAGTAAGTGTTATGTTTTAGAAATAGATTACATAACTAAGGTGATTAGGAGTCTTAAGAAAGATATATATACGTAGAAAAAAAAGTTAATTAAAACAGTATGTATGTATGTATGTAAGATGGATTTGAAAATACATCATGTCGTAAGTATATTTATAAACGTATAATAGTTACACAAAATAAATATAAAGCAAGAGAATGCATACATACCTGTTAGTGAAGGGCAACACACTCCACCCCACCCCACCCCACCGTTACAAAATAAAATAAAACTTAACACACTCAAACAACACAAACAAACAACAATAACAACAAGAGCTGACAGAGAAGGAAAAAAAAACATGCACGATTAGTTTAATACATTCCTTTATCATTCAACTTAAAAATTACGACGGAAAAAAAATAAATAAATAATAATAATAATAATTCCAGCTTGATGAAACCCACCTTAGTTAAGCTGATAATCTGATAACCTGCTTCACTACTTGACTCACACACACACACACACGTCATTACAACAACACTTAGCTACACCTGGGACCCTTTGTTGTATATAGAAGAATGTGTGCATGGTGTTACGTACCTACTACTACTTGCTTCCTTCCACCACCACCACCATGACCACCACCACCACCACCACCACTACTCTCCCTCCCACCTACCCTAGAAACATACTAAAAAAATGTCACAATACAAGACGTGAGAAAGTACAGTCATCTCTAAACATTATAATTTGAACATTCATGGATTAGATTACTCGTGTTAAGGATTACTGTAATAATTTTTAGGTATTCACTAATTTTCTTGCATCATCGGTCAGTTAATGTTCAAATTTCAACCTTTTAGACAGCTTTTGAACCCATTAAAATGCTTCTAAATATACACTTTCTATTTGTTATATAAAAAAATAATTAATCTAGGAGCGTTATCAAAAAGGGAGGGGAGGGGGAGGCAAATATTTACAGATTTTTAACATTCCTATGAATTTGTTGCATAATAATTGTGAATTTAAAGGGATGACTGTACTCTTTCATGTGATGTGTTGTTGGTTTATTGAAGGCTTAGCAATAACATGGAAGAAAGTATGTAATGCTTTGTGACGCAATGGTATGGTGTCTGTCTGTCTGTCTATGTCTGCCAATCTGTCTGTGTGTCTGTGTCTGTGTTTGTATGTGTGTCTGTGTCTGTGTGTATGTGTATCTGTCTGTCTGTCTGCCCGTCTGCGTGTGTCTGTCTGTCTGCCTGCCCGTCTGCGTGTCTGTCTGTCTGTCTGCCCGTCTGCGTGTGTCTGTCTGCCTGTCTGTCTGTCTATCTGTTTGCCTGCCTGCTTACCTGTCTGTCTATCTGTGTCTGTCTGTCTGCGTGTGTGTGTCTGTCTACCTCTCTGTGTGTGTGTCTGTCTGTCTGCCTGTCTGTCTGTCTGCCTGTGTGTGTGTGTGTGTGTGTGTGTCTGTCTACCTCTCTGTGTGTGTCTCTGTCTGTCTGCCTGCCTATTCTCTATCTGTCTATTCCATCAACCTTTACGTGACATTTCTTCCCACTGCCACTTACAGCACATCATGAGAAAGCCAAACACACACACACACACACACACACACACACACACAAGGGGTGCAACACATGACACATTAGAACACACAGTAATACCCTGATGCTGTAGATGAGTCCCTGGTGCCAGCATGGAAAACAACACACGAGGTTAGCAACAATCCCTTTCAACAACACATAAGGAACAACACCTTAAACCGGTGCATCAACTACATATACTATAGCACATTAGGTGTAAAAACTAAACCATATTAATTTTTTTTTCTATTATAGCACATTAGGTGTACAAACTAAACCATATTAATCTTTTTTCTGTTATAGCACATTAGGTGAAAAAACTAAACCGTACTATTATTTTCATTATAGCACATTAGGTGTAAAAAATATTCTCATGAGATTCATTCGTTGGTGTCAAAAATTTCACCAAAAAATTTTCTACGTTTCACCGAAGTATTTATTTAATTTTTGGGTTTAGATATTTTGTTTTTGAAAGAACTCGCATTTAAGTATGAGGTTTACAGGTAAATAAAAGTTATAAAATAGTAATTAGTTAATGTAGAAGCACATCACTCAATTTTCAGAACAAATGAAAAATAAAATAGATATAAATTGAAATGCATCTTGATTTTGAACACACAAACAGAACACACAAAGAAAAAAAAAAGAAAAGAAAGAAAGAAAGAAAAACATTATTATTTTGAACACACAAACAAACAGAACACAAAGACAAAGAGGAAAGAAAAACATTATTATTTTGAACACACAGACAGACACAAAACACAAAGAAAGGAAAGAAAAGAAAAGAAAAGAAAGGAAGGAAGGAAGGTTGGTTGCTTTTCACACTGTTAATCATCATCATCATCATCATCATCATCACCATCACCAAAGTCTACCTGTTTTCCTGGCATGATCAACACCCTAGTGCCAGTCGCAGGTAAATGTAAATTGTAAACACACTGTAAACAAAAAACGTACACCAGTAGTAGAAGTAGAAGTAGAAGTAATAGTAGTAGTAATTGTTAGCTTTCTTTCATAAAAAAATAAATAATAAAAAAATAAAAAATAAGTTCATGCAGTAAAAAAAAGACGAAAAGTTTATAATATCTCTCTCTCTCTCTCTCTCTCTCTCTCTCTCTCTCTCTCTCTCTCTCTCTCTCTCTCTCTCTCTCTCTCTCTCTCTCTCTCTCTCTCTCAATAAAACAAACAGGGGATGAGAGAAAAAATACACAAAAAAAGTCAGAACTGATGGGAAAATAAAAGATGAAAGAAACATGGAATTGAATGAGAGAGAGAGAGAGAGAGAGAGAGAGAGAGAGAGAGAGAGAGAGAGAGAGAGAGAGAGAGAGAGAGAGAGAGAGAGAGAGAGAGAGAGAGAGAGAGACAGACAGACAGACAGACAGACAGACAGACAGACAGACAGACAGACAGACAGACAGACAGACAGACAGACAGACAGACAGACAGACAGACAGACAGACAGACAGACAGACAGACAGACAGACACACACACACACAGCTAACACATTGTACACACCTTTCTTGCCAGGTAATCCGCCATGGACGAGAGTTGACCCTTGGTGGGCGTCTCTCCGATGTTCTCGTACGCCCACTCCACTGGCTCCACCTGCACAACATAAAAAAAAGAGAGAGAGAGAGTTAAAGTGAGTTAATACAGATAAATTACACGCCAAACCAAACATCAGAATTCAATAAACAAAGAAAACCATTAATAATTTTAGGGGTAGGTAAGGTAATACAAGTACATCAAATTCAAAGAAAACGTAAACATTCGAGGCGTCACTATGAAACATATAAACCTGCGCCAAGTAACGGGCAAAAGGCAAGTCTATCCTATTGGCGCCAACGGTTCGTGATGTAGAAAACAGAACACTCGTTATATATATACTGAAAATGTATATCTTAACCTAACCTAAGCTATATAGACTCGTGTGGTCCTGTCTCCATATCTAAACCTATCCAGTCTTTCCTTTTTCCCTGTCATCACTTCTCGTTTACATTAACTCATTCCAAGTCTCAACACATCAATGGAGAAAACAATACTTCATTCATGTTACTTTATAGTACTACATCTTCCTTTTCATGATTATTCTGAAGTGTCGCCTTAGTTACCCCGTTTCTCATCTTCCCCATAGTGTGTGTGTGTGTGTGTGTGTGTGTGTGTGTGTGTGTGTGTGTGTGTGTGTGTGTGTGTGTGTGTGTGTGTGTGTGTGTGTGTGTGTGTGTGTGTGTGTGTGTGTGTGTGTGTGTGTGTGTGTGTGTGTGTGTGTGTGTGTGTGTGTGTGTGTGTGTGTGTGTGTGTGTGTGTGTGTGTGTGTGTGTGTGTGTGTGTGTGTGTGTGTGTGTGTGGTGTGTGTGTGTGTGTGTGTGTGTGTGTGTGTGTGTGTGTGTGTGTGTGTGTGTGTGTGTGTGTGTGTGTGTGTGTGTGTGTGTGTGTGTGTGTGTGTGTGTGTGTGTGTGTGTGTGTGTGGTGTGTGTGTGTGTGTGTGTGTGTGTGTGTGTGTGTGTGTGTGTGTGTGTGTGTGTGTGTGTGTGTGTGTGTGTGTGTGTGTGTGTGTGTGTGTGTGTGTGTGGTGTGTGTGTGTGTGTGTGTGTGTGTGTGTGTGTGTGTGGTGTGTGTGTGTGTGTGTGTGTGTGTGTGTGTGTGTGTGTGTGTGTGTGTGTGTGTGTGTGTGTGTGTGTGTGTGTGTGTGTGTGTGTGTGTGTGTGTGTGTGTGTGTGTGTGTGTGTGTGTGTGTGTGGTGTGTGTGTGTGTGTGTGTGTGTGTGTGTGTGTGTGTGTGTGTGTGTGTGTGTGTGTGTGTGTGTGGTGTGTGTGTGTGTGTGTGTGTGTGTGTGTGTGTGTGTGTGTGTGTGTGTGTGTGTGTGTGTGTGTGTGTGTGTGTGTGTGTGTGTGTGTGGTGTGTGTGTGTGTGTGTGTGGTGTGTGTGTGTGTGTGTGTGTGTGTGTGTGTGTGTGTGTGTGTGTGTGTGTGTGTGTGTGTGTGTGTGTGTGTGTGTGTGTGTGTGTGTGTGTGTGTGTGTGTAAGGTGTGGTATCCGAGTGTGTGGGAGGGTAGGTGGGAGGGAGAGAGGGAGGGATGGAGGAAAGGAGGGAGGGAGGGAAGAGGTAAGGAGAGAGTGATAGGAGGGATAGAGGGTATGAGGGAGGGAAGGAGAAAGGGAAAGAGGGGAGAAGAGAAGGAGAGAGGAGGAAAGAGAGGAAGAAGGGAGGGATAGTCAGAGAAAGAGGGAGGGAAGGGGGAGGGAGAGGGAGGGAGGGTATGCAATCTTGTCGCTGTTTACCCTCATAACAGGTGCAGCAGCGCGGGTTAACGCGGGGCTTCTGCATGACAGGCGGGGCGAGGGATTAAGGCTTGTAATCAGGTGTTGCGTGAAGACCTTGTTACCTGTCCTAATCACGGCTTTTTTTGTGTGTCTAGGTACATCCATCTCTGTCATTGCAGGTGTGTGTGTGTGTGTGTGTGTGTGTGTGTGTGTGTGTGTGTGTGTGTGTGTGTGTGTGTGTGTGTGTGTGTGTGTGTGTGTGTGTGAAATATTCTTGCAAAACAGGAAAATATATCCACTATCATTATTTTACTGTATATTATCTTCCTCCTCCTGTTTCCATCTCCATCGTATCTACACGTATCTCCAAAACACACACACACACACACACACACACACACACACACACACACACACACACACACACACACACACACACACACACACACACACACTATGGGTTTACAACGGCACTCTTTTCAATTAGCTAAGAGTTGCTAATCTTTCCCTAAAACTCACCTTACCTCCTCCTCCTCCTCCTCCTCTACCTCCTCCTCCTCCTCCTCCTCCTCCTGCTGGTTATGTTTCGTAAGTTGACTATGGTACACAAATGCCTCTCTCTTTATCTAATCTCTCCACAAGGTGTTGGTGAGTGGGAATGACGTAATACCATTAGTGAGTGTTCCTGTCTATATCCTTGCCTGTCTGTCTATTCCTGTCTATTGTTGTCAAGGGTGGGAATCTTGACAGTGAGTTAGTGGTCCTGTTTACATCCTTGCCTGTCTGTCTGTTTGTTTACTCCTGTCTGTTGTTGTCAAGGGTGGAAGGTTGATCGTTAGTTAGTGTTCCTGTCTATATCCTTCCCTGTCTGTCTGTTTACTTCTGTCTGTTGTTGTCAAGGGTGGAAAGGTTGATCGTTAGTAAGTGTTCCTGTCTATATCCTTCCCTGCCTGTGTTTGTTTACTCCTGTCTGTCTGTCTCTTTTTTTTTACTGTCTATTCTAAGTACTTGAGTTCCTGTCTTCTGTCTCCTAGTGTTGTATTATAGTCAACTTCTTTTCACTGTCTACTCCTGTCTCTGTCTCTTTTTGGCTGTCTATTCTAAGTACTGTTAGTTCCTGTCTTCTGTCTCCTCCTATTCTAGTCTACCTTTCTTTTTCCTGTCTACTGCCATTCCTTGTGTTCCTGTTTTCCTCTCTTCCTGTCTACTCCAATTCCTGTTTCCTTCAACTATTATATTCCATTTTTCTTCCTTCATTCATTAGAAGGGGGAAGGGGGAAGGGGGAAGGGGAAGGAAAGGAAAGGAAAGGAAAGGAAAGGAAAGGAAAGGAAAGGAAGGAAAGGGAAAGGAAAGGAAAGGAAAGGGAAAGGAAAGGAAAGGAAAGGAAAGGAAAGGAAAGGGAAAGGGAAAGGGAAGGAAAGGAAAGGAAAGGAAAGGAAAGGAAAGGAAAGGAAAGGAAAGGGAAAGGAAAGGAAAGGAAAGGAAAGGAAAGGAAAGGAAAGGAAAGGAAAGGAAAGGAAAGGAAAGGAAGGGAAGGGAAGGGAAGGAAAGGAAAGGAAAGGAAAGGAAAGGAAAGGAAAGGAAAGGAAAGGAAAGGAAAGGAAAGGAAAGGAAAGGAAAGGAAAGGAAAGGAAAGGAAAGGAAAGGAAAGGAAAGGAAAGGAAAGGAAAGGAAAGGAAAGGAAAGGAAAGGAAAGGGAAAGGGAAGGGAAGGGAAGGGAAGGGAAGGGAAGGGAAGGGAAGGGAAGGGAAGGGAAGGGAAGGGGAGGGATGTATAGTGGTAATAAAATAATGGGTGAGCAATGAGCATATTAGTCCATCACCCTGGTAGTCAGATAAGAGATAAGGCATAATAGAGAGATAACATACCTCATACTGAGCTAGAAGTATTACAAAGGAGGAGGCGGACGCAGTGCCTGCCTAATGCTCACACCAACCGCACACAAACACACACACACATACATACATACACACACGCGCTCAAGGACGGACGGACGGACACACACACACACGAGCGCGCGGATACTCTGAGGAACGTGTAGTGTGGTTGTGTTTTTGTCCAGTGACGGATTATTATTGCAGTGACGTGACAGAACTAATGTGATCAAGTGTTTTATTTATTTATTTATTTATTTTTGTTAATATGTTATTTTGAAAGTGGCGCTGAAGACTTTATACGAGTTTTCTTAATTAGTTGGTGTGTGATTTGCACCAAGTGTTTTGAACTAAAAAATAATAAAAAAATAAAAAATAAACAAACGAAAGAAGGTAAATATGAAAAGTTATTTGATGTTCTGTTATAATTCTACCTTGATTGTGATGAGATTTGATTTATGTATAATATATATGTGTGTGTGTGTGTGTGTGTGTGTGTGTGTGTGTGTGTGTGTGTGTGTGTGTGTGTGTGTGTGTGTGTGTGTGTGTGTGTGTGTAGGAGATGATGTGTTTGGTAATGTTAACAGAAATGAATACTTAGTGAAGGACAGACTGATGGAGGGGAAGATATACAATGAGAGTCAAGTGAAGTGTGTAAGGGTGAGTGAGTGAGTGAGTGAGGTTGAGTATGAGGTGCAAGTATGGACGGAGTGAAACAGTAGGTGTGGATGCTTAGTGAATGACAAAAGGGGGTGTTGGGGGTTACAGGGTGGAAGGAAAGAATTTTGTTCATAACCATTATAAAAAGGAAAAAGGCATTAACTATATTTGACCCTCGATTTAACAGACTTAGAATGGGAATCTACTTGTCCGTTATTTGAAAAGTTTATTGCTTGGTATATTTGGCAGCAGTCTCAAGAAATCGTATTTATAAAGACGTGAATGGCGACTGTTTTCACATCGCTCTGATCTCTCTCAAAACCATCTTCCACATTGTTCACACTCCCCCTCCACTGTCCAAGAATACATCCACAGAGTTTGACACAGCGCTGGCCACACACAGCACGGCATAACATACACTGTGTGACCTACTCTTCGATTCCGTTTTTCACTTTAGGTAACTATCGAATCTATAAACATGACAAGGGGTTAGGAGCAAGCATCATGGTGGTGGTTTTAACCCTCTTGACACTCTTACCGAGAACACAGACCGGACCTGACCTGACCGGAGTGTCTTTAGCCTTTTCATGGACCGGGATAGTTTATAAATCAATCTAATTTTGTGCATTACATAAAGGTTAATGTATTTCCTTATCCCAACCTTGTGGTGGATTTTGGGGAGCAGAAGAGTGGAACAAACAATAAAAAAAAAACACAAACAATCGTAAAGTACAGCTAAGTCCAGAGGTAAACAGTGATTGGTGCGTCATCACCCTACACACTCCTAACCATTCACACTGATCACTCTGCCGCCCAACACACACAGTTTCAAAGCAGCAGTCTTTCAAATGGTCCAGTAAAGTGGTGTATAGCGTCCGTTAAACACAAGATCCGTTAAATTGAGGATAAATTTTCTGTTGACAATGTTCAATGTAGTGGTGATGGTGGCGGTGGTGATTGTGGTGGTAGTGGAGGGTGTGGTGGTTGTTGTGGTAGTAGTAGTAGTAGTAGTAGTAGTAGTAGTAGTAGTAGTAGTAGTAGTAGTAGTAGTAGTAGTAGTAGTAGTAGTAGTGGTGGTGGTGGTGGTGGTGATGGTGGTGGCCTGTTTTTACAAGCTACACAAACACACTTTTTTATTGTTAGTGATAGATAACACGTGTCTTATCTCAGTAAAGTGACCTATATGAAACCATTACCACCCACACACACACACACACACACACACACACGCACGCACACACACACACACACACACACACACACACACACACACACACACACACACGCACACACACACACACACACACACACACACACACACACACACACACACGCACGCACTCTTTTTACATTAGGAGAGAAAAAGAAAAAGTGACAATTATGATATTCAAACAAATAATGGAAACCGAAAATATTTTGATAACGGATGACAGAGGAAGAAAAGTGGAAATGAATAAAATATATTCAAAAAGTTTAAAATAATGTATATATATAAAAAAAAAAACAAGGTTGACAAATAGGAGGAAAGTGTAAATAGTTTGACCACAAGCCTGAACAATACAACTAAGTAGATTAACATATAATAATAATAATGATACTCCTCCTGTTTAATAGTGAAGGAAGGTTGGAAGGAGCAGAGGAGTGTTAGTTTGAAGCAATAAATACGTGTTCATACATTCAGCATTAAAGTGGATGGAGACGGAATTACTTCACCTTGACTCACTTCCTGAAGCTTATATTCAATCAGGTACACACACACACATACACACACACACACACACACACACACACACACACACACACACACACACACACACACACACAGAGCCATCCATCATTTTGGAATTAATTAAATACACAAACACGTTAGAATGAAATGTAAAGACGGAAAACATTGAAATTCCATTAATACGAAGCAGTAAATTAAGAACAAAAAGATATAAACTAAACTGACAAAAAATTCACAAAAAAGAACCTGTCTTTCAAATACTTTTTCTTAAGACTTACAATGAAAACATCCTTGAGATAACCTGATAAGAGATAAACACTTCTAGGTAATCACCAAGTATACACACACACACACACACACACACACACACACACACACACACACACACGGAAATGGAGAAAGCCGACGGAAAAGATAAGATATGTTTGTATGGGACTGAGAAAAGAAAAAAAGTCACGCTGGATAAAAGTAAATATGGAGACAGGATAACAGGAGCATGAATTTTCTTTTTATGTCACAACTAGGTAAGTATACACAAACACACACACGTACACACACCAGAGTTATACCCAAGTTCAAATACTTGGACTTGGACTTAAGTACAGTCGCCTGTACTTGGACCTGACCCTAACAAACAATATTACAAGTGTACATAACTTTCCCACAAACACTATTAAAAAAAAAAAAAAAAAAAGATTATGGCAACAATATGATTACGTTTGACTCAATTCCTATTTAATCTTGTGATCCAAATCATTAATATTTGGTGTTGCATAAGGCAATCTAATCTGTTAACACTATCATCACTATCATTATCACTTGCCTCACTTCCCTGTTAAACTGTTTACATTAAGAGTCACCATGGTAGGAATGTCTCGAATGTACTCCACTCCACTCCACTCCACTCCACTCCACTCCACTCCACTCCACTCCACTCCACTCCACTCCACTCCACTCCACTCCACTCCACTCCACTCCACTCCACTCCACTCCACTCCACTCCACTCCACTCCACTCCACTCCACTCCACTCCACACGTCCTTCTTCCACTACTAGTCCTCCACCTTGTTTTCATCCATCCCCTTATACAGGACTCTACTTTTTTTTAATACAATGTCTTCCCTTTTACACAGTTTATTTTGTTAATGTTCTGTATATACTGTATGTTGACACTCTCCTCACCCACTCCTCCACCATTCCTAGCACTGCTCTCCACTTTATTTCTATACTACAACCCGTTTTCATCTCTTTTTCAGTGGTGTATTATTTTCATTATTTGTGTACTGAACATTAACTTCCTTTAAGAGTATTCCTGATCCATTAACATTATTATTATTATTATTATTATTATTATTATCATTATTCCACCGTCTTTTCCTCCTTAAATCACAACAAATCTCTCTCTGTATCTTACTTTTCCGTTTGTTTTGTTGGATGAAAGTTTGTTATAAATTTGAGGGAAAGTCATGATCATTTTATTCTATGGTCGTGTCATCACCTTTGTCATCACCTTTATCACCTGTGTGGCCTCATTAACCTTTGGGGAAACACTCGATAAGGATCAATTGCGTCTAAATTATTCTCTCCCTCTGTGCCATCGCTCTTCACTTGAGAAAATACATAAGAGGGGCTTCCTAGACACCCTTCTTCCGTCCCCTTAGCTCAACTTTCATGAAATTTACTATTATCATTATTATTATTATTATTATTATTATTATTATTATTATTATTATACGGTGATAGTATTCTTGTAGCCCCAACACAGGGATAATAATGATAATAATAAATATACACCTTTTTCAGAGAGGACAAGGCACAGCAAGAAGAAAGAGAAGAAGGAAGAAGAAGAAGGAGGAGGAGGAAGAGCTATTACCAAGAATCAGACAAATCACTAGCCTCCCCTCAGTGCCCCAGTAAGAGAGGGAGAGAAGGAGAGGAGGATAGGAGAGGAGAGGAGAAAGGAGAGGAGAGTAAGTACAGGTGAATCCCAAGGTAGAGAGGAAGAGGTGTGTACTTCAGAGGTGAGTCCTGGGAGTCACCCCGCCCCAGGACACCGCAACAATGGGAAACGCCTGCCACGGCAAGTCCAAGCAGGGCGACGACTATGAACTGCCTCCGCCGAACATCATTACAGTGAGTGAACGGATTAAAGTTTTCCTCTGGCTCCCTATCTTATCTAATTTACATCCTCTCATTCCTTCTTTCCTTGTGAACGGATTAAGTTTTTCTCTGGCTCCCTCCCTTATCTAATTTACATCCTCTCATTCCTTCCTTTCTTTTCTTTCCTATAACATAACCTTACTCACATCTTTCTTCCTTAGTTTTCCCTTTTCTTTCTTATAACACAACCTCATCACATCTTTACCCTTTAATTTTCACCTCCTTTCCTTTTTAAACTCTTACTTTCCTACTTTCCTATCCCACATTAACCCATCATCCCACACCATCCCTTCCTTCATAAACTCCTACTTTCCTACCCCACATTAACCCACCATCCCACGCCATCCTTCCTTTATAAACTCCTACTTTCCTATCCCACACTAACCCATCATCCTATACTATCCTCTATCCCCTTCCAGACGTTCGGCCTTGATGGAGACCCTTCAGACCACAAGGAGACCAATGCAGTCACACAATGGGAGGAGCGGCAGCAAGAGTTAAATCAAGAGGTGATGGAGAAGATGAGAGAGGAGTTTCATAATCGCCCGGACAACTTTCTCCTCAACCTCCTCACTGCCTCTGTCCAGTTCTACTCAAATTACAACCGGTAAGTAAAGGATTAGTGGAAGTTAAGGGTTATAAAAAGGGGTTATTGATGGTATGTATATAGTAAATTGTTCTGTTATACGTTATTGTGTAGCTATACATTTTTTTTTTAGCTTCCCTAGAAAGAAGAAGAGTTATGAATATTTATAAAGTCTTCAATCCGAATATATTACGATGGATGTTCAGATGTAATGAAATGGGTGACACAAATAAATATATGTACGTAGTCCCTGCACTTCATTTTTAGATATTTTGTGGCATAGGTAGATGGATGAGAAATCTATGCAACTATTATCTCTTTACACACCTCACCCTCCCTCCTCACCCCTCACCCTCCCTTCTCACTCCTTACCCTCCTCACCCGCAGAGAGAAAATTGACATACGGAACCACATACGAGACCGAGAGATCGCGTTTGACCGCAAGCTTGAGCCTTCTAAGAGGAAAGTAGTGTTTATGGGCGGACACGAGGAGACGTCCGGCACCCACGTGTTATACCAGTCCAGGGAACACCCGTACATGGAACTACCGACACCAATACAGGTAAGGAAAAATAAATAAATAAATAAAAATCTAAATAAATAAATTAATTAAAAAAAAGATTGAGGGAAGGAGTGTCGGAATTACCTGGAGTTTTTTTTTATTATTAATTTAGAACACTCATGCAGGCAAGATTGACGGAGTAAAGTGTCGGAATTACCTGGTTAAATTTTTTTTGTTTTTTTAGAAGAGTTTGTTGAGGACGGTAATCATTTTCTCAAGGTACAAGTTTCGCCAAAAAAAAAAATAAATAAATAAATACAAATAAACATCCCTTAAAAAATAAATAAATAAATAAATAAAAAACCTATATAAAATTGCTCTACATGTATAAATTTTGTGATCATTGTTTCAGTTCTTTGTGATTCACGACAACATCGACCTTCACCCTGACAGCCATTACGAGGAGCTGCAGGAACGCCAGTACACGGACCTGGACGGACCCGGGTACAGGTTCTGCACCGAGTACTCCAACAGACACCCAGGTAACGAGAGGGAGTGTGGGGGGGGAGGGGGGGGAGAATGTGTGTGTGGAAAAGGTGGGTGGATAGTGGAGTGGTGTGTGTGTGTGTGTGTGTGTGTGTGTGTGTGTGTGTGTGTGTGTGTGTGTGTGTGTGTGTATACAGCCTCCCCTCACCCCCCCCAGGGTACGTGCGGCTGCGGTGTGTGGACATCATCCCGGGAGTGACGCGCAGCAACACTTACGAGGACATCTACGGTTACCTCAAGCCTGCCGATGAGTCCGAGCCAGACCCTGTAGTGGACCCCCGCCCCCTGCGCCGGGCCTCCCTCACCCGACACTCACTCTACTCAGACTTTGAGGAGACGGATGACGAGGAGGAACGAGACACCATCACGCCCACCAGCCCTTCCCTGTCCCATGGTGCCGCAGCGGGCCACCAAAGGGCACGGCGGCCCAGTGGGTTGCTGCCACACGGCTACCCCAGCACTGACCACCTCAGCCACCTCATGAATGCCATGAAGGCTGCAGCAGACACTGAGGACTACGCCCACGCCCACGCCCCAATCACTGAGGAGGGGCATGACGAACCACCTCGACGCAGGAGTCTGTCTGAGCGGAGGCCAAGTGGACTGTTTCCCCGCGTTGGGCCTGAGATGAGGCAGCTCAGACTCACCTCACATCACACTGACGCCACAGACTCCAGGCCCTTCATGGCACGCAGACTCACATGTGTCGACGAGGAGGAGGAAAAGGACCAGGACGAGGACGAGGAGGAGGAGGAAGAGGAGGAGGAGGAGCATGGGAATGAAAGTGAAGGCGAGTCTCCTGCCCTTGGTCCAGGTGGTCTGAGTCCCGGTGAGACCCTGGAGGAGGTGGAGGAGGAGGAGGTAAGGTACACGAGCCACCCTGGGAGGAAAGAGGTGGTCCTACAAGCACACCTCAACCAAGGATGTTTCATTAACCGCAACATTAAGATCAAAGACCCGACTGACACCTACGGAGTCTCCACCAAGACGGAACGCAGGACTTACTTCTCCTCAGAGCGTCACATGGAGTGTTTCGAGGATGACTTTGAGGACTTGGTGAAGGTGTTGGGCAAGGAACACCTAATTGACGGCTCCCAGCGGCAAGGACCGGCAGTGTTGTCCAGCGAACTCATGATTGAAGAGGTAAACACACACACACACACACACACACACACCACTACTACCTAACGCCTCTTATAATCTCACTCTTCTGTTACCTACCACTCATTTTAACAACTACTACTATTACAACTACTACTACTACTACTACTACTACATGACCCCTTTCCTGTGTTCCGTCAGATTGGGCCCAAGTTCCAAGTGGAGTTTATTCCCACTATGATGCTGAGGGAGTGGCCGCAGTGTGCCTTCGAGTGGAGGATGAGGGAGCGCAAGGGAAAACTTGATTCACAGGCAAAGGTTGTCTATAAGTGAGTGACTCTTCCGTGTGTGTGTGTGTGTGTGTGTATGTATGTATAATAGAATAGAATATAATAGAATAAATATAATAGAATAGAATGTGTGTGTGTGTTAGAGAGTATATAGTATGCGTATACGAGAAATTAACCTTGCAGGAAAATAAGTGACACGAATTAATATAGAATACACGAACTATCACCCTCGAATTTACCTCACTTTCCCAAATCAACCCACAAAAAATTACAATACAATACATACCATTACAAAACCACACAAGAAAATCAACACAAATCCATACAGAAACCACACACACACACACACACACACACACACACACCTAAACTAGAATGTAACTTTGGCGGTAAAATTGATAAGAAAAAAATATATAGACACCCAACACTAACACCTTTGCCTCTACACCTCCACTCCTCTCCTCTCCTCCTCCCCTTCCCCCAGGTGGCCTAAGGAGATCAACATACAGGAGGCATTACAAGTGGGGTGTAACCTGGTCCCCATCGGCCACTACAACCCTAAGGAACCCAACCGTGTCATGCAGATAGAGTGGCAGATACAGTTCATTAAGGCAGAACAAATACTCCTCCGCAGTCTCGGCCACTCGCAGGTAAGGGGGGGGGAGAGAGAGAGAGAGAGAGAGAGAGAGAGAGAGAGAGAGAGAGAGAGAGAGAGAGAGAGAGAGAGAGAGAGAGAGAGAGAGAGAGAGAGAGAGAGAGAGAGAGAGAGAGAGAGAGAGAGGAGAGAGAGAGAGAGAGAGAGAGAGAGAGAGAGAGAGAGAGAGAGAGAGAGAGAGAGAGAGAGAGAGAGAGAGAGAGAGAGAGAGAGAGAGAGAGAATAAGGGAAATGAAAACAATAAAATATAAAGTCAAAAAAAAAATAAAAAAATAAATAAATAAATAAAAGCAATATATATAATAAGAGGAAAGATGAGGAAAAGTTAAGACAAATAGCAAAGAGAAAAAGAACTAGGAAAATAAACAATGAAAGAATGAATGAAATGAAAGAAAACTGAAAGACAAATTTAAAACAAAACTACACACACACACACACACACACTAACCCATACCCTCCTTCCCCCCCCCCATAGATGCGGTTATTACAATGGATGGAATACCTAATGCGTGACCACCTCCATGACATCCCCTGCCTTCAAAACCAACACCTTCGCTACATTCTCTTCTGGATGTGCGAGAAGAATTTCCGAGACTGGCAGGAGCCTCGTCTTGGCATCAAACTGAAAGCCTTCCTCAAGACACTCTACAACAGCCTCTCGATGGAGTCTCTACCGCATTATTTTGTGATGTCGTGTAACTTGATGAAGAGCATTCCAGAGAAGTACATCCGACAGGCTCAGGTAACGCAGGGAAGGGATGGGATGGGATGGGATGGGATGGGATGGGATGGGATGGGATGGGATGGGATGGGATGGGATGGGATGGGACGAGAAGGGATGGGAAGGGATGGGAAGGGACGAGATGGGATGGGATGAAATGGGATGGGATGGGAAGGGACTCTCCACTCTCACCCACCCTCACACCCCTCTCTCTACACACACACGTTTTACTACTACTATTATTATTATTATTACTACTACTACTACTACTACTATTATCATTCTCTACACACACACAGGTAACAGTTAAGAAGATGAAGGAAAATCTACCCATCTACGTTATGCACACGATGCGAAGGATGAGAATGTCCTCCGACTTCTACCCTCAACTCAAGGTTCGGAAGCTGTACAAACTGGTCACCATGGAGACCTTCGGGTTGGAGCTGCTCAACCCTCAACTCCTTCTACTAAGTGGCGGAGAGGTGAGTGGAGAGGTGTGGAGAGGTGTGGAGAGAGAGAGAGAGAGAGAGAGAGAGAGAGAGAGAGAGAGAGAGAGAGAGAGAGAGAGAGAGAGAGAGAGAGAGAGAGAGAGAGAGAGAGAGAGAGAGAGAGAGAGGAAGCCTAAGTTAATATGAAGAGGCTACATTTCATATCCTTCATCCTTCACCATCCTTCACTGTCAACAGAACAATAATGATGATGATGATGATGCTGACAATGACTTCCGCAGCGACTCAGAGGATGAAGATGATGGTGATGCCGAGGAGAAGGTGAGTTAATGCTGAATAGTGAGTCAGTGAGTGTGTTGAACTATTACTACTACTGCTACTACTACTATTACTACTATTACTATTACTACTACTATTGCTACTAGAGGTTTACTAAATATACATAATTCACAGACCATACATTCAGTAACATGCAAATTCAGTAATCTATTATTTATGTCAAGTGGATGGATGAGTCACGTGTCTTTCCCGGCCACAGAGGAAACTTCACGAGATGCGGCGGCAGCGAAAGGAGCGCGTGGAGGCACAGATGGCAAAGAGGAACAACAACAACAATAACAACAACAACAACACACCGCAGCGACCCGACACCATCCGCCTCAACTCGAAGGTACAGCGGGTGAAGGACCTGAGAGCTGGGCCAGTCCTGAAGCTGTTTGGCCGACATTTCCTAGCCATGGCACGTGCTTCCAACCGCCACAGAGCCTACCCCCAAGCCTACATGTATCTCCTCCTGGCCGGCAACATGGCCACGCTGCTAGACGAAACCGGGAATAACGACGACGCGGTTAAATTACGCAAGCAGGTTGAGCAGTTGAATGTGGCATCGCGTGGTGGAGTGAGGGATATGTTAGGGTCATCTTGGAGTGTGAATGAGCAGCATGACCTAGTGCCAAGTACAGTACCGCCTCGAGGCTCCAACTGGGAGTTCAACAAGCCACCTCCGCCTCAGCCACCGCCCGAACGTAACTCCGTGTTCGGTGTGGATCGGGTACACACGGCGCCGGCACTACACGACCTTGACACCACAGACTCGGGTCACGCTAAAGCCGCAAGGACATTCAGTACACCAGACAGTGACTTAGATATCACGGAACTACCTATTGACCCCCCATCCTCACCCCTCACCCCACCCGTTGATCCTTCACCCCTACCTATCACCCCTCCCCATACTGATCCCCCACCACCCACCACCACCACCACCACAACCCCACCACCCACCACCACCACATCCCCACCACCCACCACCACCACCACCACACCCCCACCACCCACCACCACCACCATCACACCCCCACCACCCACCACCACCACCACCACACCCCCACCTCAACACCTGTCCCCCACGCCCCCTGATAGTGATGTTCCTGACGCCCCCCCTTCCTCCCCCACGCCCCCTGATAGTGATGTTCCTGACGCCCCCCCCTTCCTCCCCCACGCCCCCTGATAGTGATGTTCCTGACGCCCCCCCTTCCTCCCCCACGTCCCCTGATAGTGATGTTCCTGACGCCCCCCCTTCCTCCCCCACGCCCCCTGATAGTGATGTTCCTGACGTCCCCCCTTCCTCCCCCACGCCCCCTGATAGTGATGTTCCTGACGCCCCCCCTTCCTCCCCCCCACCCTCAGACCCAGCCCTCAACTTCCTCAGCTTACGTGATGAGGATACTGATGATGACGATGATTCCACTGATTTATAACACAGACTTAAATAAATGAATGAAGATTAGGTGTGTTCACGATGCAGCGGACAGATTGGTGAACGGACTGACGGACTAATGACTGGATTGATTGACTCACAGACTGATTCACAGACTGACTCACTGACTCACTCACTGACTGTAATGGTTGACTAATAAATGGCTTCTATGGCTTTTGAACAATATTGGTTTTTTTTCTTGTATTTTGTATGTTTAGATGAATGAATTGGTTCGTGTATAGATAGTTGTACATATTATATTCGTATACATATATATATACATACACAAAGTATTTAACTAATAGTATTGCCTTGTATATTGGCTCTGAGACTATTTCCTTTGTAAATACCTAAGTTGTATCCTCATTATTGTTTAAGGTGTGTGTGTGTGTGTGTGTGTGTGTGTGTGTGTGTGTGTGTGTGTGTGTGTGTGTGTGTGTGTGTGTGTGTGTCAGGTGGTCATTTTGAAGTGTTATGTATTGATAATCTAACTTTGTTTTATTAAATTATACATAAAACAACACTACTACTTGGTTAGCGTGTGACCTACAATACCAACACTTTCACCTTGACTTAACGATAGAACAATGAAGTGTTTAGTGTTGAAAGGTAAAGCACATCAGTCTTTCTACACTCTTACTTTTGAACTTTTTATATTGAAATTCAGTTTTATTTATTTTTTCTCTACTTTCTTTGACTTTTATGGTATTTTTGTTCTTTAAGGTCATTGTTTTTAGCTTATGATTTCCTTCCTTTTATGTTTTTTTTAATATCTTGTGCTTTTATATATTTTGACGGAGCGGTTTGAGAATTTTATACATATTTGAAATTGTAAAGCGTTTCAAAAAGTAAACATTAACATCAACATCAACTATGGATGAATCACATTGAAATAATACAATGAAATAAAGATAGAATAATAAGGATAGAATAAACAGTAACAAGTGAAGGTAAATAAAGCAGAATTAGGATAAGGAAAAATAAAGAATAATAATAAAATAAATAAAAATAATGCAGTGTAAAGATAAAGAAATAATGAAATAAGGATACAAAAAATAAATAACAAAAAAAATATAAATAATGCAGTGTAAAGATAAGGAAATAATGAAATAAGGATACAAAAAAAATAATAATAATAATAAAAAGATAAATAGATAGAGGTAAATACAACAATATAAGGAGTATAAGGAAGGGTAAGTGATGAGTACAGTAGACATTCACCCACTCACCTGAATGCCGTGTGTGGAGTAGAAGTCAGCGGTGCCAAGCGATGCGTACAGTTTATATCCCATCTGTGCCAAGGTGCGGACGGCTGGAAGCAACTCATTCTTGTGCTGCAACACATACAACACATACAGCACATGCAACACATACAACACACTTCACCTTTCTAAACTATATCATTCTTGTCCTGCAACACTTACATAACATACAACACATACAACACCTTTCTAAACTACAGTAAACTAGTATAGAATAGTATAATAATAAAATAGAATACAAGTAAGTCTTAAGGCGCCGTCACACTAGCACTTTTTCAATCAACTGTGAAAAGTGACAATTTCTGGAGCACCCCGTCACACACACACACACAGGTGTTCGTCTTCACTGTTTTCATCCTTAGTAAACAAACATGACTTCAAAACTTGCTTGAAAAATGCAATTAAAGTCTTCCGACTCTACGGTCTAGTCATGCGAGACACTCTTGGTTATTATAAAACCACAAATTAAATGTAACCTCAAGTGCAATTATTAAATTTATTATTTGTTATCATTTTAGAAATTTGATTATTTTTTTAAAAATACAAGCTAGCCATTTACTTTGAATAATTTCATCTCATCCACTATGCATTCTGATTTGACTAAAAAATTGTTGACAACTTACAATATGAAGACGATCATGTCCGTCTGACTGATGCACAAGGAAAAAGTTGACCGAACGAGGAAAAAACGACGGAAATAGTAAAAATTGTCGGTAAAAGTGGTAGTGTGACGGCGCGTTAAGATGCACAGGAGCTGCCTTGTGTAGGTGAACCACAATGACTACCTTACTTTATTATATTGTAAACTATGTGCAGGGTGATAGGATAACATAATATACAAGATGTTATATATGTTGCTATTATTATTACTATTTTGAAATTAGTTATATACATAAAGATTACATATAATAACTAATAGCAACAACCTTACTAGTCCTTGCAAGGCTATTTGGTGACACATTATAACTTACTATTTTGTAAAGAGAATGGATAGAGTAGCAGAAGGCTGTTCCCCACCCACCCCCCCTCCAGGAAGAGAATGAGGAGGAGGACGAGGAGAAGGGAAGGTAATAAGTTCAAGTATTACCTTATAGCTTCCGATGGACAGTAGAATGGACCTCTCTGGTATGACGAAGCCGGTGGATATCATGGACTTGAGGTAAGCTTCATAGCGGTTCTCCCCGAAGCAAGCCACCTCCCCTGTTGAAGCCATCTCCACCCCAAGCATCACATCCGCTCCTGGGGGTGTGGTGGTGATGTAGATGTGATGGTGATGTAGATGTGATGACGATGGGAAAGATAAGTGGGAATGTATAGAAAATGAAATACGCACACACATACATTAACACACTCATATACTTACATACTCTTACATGTACACACTCTCACACAAAAACACATCCACACACACAAGTACACACTCACACACCAATACACACACTTACAGACTCTCACACAAAAACACACACATACATACACACACACACACACCCACACACCTGCCAGCCGAGAGAAGCTAAACTGCGGCACCTTCACCCCAACCCGTCCACATCCTCTGAGCACATTAGAAGGCAGCACCTCCTCCCCAACAGTGACCCGAGTGGCACACGCAACGAAGTCAAAGTCCAGAGTCTTGCTTACAAAGGGGAAGGACCTGGACACCCTTAAGTTACTCTCAATCACCTTCAAATGATTATCCTGTAGGGGAGAGATAAGGAGAGAGTCAAGGTGATGGGAAGGTGATGGGACTGCGTGATGGGACTGGGTGATGGGACTGGGTCGAGGTTAAGTAAGATAATGTTAAGGTTAGGGAAGTGTGGTGAGGAAGGTGTGGTCAAGAGGAGGTTTGTGTGGTGAAGTGATGGATGAAAGGAAGGTGTCATCCATCTACTCATCCATCCACTCACCTTAGCAATGAGCTGCATATTGAAGGGTCCGTTCACCTCCAGGGCCCGAGCAATGGCTGCCACGATGGAGGTGATCTTAGCCAGTGTCTCCGTGTTGAGGTCCTGAGGCGGAGTGACCAGTGTTGCGTCGCCCGAGTGGACTCCGGCGTTCTCCACGTGTTCACTCACCGCCATGCACACCAACGCACCATCAGCCGCTACAGCATCCACGTCTATCTCCTGGATGAGGTGGGTGAGGGAGAGGTGAGGTGAGGTGAGGTGGTGGGTGGTTTGTGTGGTGGAAGATGGATGTAGTTAATGTATGGCTTATCTCATCCTGATTTGGAGGAGGAGGAGGAAGAGGAGGAGGAGGAATTTAGGTCAAAGATAAAGAAAAGATGGAATTAACAGACTGACTGGTTAATCATCATGGAGAAAGACCGACTGACTAACTGGCCGACTAACTGACTGACTGACTGACCGATTGACTAACTGACTAACTGGCTGACTGACTGATTGATTGACTGACTAACTGGCTGACTGACTGATCATCTTTTCTAGTAGTACCATGAATTCTTGGATCACGTAGCAGAACGGAAGATGAATTAACTCACTACGGTGGCCTAGTGGTTAGCTTGGGGGTCATACCAGCTCAGAGTCCCGAGTTCGAGCCCCGGCACGTGCTGTCCACTTTTCTTTGGTAATACTGCCGAGTGGCCTAAGATCACCCACATGCTGCCATAACACTATCCTCAACGGGACTGTAAAGTTATATACATCGAGGAGCTTCCGCTGGCAGCACGAGCCTCTCTATATGAAACGAGGCGTCACTTAAAAAATCTAACCTGCGCTACTAACGGGTGGAGGCTGACCATCTAAGGCCTCCATTAAGCCTACTGACACCACGGGTAAAGGATGAAAACAAACATATTAGCTCTGATACTGAAACACACGAGTCTTACAAACCACCACCACCCTTACCTAACCTAACCTAACCTAAGAGCGTCACCTTGGCCTCGAGGATGAACTTGGATATAACGACCGGGTGTTCCTTGGAGACGGCCGCTGCTTGGTTGAGGTAAGTCTCCAGGTCTTGGTGTGTGTGTGCAACGTTCATAGCAGCTCCTGAGAGGACGTAGGAGGGACGCACCAGGCAAGGGAACCCAACCTCATCACAGAAGGCTTGGGCAGACTTGAGGTTGGTGAGCTCCTTCCATCTGGTGAGTGGTGAGGGATGGGAGGAAATTGTAGTGTGTATGGGTGAAGTGTGTGTGTGTACTTTAGGTTGGTGAGTTTAAGAGAATGGTGAGTGGTGAGAGATGGGAGGAAAATGAGGTTAAATGTGAGTGTTTATGAGTGTGTTGAATATTATGGTTATGAGTATGTATGTGTAAAAGTGTGGATTTCTAAGTGATTCCAACTTTCCTATACATCCAAGTTTTTTTTATAGATGATACAACAACGCAAACTTCATTTAAATACAGTATACAACAACAACTAGAAGAAATATACAACTAGCTAGATCAACACACACACACACACACACTAAAACCAAACACAAACACACACACACACACACTACAACCACACACATAATTACTCACAGTGGTTGCGAGATCCCAATTCTATCTAACATCCTGGAGAACTTGAATCTATTTTCCGCCCCGTCGATGGACTCGGGTGAGGTGCCGAGGATGTGAGCCTTCTGGTGGTGTAAGTCCAGGGCAATGTTGTTAGGGAGCTGCCCCCCCATACTCAGGATCACGCCCAGGGGACACTCCAGGTTGTAGATGTCCATTACAACCTGCAGGAGGAAGAACAGACTAATGATGATGATGGTGGTGGTGGTTTATTTATTATTATTTTTTTTTTTTTTTTATTTCTATTTCAATTTTTAGTCAGTGGGGAAGATTAATGTAGATATTTGTTAATAGTGGTGAGAGAGAGAGAGAGAGAGAGAGAGAGAGAGAGAGAGAGAGAGAGAGAGAGAGAGAGAGAGAGAGAGAGAGAGAGAGAGAGAGAGAGAGAAATAAAGACATACACACCACTACCATCCACAACAAACACACACAATAAAGAGCAATAAGAGAACAAAAATAACACACACACACACACACACACACACACCTCAAAGGATATCTCGTCAAAGTACAGCCTGTCGCACATATCGTAGTCCGTAGATACAGTCTCGGGGTTGTAGTTGACCATTATAGTGCGGTGACCCAGTTTGCGCAGAGTTCGGATACACTGAACCGCACACCAATCAAACTCAACAGACGACCCGATGCGGTACACACCTGACCCTGGGAAATGAGGTCAAGGTTATGTGGGAAATACAGTGATGGGACGAGAAGTGAGGTTAAGTTTATAAGGGAAATACTAACCTAACCTAACCTAACCCAATACTTACCCAGGACCATGGTGGCTCCAGGGGAGAAGGACAGGTCATGGGTGGTGCCACAGTAGGTCAGGTAGAGGTAATTGGTAGCTGCCGGCCATTCTGCTGACACTGTGTCCACCTGCTTGACGAACGGCAAGATGTCTGCAAGGCGGGAAGGGATGGTTTCAGTAAATAGAATGGATGGAATTGATTGTACGTAAGACTAAGGAAATAGATTGTCTAATTAAATGATAAAGTAATGAATTGATGGACTAATTAATTGGCATCTGAATTGATTGAGGAAATTGATTGTCTATTTAAATGATAACTAATGGATTGATGGACTGATGATAATGATGAAGCAGAGGAGGACACTGTTTTCCTTCACCTTCCTAAACACACTCCCTTTGGAACTTGAATTAAACTATCGTCATATTTTTTAGGCAAGATTTTCCCATTGTGCTTGATTAATAAATAAAACTTTACATAAAATACAAAATAAATAAATTAATCCGTTCGTCAGTGAAGCTCAGATGTTAATTATTAAACTGACGAACTGATTAATTAAGTTTTTTTTCTCTTTACTGATAACTTTTTAGGGTTCCTTGAAAACTGTGTCCTCTTCCTCCTCCTACTCCTCTTCTTCCTCTATCTCCTCCTCCTCCTAATACTCCTACTCCTCTTCTTCCTCTATCTCCTCCTCCTCCTAATACTCCTTTTCCTTCTTCCTCCTCCTCTTATTCTCCTTTTCCTCCTTTCCTTCTTCCTCTTCCTCCTCCTCCTCCTCCTCCTCAAATATCAAAACAGCATAAGATCCACCCACTGTGTTTCTCCCTTAAGGCCCTCACAGCCAGCTCCGTGCCCTGAGCTGCTGCACCGATCTGCTTGTCCGAGAAGCCCAGTTGTTTGGCTTTCCTCAGTACCTCCAAGGGCAGCTCCTCCTCCTCCGCCAGGCCCTCAAGACGCTCGTACATGTTGGTGATGTTCTGAAGGGGGAGGAAGGGTGTTAGGTGTGTGTGTGTGTGTGTGTGTGTGTGTGTGTGTGTGTGTGTGTGTGTGTGTAAATATAAACTAATGATAAACTATATATTAACAAGAAAGCAAACAAGAGACTTAAACTTTGTCTATAGATGAACTCTTTTGTTTTGTAGAGGAAGACCTTATTTATACATCAAATAAGTACTAGAATATCACATCAAATAATCTCTGGAATATATATATATATATATATATTTTTTTTTATCTTCATTTTGTAGTTTTTTCTTTCTTTTTCTTAAACCATCTTGCAGTTTTTTGTTTTGAACCTTCATCCAGTTTTTTACTTATTTTTTTATTTGTTTATTAATTTTTTTTTATATATATATTACCTTCATCTTGTATAGGAACCACTTGTCAATCCTTGTGAATGTGTACAGCTTGTCAATGTCCCAACCTTGACGGAGGGCTGCAGCCAACACCAGGAGGCGCTTGTCTGTAGGCTCAGTCAACTCCTGTAGGCAAGGGAAGGGAAGGGAAGGGTAGGTTAGGGAAGGTTAGCTTGTAAGGAGGATGGAAGACTGGAAGGTGTGACTCTAGACCAGGAGTTCTCAAAGTGGTCGATATCGACTCACGTGTATATATATATATATATATATATATATATATATATATATATATATATATATATAGATAGATAGATAGATAGATAGATAGATAGATAGATAGATAGATAGATAGATATAGATATAAATAGATATATACGTGATATGCAACACAACTGGTGCCCTAAGTATTATAATTATTAATCAGAAACACAATCGGGCGGTGGTAGAGTGGTCTAGCGCTCGGGTATGCAAGCCTAGGGTCCCGGGTTTGAATCCCTGTTATTCACTTTTCATTCTTTGATATCACCGCCGAGTGGCCAAAGACTATCCAAATTGCTGCCATACTGTCCTCAGACGGGACTTACAATGTTATATGCATCTGAGGCTGTAGCAGCGATTAGCCTTGCACGTTCTCAACATATTCACGAGAAAACGTAAACATTTGAGGCGTCACTATAAAAATTTGAAAACCTACGCCAAATAACAGGCGAGGCAAGTCCATCTGTGCCTCCATAAGCCTACTGGCGCCAACGGTTAATGATATAGAGGAAACATTGCCTGGCGTCAGCTGAGTGTGTCTAGGGGTATGCACCTATCCGGTATACCGACATACCGGTATTAGAAGCCCGGTATATTTGTCTATACCGCACATCCCTAGTGCTACTTTCAGCCTTTCAGCCCGTCAGCCCACCAAAACACGCTCAACACTCATAACACAACACACTCACCTTTATCTTTATCCTTGTAGGTTATCATGTCCTAACACTTCTTAAACTGTGCCTAACACGCTATAATTAACACACTTGGATGTAAACAAATAATTACCGTGTTTTTTCTCATTTTTTCATTATTTTTTCCGTTTTTCTTTGTTTTATGGTTTATTTAGGGTTTACTTTCGGTTTCAATAATTTGTTTATATTCTATTCTATGGTTTATATTGATTTAATTTAATTACTATTGCTTAATTCTAGTTTTCGATTTTGTGATTGACCTTAGAAATAAACATTTTTCATGAAATAAATATGAATCAAATATAACAAATGTTTATGTAGAAAACTTTTAAGTATTTCAGTCGATTTTTTAAAGTATACATAATTGCTTTTCTTTGCATAATAAAAATCTCAATTTTGGTTTTGTATATACGTGATCCATTAGTCAACACACGGCCGCCTTCTTACTGTACCTGTTCGATCTTGTTTATATTTTTATATTAGGTTATTTACGCTTAATAGATAATGTTTTCTTTATATCCAACCACTATTAATGTTGAGGAATAATGGAGACATGGAGAGGAACAGAGAAGGTGTAACACGAAGAAATAATATCACCTCTTTAAAAGTTCGTCCGGTGTCGACTGCTAGCGGTCACAAGAACAAGATTATTATTATGATTATTAGTATTATAAGACCATAAGAAATGAGGAGACTGCAAGAGGCCAGTTAATGACCTACATGAGACAGCTCCTCGTCTCCCACCCTTGGAATAATCCAATATTTAACCATCCCACCTGTCATCCCTATCCATACTCTGATCCAACCGTCTTTTAAAGCTACCTATTGACTCAGCACTTACTACGTGTCTACCCAGCCTATTCCAATCGTTCACCACTCTGTTAGTGAACCAATATCTACCTATGTCTGTCCTGAATCTAAGTTTTTCTAGCTTGTACCCATTTCCACGTGTCCTATCCTGACTACTAAATTCTAAAACCTGATCAATGTTTCCCTTATTAATTCCTTTTATCCATTTGAAAAACTCAATCATATCCCCTCTTGCCCTCCTCTCTAGGGAGTGGAGATTAAGACGTTTTAACCTATTATTGAACTACAAATTAATATTATACAAAATTTAGATCAAAAGAAAGAGAAAAAGCTTTATAATGATAATATATATGAACGAACCGATATATATTATATATAATTCCAAGTTTAGACTGTCTAGACAGTGTGTACTGTAGCATGTTACCAATTGTGAAAATACTACATAATTATGTTCCTTTATCCTATATTACACTACAATATCACAACACTCAATGTAGGCTACGTATTTACCCAATAGTATCAACACAAAGTTCAATACAATCTATATACAGTATACAACTTTTGATTAAATACAATGTACTTGTTTGTACTTGAATGTACTTGGTATTTTTCAAGTACTTCTTGTCTAAGGCTGGGATCACATTCACGATGTTGAACTCCCACCCCTACATCTGAGCCTAGCCTTCCCACCCCTACATCTGAGCCTAGCCTTCCCACCCCTACATCTGAGCCTAGCCTTCCCACCCCTACATCTGAGCCTAGCCTTCCCACCCCTACATCTGAGCCTAGCCTTCCCACCCCTACATCTGAGCCTAGCCTTCCCACCCTTACATCTGAGCCTAGCCTTCCTGCACGTGTCCCTGTAGCAGGAAGCCGCCCTACTTTATTATTGGGAGATAATGAATTAGAGATGCTGTAGGTGTGTCCTCCCTTGGATTATATACCTGGGCAAGGGTCCCAACACATTTCCACGACATGTCTTAATCAGTCGTAATCACATCGTTTGCAATTCCCGATCGATCTACGCCCATCAGGATTTGTCTTGTAATGTCATAATACATCTTGGCCATACTTTCAAGACTGGTCAGGGTTCACTACGACTGAATTACGACTCTATTACGACGTTATGCGATGGTCGCATAACATCGTAGTTGAGTCGTAATTCAGTCTTTATACCCTACCGATGTTCATGATTACAAACGTATCGCGAGCCATCGGCCAATTTTCATATGCGATGGACCAGGATTTGGAAAATTCAAGCGTCGCTGTCCATCGCGGTTCAAAATTGTGAATGTGTGATTACTACTCATATTGATTTTGGCATCGGTGCTTTTTCCTTGAATTAAAAGCTAGGGGGTCAATAGAAAATTTGACCATTTTACTATACCTGGTCTTGCACAGATGGAGATTGGTCTTGGTCACAAAATTGAAACAGACAAAATTGAAGGGAGCACTGTACTCTCTTGCTTTTTTATTTACCTGTTCATCTGCCTCGCTGATGTAAGGATCAAAGCCGGCCACTGTCTCGTCCACCATCCTGACAGCCTTCTGTAGCGCCTCCTCAAAGGAACGCCCGATGCCCATCACCTCACCCACACTCTTCATGGAACTGCCAATCTGAACCAAACTATATATTATACCAACACAAATGGAATAGGACTACAATTAATAAGATAAAAATTATATATGGTAAATTAAATAAAATCATTGAACTACCAATCTGAACGAAACTATATATTAAATCAGGGAAAGTGAAATATGATAAAATGATAAAATTACCCACACCTTCCCAACCCCCACACCTTCCCTTCCTAACCCCCACACCTTCCCTTCCTAACCCCCACACCTTCCCTTCCTAACCCCCACACCTTCCCTTCCTAACCCCCACACCTTCCCTTCCTAACACCCACACCTTCCCTTCTTAACACCCACACCTTCCCTTCCTAACACCCACACCTTCCCTTCCTAACACCCACACCTTCCCTTCCTAACACCCACACCTTCCCTTCTTAACACCCACACCTTCCCTTCCTAACACCCACACCTTCCCTTCCTAACACCCACACCTTCCCTTCCTAACACCCACACCTTCCCTTCCTAACACCCACACCTTCCCTTCTTAACACCCACACCTTCCCTTCCTAACACCCACACCTTCCCTTCCTAACACCCACACCTTCCCTTCTTAACACCCACACCTTACCTTCCTAACACCCACACCTTCCCTTCCTAACACCCACACCTTACCTTCCTAACCCCCACACCTTCCCTTCCTAACACCCACACCTTCCCTTCCTAACACCCACACCTTCCCTTCTTAACACCCACACCTTCCCTTCCTAACACCCACACCTTACCTTCCTAACACCCACACCTTCCCTTCCTAACCCCCACACCTTCCTAACACCCACACCTTCCCTTCCTAACACCCACACCTTCCTAACACCCACACCTTCCTAACACCCACACCTTCCCTTCCTTACCCCTCCTACCCTTCCTAACACCTTCCTCTCCCTTCCTAACCGCCACACCTTACCTTGGTAGACACGCGGTTGAACTTCGACAGGTCCCAGCGCGGCACCTTCACCACACAGTAGTCTAAGGAAGGTTCAAAGCAGGCGGTGGTGGAGCCGGTCACAGAGTTGGTGAGGTCCGGCAGTGCCTTTCCCAGTGCAAGCTTGGCGGCAACGTAGGCCAATGGGTACCCGGTGGCCTTGGATGCGAGTGCTGATGACCTGGAGAGCCTAGCGTTGACCTGGTGATGTAGGTGGATTATTATTATTATTATTATTATTATTTTTTGTTCTCTTACATACTTTATTTTAATACCGTTGGTTTCTTTCTTTCTTTCGTTATTCATTCCTGGACTTCATTTTTTGTTTTAGATATTTTCATTTTAACTAACATACATACAGGTCACTCAAATTTAACACACACACACACACATAGCCTCACCTCAATGATGTAATATTCCTCTGAGCTGGGGTTGAGTGCATACTGTATATTACACTCTCCTACCACCCCCAGCCTCCTCACCACAGACAGGGCCGTGGAGCGCAAGACTTGGTACTCTCTGTTGCTTAGGGTCTGGGAGGGCGCCACCACTAGGCTCTCCCCCGTGTGGATGCCGAGAGGGTCAATGTTCTCCATGTTGCAGACCTAAGGGGTGGTGAGGTTAGGTTAAGTTAAGTTAGGTTAGATTAAGTTAAGTTAGGTGGTGTGTGGTGGTAGTAATAGTGAAAGTATAATTGTAGTAAGTAGTGAGGAGGAGGAGGAATAGTTGTAGTTCTATTAGTAGTAGTAGTAGTAGTAATAACAATAACAGTAGTAGTAATAACAGTAGTAGTAATAACAATAGCAGTAGTAGTAATAGTAGTAATAGTAATATCAACTCACAGTAATACAGTTGTCGTAAGCATCCCGCACCACTTCATATTCCACTTCCTTCCATCCCTTCAAGGACTTATCTGAAGCAAACACATTACGTATATTAAACACTAAATACTTACACTTCATATAGAACTACCACTTTTCAATAATAGTATAATCAAACACTACATATTGAAGTGTTCATATTAACAAAAACTTCAACTTTCAATATAAATAAAAACTATTAAAATATAACAAACTTAACTGCATCCATAAGAGAAAAAAATTAAGCTGCTTATGTGTTTTAAATTATATTACTTAAATAGACTAGATTCTCAAAAAATTCTTGAGCTATATAAAACAAGCAATAATATAATGCAAGTATAAGTATAGGACAGTAATTTCAACCCGATAATAATAATGAAATAAAACTTAAACAGCATAACAAAGATTGATAATTAATGCATCACACAGCCTTCCAACCCAATAATAATAATAATAATTGTAATAATAATAATGAATAAAACTTAAACAACGTAACAAAGCTTAATAATTACTACAACACACAGCCTTCCAACGCACCAATGATAAGCTGGGGTGAATGTGCGAAGGCTGAGGTGGCCAGCTTAGACAGCTCCTGTGGGTTGTCTGCAAAACCTGACCCAAGGCCGCCCAGGGAATAGGCGGCCCGGGCCAACACTGGGTACCCAATCCTGTCCGCTGCCTCGTGGGCCTGGGGGGGAGGGGGGGTAGTAAGACTCACATATTCTCGGGTAAACTGATACTTACTTAGGTTTGTAGTAATGATATGAAGGAGTTTTATTTATAATTTTAAAGTGTGTGGTAATGTAATAAAAAGACCTTTACTTAAGAATCATAGATGGTGTCAAATTATGTTGTTATTACACACAATACTACTATGTTGATTTCATATTGACACATTTAAAAACTCGCAACAATGGTCATTACGTATCAACATCAGTGCTAAACATTGATATTGTACAGGCATTGGATCTTAATCAAGCATCAATAATAGAAGAAAAAACCATAAAATCAGCATTAATGACAATCCAATATCTTTTTTTACAATTATCTTTCATTTCAAGTATTTGTAACCATCAATCTTACTCATTCATACAACCATAACTACTCCTCCTCCTCCTCCTCCTCCTCCACCCTAGCCTCACCTCCTCCACTGAGT